>VZRX01001250.1:0-20536 GCA_013398075.1 Notiomystis cincta
GAAGGAAGGAAGGAAGGAATCAGAAGACAGGAGGAACATATCTCCAGCATTATCCCTGAAACAGGGATATGATAAGCTTCAAACACTGATGCTGATCTTTGGAATTGCAGAAGTTGTAGTCACAGGGTCCATTTCAAACAGGAATTCTGGTTAAGGGCTCAAGCAGCAGTTCAGGCTGGAACAACTCAGGCTGTGAAGCACTGCCATATTTGTATTAAGATAAAACGCAGCATGTAAACCAGCAACAATCTCATCAGAATTCAGTTTTCTGTGGCAACACCTGGTGTCTGTTACAAAGGAAGAAAAAGAAGTCTCAATGGCATCATGTCTCTTCCAACTTCCTTGGATATACCAAAAATTTGTATGCATCTGGAGCATGCAACAAAGTCACTTTTATAATCTGATGCTTTCATTTTTATCTGAAGGCAAAAATAGTTTAAGGTTTTTCTTATTATTTCCGTTAATTGAGGACCGCTAATTTCATAGGACAATCAGTGAAGTTAGCTACTTAAGAGTTCAGGAAATCATGGGGTTTACTTGTTCCCTTGCCTGATGTTACAAATGCTTCCTTGAGAATTTTGTATTGGCTTTCGTGGATATAGTGGCTTGGTAATCTGTCCTTCTGTGTCTGGTGAGAAATACTTTGAGTGTATTCTTGATATCCCAGGGAAAAAAAACTGTTCCCCACACAAAACTTCTGAAAACAATGAATGAAAATTAAACTTTTCTTCCTCAGAAAGTATGCATATATGTGTAATTTTCAGCACAGTTTTATTCTATTTTCCCATTTACTTAAAACAGTGCTATATTTTGTGTTTCAAACAATTTATACCATATAAATGCAGCTACAGCTGAATGGAGCAAACAAACCCTTTTCAAGGGGAAATTACTCAGGCTATAGTGAAGCATGAAAACAAGTCACTCTTCCCTGCACATGGAAAGAGTTATTAGAATGGTAAACCAAGACACTGAAGACAACATAATGTCACAGAATGCCTCAGGCCAGCCTTGTTCCATCTGAGCAAGAAAAGTACCTGATGACAGCACTCTGGAATGTCTTTTGCAAGGAGTGCTGACCTGATGGTGCACTCATTAACTCAAAAAACTCCATTGTGTGAATGTTAAGAGACAGGATTTTAACTACAGGTTAAACATGTTTTCTTCTGAGAGATGAGAGTTGTCTGGGAAAAAAATCATGAGGCACTGGCTGCAAGTCTGATAGCTTGCTGAAAGTGTTTGAGAGAGTTAAGCTGAATTAATGTGTAGCTAATACAAATTGGAGAACAAAAGTCACCAGTTACAAAGCAACATTTTTGATACTTTTTCAATCAAAACTTGTATCTAAAGAACACAAGAAACAGTAATATGTAAGAAAACACAATGAGAAAACAGAGTAAAGGAGCAAAAAGGAGACCAAAATTAACTGTCTCTGATAACCTGGAAACCCTGCAGAAGAAAATATCCTATCCACATCTACACTACTGTAGGCTCTACAGTCCTGCCTTTATCACAACTGCTTGTTTGGAGCTACTTGACAGTAGACAATGAAGGGAACGTTTGTTTTCTGCTTTTAAAAGATTGAAACAGGAATAGAAACAATTTCTCCCTGTGACAGTTCAGTCACTTTCCTGATGCCAGTTTTAATCAGGCAACAAACAGAATTAGAAACATATAGCTGTTCTTTGTAGACTGATGAGAAATAGCAGTGACCCAATCCCGAAACATTTAAAAATCACTAGATGGATGACAAAATGTTAGGGAACTGACTGAAAGGTATATATTTCCATTTTAATTTTAAAAACATCTCATTTTGGAGGTTCATTTCCTCAAAAGGGATCTCATATTTGCTTCACAAATTCAGTGTGAAATGTTTGACATCTGCAGCAGAAATCCTCCCTTCCTTTTGACCAAGGGTCTTCCTCAAGCTAAAGAACTTCTGCATGTCTGTGTTGTCCTCTGAAACTGTCATTTCTTGGAGACAGTTGAGCAGCCTGATTTCAGCAGGCCAACTCCATGCAGTGGAGTTGATTACATGTTTAAATATTTGGATATTTATACTTAGATACTGCATATGAAAAATCAAACTGACACCTTTGTAATACCAATTGCAGCAAACTCGAAATTTTCATCACCCTTACAAAGTAACTTACTATTTTCATAAAAGAAATCTCTCCCATAATGCAGAATTACCTTGTCAGAAATCACTCACGGATCCAGTAAAGTTAAAATCTCTTACACTCTTTCTCAGATGACAGCAGTAGTACTCCCAAAGCCATACAGAACTGTTCAAATGCTTCAAACACTTGTCAATAACCTAATGGGTGACAGATTTCTTCTTTAGAAGAGGGAAGCAGCAGGCAGTGAACATGCTCAATGCCTGAACTGGAGATTTCTTTATGAGGGCAGCTGTAAAGGTGATCAGACCCTAAGCACTGCTCGATAGCCATAAACATATTATTGCCTTCTAACCCTACTGACTCCAGACTGCCAGCAATGCTATTTCTGCTCCATTTTGTTCCTTTGTTAGAAATCCAATGTAAGATTGCTCCTTTCTTAATTCTTTATAAACCTGACTGCCTTTTGGGACACCATCAGCAACTTTTCTTACATTAAGGAATTATCAAGGTATTTCATCTGAAGTGAGGAATCAGTAAGGAATTTTCATTTACATTATTTTAAAACACAAAATTTTATGGAAAAAATATTTACAGTACATGAGGAAATTTGATTTCATAAAATAACAGAATCATCCAACAAGGTTACTGTAAATTTTCATGATACTAAATTCATCCAATATACATATTTTAAATAAAATTATGTTTTTAGTAAAAGTACTTATGATAAATCATTGTTGTAAGCAGTGAGCTTCACACCAGTATCATAACACATTTCCTATATTTTAGATTAAAAAATAAGTATTTAGCTTAATAATTGAGTTTTGTAAGTGCTTCTCTATTGCAACAAAAATTGTGGTGTTTAGGTGAGGAAAATCCTTTCAGCATAAGCACATTAAAATTAGAGTTAAACATTTGATAGAGCACTTTGAATCTCAAAAAATGAGAAAAGTTCTTCCCCATTGAAACACTGTACATAGTAATATACAAGTAGAAGTTACAGTCTTTCATTTACACAAAATTTCTAGAATTAAGCCTTTTCAGTTCCTGCACAATTTATTTTTTCAATAATAAACATTTTTCTTATTCTTAGTAATTCCTGAAGCATTAAAAAGACATGAATAAATGGTTCTCACTGTAATTAGCTCATGAATGGTAATTTCTCATCTTGTGAAAAGTTCCCTTTTTTTTTTCATAAGACTGCAGAAAGGACAGATTATAATATAATCCAAATAAGATACTGAAACAGAAAACATATTGCTATCAGGAAATTTTCAAAATTGTCAGCCTGTCAGAGACAGAAAATAAGCAATAGAGAATGTATTCTTAAATAGAGAATGTACTCTTAAATGTGTCTACAAATGTGTTCTGTAGACATCCTGTTAAAAAGGAGTGAAATATGCAGCGGTTTAATATGCTGAATTTCACTTACAAGTAGCTATTTTAAACTAATTGTGTTTTGTTACTGAAACTCTACTCATGTAAACTTTTTATTTTTAACACACACTTTATTTTATTATGTTTTCAACATTTGGATTAAGACAATGCAGTTAATAAAACTGTATAATGACTCACTTTTTCATTATGCAAATTAATATATTGCTTTCATTTCTACAGTTTTGTTTATAAGAAACAAAAGTTGAAAATAATTTATCACCAAGGCATATCTTACTTTGTTTCCTATTTATACACCATTAAATATATCCTCGTTTATTTTGAATTGTTAGGAAAAAAATACAAATATTCACCTTACCATTCTTCCTAATTGCTTTTTCCATATGCTCTCTATCAATAATTGACAGTAAGGCTTGAACCAACTTTGCCATTAATTATCTTGGTTTAACTGTAAGAGCTCTGTTCCCTTTAGCCAAACCAGACCAGCTGAGAGTGCTCCAGAGACATTCTGAATTCGAGGGGACACTTGGGCACTCCAAGGCAGTGCAGAAGCAGTTCCTGCTCAAAAGCCTCAAATAACCACAGGTACAAGAAAAAAACGTCGGGAAGGAGACATGAAAAATCAGAGGGATTTTTCCTGCATGGATGAGCCCCACAGGTCTCATACAACTGCATTTCAAGTAGCACAGATATAGGACGAGAAAGGGAACGCCTGACCAGCTCACGACTTCCTTCCTACTCTTAAATGTGTCTACAAATGAACATGTTCAGTACAGCAGCTTTAGGAATGTCATAGGACACCGTTAGGTCTGGGAAACCCATATCTGCAGCGGGTTTCCGTGGAAAACATCTGTAGCATAAAATGGGCATTGATTACAGGCTGTTTCGGCTTCACTAGGTGTGTTCTCTGCAATTCCTAGAACAGACATGTGACTCCGCCCCAAAAGAGTGGAGAACATCACTTGACCATAAATCCTGTTGATATCTGAAGGGTTGGATAACCTTCAAAGAGTGCCCTTGGTGTGAACGAAAAGAGCCTGAATCAAAAGATGGTGTTTTACTGCCCTCTAACGGCTCGCCAGAACCAGCGCCCCTTTTTTGCATTTATTCCCCAAAAAGCTCTCCCCAGCAGCCCAGAGAGACACAAAGACTCCTAGCCAGAATGAACCTCACATGCCAAGACCTGTGGAAAGTGACTGTACAGCACCCTGGGCGCGTTGGAGAAACAAAACTGGCACTCTCTGGAGTGGAAAGAAGGTTCTTCAAACCAGGGCTGTAACTTTGGACAAACTGTGTCTAAAACATCAGTGACTGAAATTTCAACATCTGAACAAGCCTTACCAGTCTGATTTGATAAGCCCTGAAGGATCTTCTGATGTAGCTGAGAAAAAAAGGTATCTTTAACAGCAGTTTCAGACTTTTTGTGTTGCTGCCTAGAAATTCTCTGAGCAACAAATTTATGGGTAAAATATTTAAATCCAGACTTTTAAGCCTTTTCTTTTTATGGTGAACTACTGTTCACAGGAGCCATAGGACCTCTTCAGAGTAGCTGCTTCTCAGTGTCAGGAAGGGATTTACAGTCCAGTCCTTAATAAGAGTATAAATGACAATAAAAATCCCCCAGCTATTAAAAATGACATAATCAATCCTATTTAAGTGTCATACAACTATTGAGCATGAACTACAGTGTAAGTCATTTTTTAACCAGGGAAAAGAAAAAGCTGGTAAAGCAGCCATTCATTTCAAAAAGAGCATTCAGGGATGTTGTTTTCCCGTGAAACACTGTGGATGAACAATCCATCATCATAGTAAATGCAGGAACCCTAAAGCAAGTACATTTTATATTTATGTGAAAACCCTATGACAGTCCCAATTTTTGTAGATTCTATAAATTTCAAAAATGGATGGTATCTAAATTGCACTGTTGCTTTAATCCTGTTCCACCATTCAGGCATGGATGTTTCATGTTGACAATCCATAGAATTTTCAAAATTTTATGACAACAGTTTTTGCAGCTCATCAAATGTCTCTTCATTCTGTACTTTGAATCTAGCTAGTCGGTGTTTTTTCTGTGGAAAATCTGATATAAGACCAAGTCTTTCTTTTCACAGCTAGAAACGACCCACTGGGGGAAAAGAATGGTTATGCAAATTTATCCATAAGTAAATAAGTTTGTGTGTGCTTTTGTGTATGTCTTTATTGAAACAGGATCCAGAAATGTAAATATTTCTTTTTCCATTTTCCAAATTTTTTTACTAATTCTAAGTGCTTATGATTTATTTGACTCGCTTGTTTTCTTTCTTTTCATCTCTTCTTCCTTATGTAATAAGTGAACAACAGCTGTGCCCCCACTGAGCTCTCAGTCAGTAATATTTCAGTGATTTTGAAGCTAAGTAAAGCAAATTGTCTCACAGTGACCTGGAAGCAGTAATAGTAGGAGCAGAAGATATATTCTGTTATCATCTGAAATGTGCCACAATTACACAATGTGTTACAATGGCTGCAAGCAGTATTGATTCAACTAGGGCCTTTCAATAAACCAATTTTAACCAGTGCTGAAATCTCTGGATCTGCCTTATTGCAATGGAGAGCTTTTGCACAACTTGAATATTTGCAGAGAATCTTTCAACTTTTCTGCTTTAAACAAAACTGTTCTTACAACCACAGTCACTAAGGGAGCTAACATTCCTTGTTTGCACTGCCACATTTGCAATCAATTTATAGACTTATTTCATCAAAGAGCTGAATAACTATGACACGTTTGAGAGCTGTGCACATGTTGCATGAATTTAATGCATGCAACGGTTTGGTTGATTTTTGCCCTTCAGAAATTTCTTGTGAGAAATAGGGGAAATGTAGTATTAAGTAGAGAATGTACAACTTCATCATAGGCAGAAATCTGAAGACTAAATTTCATCACACAGTGAAGAAAGGACTGCCTTTAGGGCATTATTGCTTTGAAAGAGAAGCTTCTGCTTTATCTGTATCTATTCATTAGCAAAGTGCTGTACACAGGGTAGTAAATCATGAGTCTTGTGGACCTGCACCACATAATGCTGCTGGCATTGGATGAGAATGGATGTGGATACCCAACAGATGACACTGTTGTTTGTGTGTCAACATTACTGGAAAGTGTGTCAGGGTTACTGGAAAGTGTGTCAGGAACAGGTGCAGCCTTCAGAGCAGTAAACGCTCTATGCTTGATGAAAAAGCAAATTAAGACGAGTTAAAATTAATTTAGACACTCAAGGACAAAAACTAAAAGAGCAAGCCCTTTCTGTTTGAATAATGGCTGGTTTCTTGTCTGCCAGGGCAATTAACTGAATGCTGAGAGGGAAGAGAGACTCAGGTTCATTTTCAGCTCTGCTACACCACATGCATTCTCTTGCAGCTTTGCTTCTCTCAAGAGGTCACGGATACACTCAGTTCTTTAAAAGGGACTGTCAAGCTATACTGAACATATATGTGTGCTTTACAGAAAGGCTTTTTCTGTCCTTGAACAGGAAGAAAGCTTTTTCCAGTGCACCCTTTGTGCAAGGTTCAATACATGAAAAAATGCATTAGAACTAAAAATAGTGGCACTACCATAAGGACTTCAATGAGAACAGCAAACTGTCAGAGCCTAATTGTTAAAATACTGACTTGCAAGGATCTATAGTTTAACCAGTTTAAACTACCTATTTCTGACCACATAGTGGATTCCTACAAAAGCCTTCAGAAAAGCTAGTTGAAATCTCGTCATCCATCTTTAAGTTTTGTAGCAAGACAGTGTTATAAAAAAATCTCACTTACAAGGCAAAGAGTATCTTGAAGTATCCAAAACTAATTGAATGTGGAACCAAGCCTGGGTTTGGAATCAGCTATGTATCTCAAATACAATTCTTTGCATCAAGCAATGTTATGAGGACATAGTTAGATAAGACCAAAACCTACTTACTTTTCAAAGATCACCATTTAGCTGAATTTTTGTTCTTTCCATCCTTGTTGATTCTGTCCATTGATCTCATAGGAACCAGATTACTTCACTTTTTTTCTGTCATTCCTCTTCATAATTTTGTCACGTATGTATCACTTTAAGCTTGTCTGTATCCCAGAGGAATCTCATATGTCTACAGTCAGAATGTCTGTTTTTGCAAGCTGAGTTCATAGATATTTCTACTTCTTAGACTAAGATTATAATCAAATTGATTTTTTCAAATTTGAACTTCTCTTTTGAAAGACATGGCTAATGAGTAAAATTAGAATCAGCTCTGTATGATACAAAGAACTTTCCTGGTTTGTTTTGTTTTCTTCCCTCCCTCCCCCGTTTTAACATTCTTTCATTAGTTTTTCTTGGTTCCTGTAATATTCTTTAAAGGAAAGAAGTGTTTTACAAGTGAGCATATGCTCCATATATGTAATGAAACAATAGAGCAGATTTCCTGCAAATGTTCTACAGAAAGCCAGTAATTTGTGATATGCACCAACAGAGGAAATAAACGCTATTTTCCTGCTTTGAACATCTTGTTTAAATTAGTGATTTACAAGACTATAAATGTAATTGCACTATTGCAAAAAGGAAAGCCATGAAACTGAGTCCAATTCTGCAGATTTGTACTATGATTTGACTTGCCAATTGTTCAAATATTTTACTGTAATTGTGGGCAGTAGGTGTTCTAGGTAGTTGTAGGTCTCTGATGTGTAAGTGAACACTTCCTTGTTGCCCAGCTGCCTTCAGCATGGCAAGTTGCTTTCCACATGCTTCAGCTGGAATTTCTCTCTTCACATGAGACTTCCATTTGTCCCAGCTATGAGCACCCGTGTACCAACTCCCTGTCCATCCCCAGCCATACCACAGGGTTCTGCTACTTGATACTTACACCTCCAAGGAGTCAATCTACCAGGAAAGTGCAGGGATATTCTGGCCAGCACCATGTTCTGCTAATGATGGGAAAGAGAGGGAAAAAAATCAGAAAAAAAGAGATATTTTAAGCTATCTCTTCTTAAATTTCAATGGTGGTAAGCCATTTGTAGCTGACACTGTAATGCAAAATGTTGAATTACAATGACATACAATGCATTTTAAAGTAAAAAATGAAGTATTCAAACATGGTGCTTGTAGTTTTATCAGACCTTTCTAATTTGAAACGTAATCAGCTATAGAGGAAATGTCTTCTCATGTTTTCTCAGAATCCTGGCTGATGGAAAACATTTCTGTTGGAAGTGTCTGCCAAAAGGGTTATTTTCCATGCAGAAATCATACCACAGGCCTCCCGTGGGCATTTCACTGTGATAGCAAAAATGACTGTGGGAATGGGGCAGATAAAGAGAACTGTGGTGAGCATTCCAGTGTCTGTTAAGTACAAGAAACAAAATGTTGTTGTGAGATGTGCTCCTCCAGCTAATACACACTCTTATCACTAACAGTCAGCAGATGAGGCACAAGCCTGACAAGTTTGGGAGTTTCAACGTAATTGAGTATTTTCTTTACTTTAGTGAGTGAGGAAATGACACCATGTGAAGAAAACTGCCAGGGCCTCTAAAAGCATGCCCCAGATAAACTCCAGCTGTGGGATCCCTGTAGAATCCCTGCTGTATTATCCTCTGCCATGGTCAGTGGGTAATTAGTGTGCTGAATCCTTTAGAATGGATGCATGAACTCTCACACACAAGTAAAGGCACTCATGCTCAGTAGGGCTTCCTACCAGCAGAGATGAAGAATTCATATTCTATGATGATTTCAATCATTTTAATCGTCTTAGATGTATACATGTGTGTATACATCTGTGCTTGGTGTCCTATTGATCTCCACGCCGACTCTCAATCCAAACAGCAATGAGGAAGTCAGATCAATGAGAGCAATGCTGGCTAAAAAAGGCTCCCTATTTTGGAGTATGATGCCCCCTACATCACATTTGACATCTGTGACTCTGAAGCATGTTGGGTCAGAAGATAATATATCAACTTCACTGCCACCTCCTGTTTTGTATATTCTCTCCCTGTCTGCCTTCTAGTGAAGTTCTTACGTCTCTTTCACTTCCTTTTCTTGCCCTGGCTATTTCAAATCATCCTTCTGTGCCTCTTTCCTGTTTCTTTACTGTCACCCCTCAGCTTCCATCTTTGGATGTGCTCATTTGTGTTTATGACTTTCCACATTGCACCTTTCCTGTTTATAGTTGACCCACAGATCAAGTTCCACACTGCACTCTGGTGTCCCAGCAAGGATTCCTCAAAGACTGATAGTGTCCATATATTAGAAAGATTCCTACCTTCTACCAATCCACTAAAAAAACCAAATTATCTTACTTTCTATCAAATCTCAAATAACTTGTACAGTTGGCTCTACATATATTGTGGTCCCATCATGATCTGTTCTTATCGTCTTCTATGGTTTTGCCTGAAATTTGAGATCACCAAACGTATTCATTTACTGAAATTCAGGCAAACTTTCTGGGTTTTACTGTCACTTTTTGACTCTCAGTCTTGTCCTAGAACATTTCCATTGTCATGCAGAGATTTTCACTATAAACATTTTATAACTCTCCATGATATACCATGTACCACAGTATGAGATTCTTGACTACATGAATAATAAAATAAAATACAAAAATAATAAAATTACTATTTTAGCATTCAGTTCTTTTTATAAACTCATCTTCTAATAATATTTTGTATCAATTTTAGATTTCTCTATTTCTCTATCTCACTGCCCTGCTTATAGTCTAGGAGACTTTCAATAGTCAATTTACATGAGATTTTTTAATTTGCTTTTATAATTGCTACTCACAATCAGCAGAAAAGACAATAAAAAATTTGTATCTCGTATAAGAAAACACAGGTACCCTTCAGACAAATCAGAATCCATATTCTGGTTTTCATTAAAATCCAACAGACAATTTATCACTGAAAAGCATTACTACTTTTTATAGGGAATAAAGTGGATGGGCATGTATTTTTGATATGGTTCATGGAAAGCCTAATTATCTTGATTTAACAGAATTCCAACTTAATATCCTTATTAGACCCTTAAACTCTTTTACACTTCTAAAGCTCTTCACTGGGTACACATATTTTCTATGATTATAGAGATATCTGGAATTTTAGATGCACTCAGGGAACTTCTTTACTTTCCCACACCTCTTTTTGCATGCATATCATAGTGTAGCAGGGTAATGCAGTGGAGAACTCAGTTGTTAGTACCAGGCTGCAGCTTCATAAAATGGCAGGAAAATGGTAATTATATTTCTAGAAACTTTTGGAATGTGAGTATTGTTTTCACACCACCCTGGAGCAAAAGAAAAAACAAAGAATTCTCTATGAAATGTTAAAAAAAAAAATCTTGAAATATTTCATGTTGATCCCTTCTAAAATATTTCTTCCTGCCAATTTATTAGGAATCATAAACCCAAACCCCTCAGCACAGGTAAAGTTTTACAGCACTGGAACAACCCTTCAGATGGGCTGCCAGACTGGGGCCTTTCAAAAGCCCTTCCCTTAAATCTGAGAAAGCAAGGAAAGTGTCTTGGCAAGCAAGAGGCAAGTTTAGATGCTGTGATCCCTCTGGTCTGCACTAAAATCAAAGAATGCAGTTTCTCAGAGAAGTGTAGTGACTTAAATACATCTCTAGTGGAAATTGTTCCACTGGCACTTTCTCAGATGTTCTCATTATGAGCTCAGTTGGTCAGAGCATGGGGCTAATCATGCCAAGGCTGCACATTCAACACTGGTGTGGGCTGTTTGCTTGAGAGTTGGGCTTGACAACAAATTGGACCTTATCCCTCTCTGCAAGTCCCTTCTAACTCAGAATATTCTGTGATTCTGTGATTTGTACACATATACAAATTTATTTGTATAAATTAAATTTATATGTACATCAAGTACATATCTTGTTTCAGTTAACCTTATTGTAGCCCATGGACAGTAGGATTTTAAACTTGATTTAAGTGTTACTTGCATTTGCTTTCCATGACTGTAAATCACTGCAGTCCTAGGAAGCCCAGCCATCAGTGTTTTACTGTCTTCCTGATGAAAGAACCTTACCAGGGTAATTTAGGGGTGTTGCATCAAGACGTCCGTCCAGTCCCTTTCTGAAGAGAGGTCCCCAAGTGGCTCTCCATGTGACCAGAGAAACTTGGTGAGTCATATGTAAGACATTCCCTCAAGAATTCCTTTTCCCAGGCCTCCACCAATACCCAGCAGGTTGCAGCAGCACGGAAACAGAACTGTTTGTTCATGTAAACTTGTTTCGAGCACCGTAACCCTCCTGCAAGCAGAGTTCCCTTTGGTCTCCTGCCTAAAGCTGTTTTACAAGCAAAGAGATGCCTAAACACACTCTGCATTACTGACTGCAGAAAAGGCTAAGCTACTACAAATGTTTATTAGGTGATTTACTAGTATGTAGTGAATGCTGTGAGCATTTTGCTGCAAGGCCCACTTCAGTGTGGAGTTCGTCTGACAAAATGTATGTGTCAGCAGGGTAAACCAGCCAACTAATAGAGGTCATAAGGATTAGACACAGGACATGTTTATGTCTCTCCTCTAAAGAGAGCTTGGGGTGTGAGCCCAGATGTGCATTTTGAAGTGTAGATGTTTGCAATTAGGTGAGCTGGATGCTCCTGGGGTTTGTCATTCCTACTGCTTAAAGCCTGACAGCCCCAGGCCACTCACTGAAGATCACCAGTTGTGCAGTCAGCAGTGGGGTAATGAACACCCACCAAATATTGCTGAAGTTACCAAATCAGGAAATTCAGGATTATTGACTCTTAATGATGACTGACAAGTCCCTATTTAATTTTGTCAGTTCAGTCCTAAAAGCTGTCAAAATTTATGTATGGCTGAATACTTGTTAATATGACAAATTCTCGAAGGCCTGTCTGGCTCACAAAAGGAAAATAGTTAAAAGAGTTCAGTTTTAAAACCTATCAATTAAGTTCCCTGGCATTCAGCTAGTTTGTTCAAGTTGTCAAGTACATTTACTTCCCAAATGGACCAAACAGATGCCTGTCATTTCCCATATTCTCCCAATCCCAGGAGGAGGCCACTCAAACTTCATCTCAGAATTTAAACAAAAAGGATAGATGACAAAGAAGCTGAGGTTACCCAGGCTTCACAGGCAAGTTAACTCACCCAACGTACTGCACCTGGCATATGTGCCCAAAGTCTTTTCCTGTCTCTGCCCCTGTGTCAGCTCACTCAGCTGAAAGGTCTGATTTTTGACTGTTGCAACACTGACCAGTTAAGACCTAATTTTAACATAAGCTACCAATTACCTTTAGGTCACTCACATATCACCAAAACCATTTTTCCCCAGATGAAGTTTTCAGCAAGTGTAGAAAAGTAAAGAAAGTGTGAGTATCTTGGAAGTTTCTTTAATTACTACATGAGTTTCTTACATTATTACATGAGTCCTGGAATACATACATTGAACAAAATCAATATTCAGTCACTTTTGTGATCAATTTTAACAATATAGAGCAGCATTTGCCTTTGAAATTCATGTTTTGAGCATGTTGGTCAGATGTGCCAGACGTGCACAGGTGCAGGCAGTTTTGTATGCAATACACAGAGATCTGGTCGTGCTCCCTGCCACAGAAAAGTAGCTAAACAGAAAATAAGTCTGTCTAGTAAGAAATGTTGTCATGAAACTAATATGTGAAGCTGTCATGAAACTTTTTGATAAATACTCAGGTCCCACCACTTGCACTTGAAAACATGACTTCTTGGAGTGTAAAAAGGTCTTCTCTGCTTTCTACTGTTTTGAACACTGTTGCCTTTCCAGGATTGTCCTGTGGAAGATGGCACAGCCTTTGAGAAGATGAGAGCCAGAACTACCAACTGCTGTCAGTGACAGAGAACAAGACGTCAAACACCCTGTGTTCAAACACCATCTCCAGACATGTGACCAAAATGAACTGGATTTTGCAGTAAGAAAGGGGATTGCTCAAGCAACCCCCCAAATAAACCTGATGTCATTTCCCAGTGTATTCCCAGATCCCCCAGATCAGACCTGAGAATGACAGGGTTTTTTCTCGCAACAGCACAATAATGGGAATTAAAGAAAAATATGAAACCACATGGCCACATTTCTAATGCTCCTTTCCAGGGCACTATTTTGATGTCATTGATGTTTTCATCATCCTGTGTCATTGATCGTGTCACAGACCTCTCATTCATTTTTTTTCAGTCTAGGTGGTGTCTTCCTGTTTTGCATGTTATATGATTTTGTCAACAGGTATCTCAGGCATAAAGGTCTCACTGGTTTGAAACCTGGGTTACTCAGAGATCTGCACAAACTGAAATGGCTGTGAGCGCCCATTTTCTCCCTGCCTGTGAAAGCACCATTCATCACCTGGGATGTCTTTGTTTCTGCACCACCAGCAGTGTGTGTGCTTATGTCATTGGTTTAAAAAGAAAGGAACAGGCAGTGAAGTTATGTCTGCAAATGGCATTTCCCCTGTACTTGGCACCGGTGAGGCTGCACCTTGAGTCCTGTGTTTAGTTTTAGTTTTGGCCACTCACTACGCTATTTACCAGCTAATTTTTTTTTTCTTTTTTTTTCCTTTTTTTTTTTTTGAGGAGAGGAAATATTGCTCTTGTATGTTTCCATATTGATATTGTTCAAAATCCAAGTAACTTTTCATAGACCCATAGAAGCATTACAGTTGGATAAGACATTTAAGATCATTAAGGCCAACCATCAACTCAGCAGCACCACCATGATCACCATTAAAATATCTTTTCATTTTTCCTCCACAATCTTTTCTTTTCTTTAAGACCTTCAAACATCTTCAGGAAAGAATCACCCTTGCCAATTCCCCATGTTAACCATGTCATCAGGATTGATGGGATCTGGGTTTCCCATAGGTGTCTTCCATGCTAGGAGTATCCTTACTATGTTTCTGTTAAAACTAAAGAACATTCCTGAAGTTGCAAAATTGGTTAGAATTATTTATATATTTATCATATCTCTTTGCTCCAAAGGCCTACTGGGACCTCATGATCTAAACTGGAAATCCTTGGATGCAACCAGCAGACACATAGCATCTCCTTTAAGAAAAGTGAAATAGCATTTAGTACTTGGACAATTTCCCATGCAGATACCACTGTTATGACTGTAACAGAAAATTCCATATATGGCAGAGCTCACAGTGTGTAGGAGGGATATATTAGCATTTTCCATCCCTCCCATCGAGGAAACCAGCACCTGAAAAGTACAGTCTTGGTTTCTCTTAAAAGCTGTTTTTAACAGTATCCAGGGAAATACATTATTTGATTTTCTAGCAGAAAATTAAGGTTTTGCTGCTAGTCCTTTGGCTCAGGGCAAAGAAAATTAAGTACTTTGTGTCTTTAATGATACATTGACTCAGCCAAGCTCAAGGCAGGCAGCAGCTGGCATCAGAGCTGGCACCAGCAGCTTTTGGTCCAGGCTCCACAGAATGAGCACTGAAGCAATGGAGGGAGCAGGAGCTGAAATACCTTTCCAGCCTTACTAGAACCCTAGGAAACCATTGCAGGAGAAAGAAGGTCATAGGATGTATGGAAAACCTACAGTAATCATCCTGAGAATGTAAATTATATAATAAACATGAGGGGGGTGGGGGGAGTTTGAGCTGTTCAGTTTAGTGTATTTCTCAGTCAATCAATGAATCTGTTGCCTGTAAATCAAATACTTTAATGAATTAGTATCATATATCACTATTTGTGCTATGTCATGCTACTGGCAATTAAAAAAAATCTGTTTCTTGTGCAGTTTCTGTAAATTTTAAATTTCAAGGCAATGTAACTAAATCTAACCTTGGATTCTCTCAAAAGTTTACATTTGCATATTTCTTACATATTGTGTTATCAAGTATGATAAAACATTGTTTTCTAACCACAATTTAATTTGTGAAGATCAATGATAAACAATACACTTCAGATTCTTCCTAAGATCTGTAGTCAAATGTCTCTTGTTGACTGGATATAAGTAAATGCTGAAAAAGTTTTATTTGATAAATGAATATAACTTTTTCTGTGAAGACTGAAATCCATAATCTGTTTGTTCCATCAGAACAATCCACTTTTAAAGGTGTGACATTTTTAAAAAAGTATAGCCTCACCAAAGCTGAACCTCACAGCGTTCCAACTGGCTGTCTAAAAAATACCAGTCCTTTGCCAGCATAAACCTTTAGAGCTGCTTGTCAGGAGTTTAGCAAAATTCTGCCTTCACTTTAGTTTCCCAAGGAAAACTAAATCAGTTTATGTGTGTTTATCCTAAGCATAATCTAGAATATACAAATATACAAACATACATTGCAATGTAAATCTCCACCTAGTGGTCTCTATTTATTGTGGTACACAGATTACACATCAGGAATGCCAATATATCAGCTGAGATATATATATATATTGCTGAGATGACTGGTGAGTTAAACCATAAATAGAGACAAAATATCACCCAATAAAAGGGTATAATTTGCTTTATTTGGTATTTACATTCGTATTCAAAACTAGATTATAAATTTAGGCTTTTTTTTGAATAAACAGATAAAGGAAGGTCAGAATAAAAGAAGACTAGCCCAGAGCTTAAGCTCCCTCCTGAAAAACTATTCCACAACACAAGAATAAAACCACTGTCCTTATTATTTTTCAGGGATGTTGGAAGCAACCACATTAAGGCCTTAACTAATCTTACCTTCCTGGAATGTGATGAGCTCACTGTAGTATAGGGAATAAGATGTATTCAAATAAGGCAACAAAACCCTTTTGAATATGTGTGGCTCTCAGTCCTCAACATAGGATTTGTCTCAATGTAAGAAGCCTCATCAGGACAGCTGTGCTATTGTCAAGGAGGTATTCTTTACGATTAATTGCATTATTGTATGCATAGTCACATGACACGTTTTGGCAATTGTCACAATCACTTGTTTCAACAAACTGAATAAGAAACAGGGCTACTGTATTATTTTTGCCTTGTGATCAGATCATGAGCACCAGGGTGCTTTTTAAACTCCACTAAATCCTGGGACTTGCAATCTAATCACGAAGCAGAAACAATACAATATGCCTGTATCTCAGCATACAGATATTTTCTCTTGTTGAATTCATTCCTCATTCAGAATGGGATTTCCCTTTGCTGGAAAGCCAAGAAAACATTAAAATGAAAATTAACTATATTGGCTGTATTAGTTAAAATATAAATAATTAAATATCTTGTATAGGGTAACAATTTTTATATTTGTATATTCAGCTATCTCTTATATAACACACAGGACAAGAAAAGCAGGATCATGAACACGAATAGATACTATACAGCTTAAGAAATACAAAATGCTCCTTGGTGTTATTCATGGGGTATCTTACCAGTGAGGAACAGGAACTGGGGCTGTATCAATCACAGTGAGAGAAAAGCAAAACAAGCAAAATTTGTACATGTAGTATTTCTCTGTGAATAAGAAATCCCAGTGCCTTTAATCAAAAATTACTTCATATATCTCTTTTACTTTTCAATTTGCTTGTTTTTAATTAAAACCAATGAAAGTTTTACTTAAACAACTACTTAGTCTAGTGTAGTTTTCTTTTGAACTGACTACAGTAACACACCTTGCTGCAGCTTGAAAAAATTAACCTGGTCCTCTGTAATTTCTAGGAAAACTAGGAAAAAAGACACCAAGCAGTAATACTGAAACATGAAATAACTTGAATCATTAGGTACTTGCTCTAATATATATTTTGCTTTACAGGTGTCTTCTTGGAAAGCAAGTTCACTTGCTACCTGCAAATACCTTTTCATCATTAGAAGTTTTGGGAGAATTATGAGCTTTCTAAAATCTCTTTCTAAATTATGGAGTGCGAGCTCTTCTCTGCCTGTAATCCATGAGCGTACTGCACCTTGGCTGCCAAGGGGAGGCAGGAGACCATGCAGCATCAAAGGCAGAAGGATAGGAAGGGAGAAGGCAAGAAGGAGTCATTAACAGTGCTTAGAGGAGAGGGGAAACTTATTCCAAGGTTTTGTGTGGTTTACAACCAGAATAGTTGTATGGGCTGAAAAATAAGGCCTCCCCTCTGTGCCAATGACTGTCAGGCTCCCTCCCTTCTGGGCATATGAGAGCCCAGCTTCACCTGGGTCCCTTGGAGCCAAGAGGACATTTTTCAATTGTTTTGTCTCACACACACTGAGGACACCCATGGTCACTGTGCAGTCTATAGAAGGATTGCCAGGGCAGCATCTCTGTGCTTTGGAGGTGAACCAACCTCTCCCAGGAGCTGTCTGGGGAGCTTAGACACTACTACAGCTTTGAGACCTTCACCAGCCCTGGGGATAAGTGTGTGTGCATTAGGCTCATCTGCATACAAAGCAGTCATGCTGCATCTGGGTTATGGTTACCTCATTATCTGGCATGACACATTTAGGCAGGAACATAAAACAGCTGAAGAAAATGTAGAAGCTGAAAAGAGAAGGGAAAGCTTGGAGGAGAAGGGGAGCTGTCCGAGACTGCAGTGACATGAGTGATTGAAACCAGCTACTGGCTGTGGAAGGAGAGTGGAAGGAACTGATGTTATTTGCTGAAGACATGATTTGCTGGCATAATGAGAACTCGTTCATCAATATTGGTCTTCAGAGGTGAATTTACTGTGGGATTTTTAATTTTTTTTTGCTTTGTGTTTCCTTGTTCTACCTATATTAAATGTGAAAGCTTCACATCTATGTAATTAGGCTTTGATTCATCTTACCTCTCAGCAATTATTAGGTTCATAAATTATAGAGAGACCCTCAGGCAACCAGGTTCCCAAATTAGATACCTCAGCTGAATTAGTTATGATGAATCAGAGCTGAAATGATCCATGTTTAGCAACTGCCAAACATCAGTGCCTGTACCAACTGGTTTCAAAGTGTCTTATGGATAAAATCAGAGGTATTAGAATGAAGTATTGGATGTACTGAAGTGATAATAAAAGCTAATTTTGCTGCTATTGAAATTCTCAGTAAGATACCATGCTTTCTCACCTATAAAAAGGAGAAAATCTCAGTACTCAGAGTACTTAAAGTTGGCACATTGAAATGGATGGGTGGAATACCAAGGGTCAATCTGACTGCTTTTGTTCATTCAGAGGGATCTCTCCAGCAACATGATTACAGAATCACCCTGTTATTTGTTTAAACATTTAAAGTATTTACAAAAGCTGTGATTTATAAACGAGAATCCTGCCTGAATGTGAAAATGTTCTAATTTACCTTGTCTTTTTCCTGAAATAAGTATTTTTTGTAAGTAAAACCTAAAACATTTTACTAACATAGTACATTAAATGAAATCCTTTCTTTCCTTGAGAAAGATGAATCAATTACAAAAGGTGTATGAAGTATTGACTGCCATTCTATAAGGTGCTGAATGAACTTCCAATTTCTCTTCCTTCAACGCACTCAGGTGGCAGGCCAGAATACAAAATTACAGCCATACAGTTTGCTCAGCTTCACTGCTATTCACAAATTACAAGCCTAGGAGCAAGCAAAACACATAAAGAAAGAACAAATTACACAAGTACAGCCAGGGCACTGGGGCACATAAGGACATAAATAAATGGTGAAAAATACTTTGGAATGGCCAGAAAATCTTTTTTTGGGCTAGTTTATAAAATAGTCACTTCTCAGGGCTGAGAATTCAGCTACATTTTTATTTTTAACTAAGTATTTTAAACAAAGCTTGAATTCTTAAGATTTCTTGTTTCCTCTTTAATTTACAAACAATCACTCTAATTTAAAAGTCCATCTCACAATTTCATTGAATTCAAGGTTGAAAAATAAGCCTAAAACATCTTTTTTAAAAATGTCACTCTGTGCTGGATGGCTTTTTCTTAAAAAGCTGTGCAAAAGAAGAACCAAATGTTATTTTTAAATTCACACTATTTTTTGTTAAGGAAAAGGAAAACATCCAGAATTAATCTGAATGATTAATTTGAACAGCTTTTCTGCAAATCATTGTTTGGTGGTTTTCTCTTTTGCTACACAGTAAAACCACTGTGGAGAAGTCAACACACATGGCAATACTCCTTACAGCAGACCCCTCTGTGTGCCCAAGGTAGCCAGGTGACCCATGTGACATTACAGCAAGGGCAAAACTTACTCAGTTCAGGTGTCTAGTGCTATTTGACATCCCTACACCTTCCCCATTCCAGAAAATCTTTTGATGTCTCATCCATGCCCACATGGATGTCTTGGTCACCATAGGACACGGCAAAAAGTACCTGATGGAGTGTTAGTCTGGAGAGCTGCACAGCAACCCAAGAGGTAGTTTAGGTTGAATAAGCTTTTCTACAGGTCCCTGTGGCTGTGTTCAACTCTGCCTGATCCAGTTGCCCATGTACAGGAGTCTGGTGCCATTGGAGATGCCTGTAGGTTCTCTACCCCTCTGGACTGTCCCCTGCTAATCCATAAGGCCACAGGTCTCTTGTAGGTCTTGTGTCGTACCAGACAGCCCTTCATGGGCATCTTGAATGGGTGTCTCCAGGATACCTCAGTTATTTTTTGATGGATAACCGAGTCAATTATGCAGCAGCTGGGCCAGAACAATTTCCTTTTAGATCCTTTGTGAAGTTGCCTTACAGCTCTTATTTTCATTATTAGTCACAGAATGAAATGCATCAAGTATCAGTATTCCAGTCCATAGGCCACCGCAGGAACAAGGCAGTAATCATCAGACAGGACATCGTTTTAAACCATGGAGAGAGACCTGCTTTGCTGCCAGGCAAACTTCAGCTAGTGAGGGAAAGTGTAGCTATTTCAATCTGAGAGCACATTAACGTGACAGATTTGGTGCTGCCAATGTAATAGTACCACCTGCCTGCCTGTCAAAATGATTGCCTGATCTACATTTCTAGGCGAGAATATGCAGCGCAGAAACAAAGAATGTAAGACAGACGTAATGTCACCCCCAAAATCTAACTGGGCTAGAATTAACCAGAACAAAGTGATTCAGTAATCATTCATTTTTTTCCAGAAGCACTGCTGACAGGATGACAGGCATTTCATTTCATGGGATAGACAGTATATAATCCAAAAAAAAAAAAAAAAA
>VZRX01001250.1:20607-43704 GCA_013398075.1 Notiomystis cincta
CAGTGGGAAAAAAAGAAAAAAACCAAAAAAAAAAAAAAAAAAAAGAGTTTAAAGTTAAAAATCTTGGAGGGGGAAGTGTCTGTTGGTTCAGGTCAGGACAAAAACCAAACCAAATCCTTAAATAAAATTTGAAATTCTTGTCAAAAAGAATCTCCCCTGTGTCTCCCTAGCAGTGAAACAGACAAAAGAGCATACTGAGGCAGGAATATCTACTGGGTTCTATGGAAATACAGGAATCTCTGATCCCAGATTAGGTATCAAAGGGATGTCTGCCCTAGCACCAAGGCCCTGGAGTTTACAACTCAGGATTTAATCTTTTCCTATTAACAGACACAAGCACTCTTCTGTCTTATTCATAGAACTGTAGAATGGTTTGGGATGGAAGGAAACCTTAAAGCTCATCTAGTCCAATCACTGCAACAAGCGGGGACATCTTCTACTACATGAGGTTGTTCAGAGTCCTGTCCAACCCAGCCTTGAGTATTTCCAGGGATGGGGCATTAACCACATCTCTGGGCAGCCTTGATACAGCCATGGCAATAACATTGTTTGCATTGGTGGTAAGTCCTGGATAGATGCTCCACATGCATTGTCACATCCGTCAAGGGTTCTGTTTCTGATACTCTTCAGAAATGCAGAAATCATTGTTTTTCTCCTTTCATCAAAGTAATTTCAAAGTGACACAATCCAAGTGCCTTTTATCTAAGCAGATCAACTGTCTTGGTTATTTTTCTTTTTGGTTCAGTTGTGATGTTTCCCTTTTCTAAAACATGATCAAAGGCTGCTTTTTACACACTCTCGCCATTGCTGTGAACCAATCTCAGGTTATACCAACCGAATCACATGAATATCATGGGGTGTGTTTTTCATGTTACTAGAGCCTCATCGACAGGAATTCCATTCCTGTCACTCTTCCAATAATTCACACACCTTTCCCTGAAATATCATCTGTGCAGATATTGTACCAAATCCCTTGAAATGCTATTGTCCAGCAGATGAGGTGAAATTTATACACTGCAGTCCAGATGTGCCAGTATCTGCACTGAGTGTCTCCTGCAATGGACTCACTCACAGATTTCTGTCACCATTTTTGCCTCTGTCAGGTAGCTACACTTGCCTTTGAGTTTGCCAGCAGTTTCTCCTCCTGTTTGGATCACAGCTAACCAAATAACTGTTTCTATGGCTTTTTTTTTCTTGCTTTTTTTTCCCCAGTATAGTCAAATTATGTAAAAGAATGAAGTTCTGTCACTGTTTCTGGCCTTGCTGGGTTTGCTAATCCTTGGGCACATGCACTCCTGACACTGAATTTGCAGACTGAAGGTCTAGTGGGATGCTGAAGAATGAAGCTCTGCTTTCAGACACTTCAGGAAATGCTTACTGAATATACTCAGGACACAAAGTGTTCTTTCACAGCAGTATCACCATTAGGTTTTTTATAAAGTTGAACACTTTTAAGGCTCTCAATGCCAGTGCTGATTTTGCTTGCGTGCTTGTAATGTTATACAAACCTTGCTTTCTTGTCCTATGTCTTCCTCTCTTCTGATTCTGATAGCAGAAGCTGCCATTTATCTCTGCCTGTTCTGGGCTTATTCAGGCTTTCAGTTCTGTGACTCCTTTGTTAGTTGGAAGGCCCTCTGGCCAAGGTTTGTAACAATAAGATTTTAAATCACACTGCTGTGAGCAGCTGAGCTTAGCACCCAGGGAAAGAGGCGAAATCCTGTCCAATCACTTCTTCTGCTTCCCTTAATGGATATGGCATCGTTTCAGAATGGTATAAACACACCTCCCTGCAACACAATCTTCCAGTAAAAAGCTCAATGTGATAAAAAGTCATAGGATCACTCCTACTGAATAGAGTCAGGAATTTTTCCAGAGGATAGTTTCTTTAAGACCTATCATCTAAGAAAAGGCTTGTTTGTGTAATTTATTTATAGATCATGACATTTGCATATTTTACAGATACCTGGAAATGACTGAGCTTCTAGAAGTAAATGGAAGAATTTTTCAACAGAGGAGGAACCTCTTGTACATGTATATATGCAAAATAAAAGAAGGGCTAATTAAGAGGGTGGGAGGTTTATATATAAATGTCCAAACCCATCTCAGGTGTTACTTTTCCATATTAGTTTCTGAAAAAAATAGATTAAATATTTCACTGTTTTACACAGATCCTCATTTTGTTCGCTCATTTGTACACCATATCACGTTACTCTTTTTTTCTGGCTGAAGTAGGATAAATAAAACTGTTTGCTTGCTTGGGAGTTACTGTAGCCTTAAACTTAGCAAGCAGAAGTAGAATATTTCATTCACATGTACCCAAAACTGGGAAGTGAGTTAAGAAACAGAAAGTGGTTATTTTTTGGATATGAATGAAAGCCATCTATGTTCACAGAGAAGATAGGATGTGTGCTGAATAGACAGCCTAATTAGCTGCCATAAAGCATGTTCTTTTCCTTCACAATATGTCACAGCTACAGGCCAGTAACACCAGGTGACTCTGAACTACAACCCCTGAGCTGTGGCAAAGGGCTTTGGCAGCATCACATTTCACAGTTCATGCCAGCCAGGACAGATATTCAAATACTTCTTGCCTCTCTAAATGGTTGAATTGTCCTTGATAAGAAATCTTTAGGCTTAATTTTTCCTTCTGATTTTGGTCTTTCAGTCTAGAATAATCCTCAAATATTTATATTTGCTTATTCAATTCAATGAATGTAAGCATCATCTTCAACTGACTTTTTCAAGCATCTTCTTTCTTTATTGTTAAAGAACTCATATTATACTCTCTATTCCACTCTTTCCTACCTCTCGAAAAATAAAACTCAAATCAGCTACCATCCACTTACTTACCAGCAGATGGTGGATAAAATCAGTAAGACCACATAAATATCCTTACAAGGTTGGTGAAAACAAAAACATATGCCAAATCTGGCATATCAGAGTGACCTGAAGGAAATCAATGGGTGACTGTGGCCACTATCCGGCAGCATTGTTACCAGCAACTGAAAAGATAGGAGCTGCCACCAAATGCCTAAGTGAAGCCTCCTTTAATTTCATATCTCACCTCCTTTAATTTCATATCTCACAAGATGCCCCCTATATACACTAAGAACTATTTTGTTAAAAATTTCATCTCTGATTGCTGTATGTCACTTCCAACAGAAGTCATCTATTCTCTTCTAGTCTAGTCTAGTCTATCTCCTTTTTTTTGGCACAGGAACTAATAAATGCTTTTGTTATTTTTGAATGGTGTATTTCAAAATGTGATATTTCCAAATGATTGCACCATATCCTGTCCAGCAGTTGTTCCCAAATAAAGAATAATAGAGCCAATAGAAATGGGGGTCCAAATTCATACTTGCTGTGGCTACATCCTACTTCCTTGCAAGCTTATGGTGCAATAGTGTGACACTGACGTTGGGCAATTAACTCTTTAAAGGAATATGAGACCTATTATTACTTCCTCTCTCTTTGTTCAAATTAGTCAAACCTGTAAACTCTGCTCTCTGACTGCTTGTTAACTTCACACAGGAAAGATTTTATCTTGCATGACTTCAAGGGTTTACAGTGCAGATGTCTATGAAGTAGTCACTTTGCTCTCTCTTTATTCTGAATGACTTGTGCAATTTACCTAATTCTGAAGAAGACATCCAAAGCAGGCCTAGTGAGTCATGTCCCAAAAGCACCTCTTGACTTCATTGACTATAAAGACAGACAAGGCATGAGTGGCTCACATCTTCAGCTTTGCAAATGACCAAAGACAGGCAAAATGAATTCATTGCTTAGAGATATGAAGAGCTGAATGCAAGGCAAGACATCAGAAGTCTCATGTGTATTTATTATATAGTGTCATGCACATATTGTACAGTGCCATAGACCTGCCAAGTCTCACACACTCTGCCTGAGGTCCTTTTGGCTTGTTCCAGGCTGGAATGCTGCCACTGCTGTATCTCTAACCTGAGGAGTGCCCAGACACTGTTGCAGCTGTCTCCAGGTCTGGCTGCCTTTGAGACAAATATTGCAGTGCTTCAATATTCTGCTGCAAAAGTCCCTGTGCTGGCCAGAACCAGGGAGCTTGACCCCAGATCATTGCATGCTCACAGAAGACCCATTCGGCAACACTTCCACTCTTATATCCTACACTAGTTTCTACTCTCTCATTTGTAATAAGGAGGTTTGTAGCCCTGTAGCAAACAAATTCTGGTGCCACAAACACAGAGTTAAATAATCTTTGAGTGCTAAAACATGTAAGTATATTATTAGCCAAGTCTGGCTAAACATGTAAGTATATTATTGATAGAGTATTTCATTGCTATTTTTCAGTAAACTGTAATATCTATTTCTTAAATAGGTGCTGATTGTCTAATGGAGGTATATTTGGTTTTGTTAGAGTTTTTGACATTAAATACTGTGGACAACATAAAAATAAAATTGTGGATGAAAAGTTTACCATGCCATATCATGGGGTTCGTTTCATGCTATCTACAGAGGTGTTAGTCCTGTTGTTGACGTATCTGACACTGGGTATGTATTTCATGTTTGTTTCTCCCTTCAGTAAAATCCACCCTGGAAAGCAGCAGACACCAGTGATTTTTATATCTGTATGGATTGATGGATTGCTTGTTCCAATCTGTATTTCTGAGCAAGAGTCTGTTTTCAGGTCGTGGTGGGCTGACCCTGGTGCACACGGAAGCTGCTCTGTCACTCCCCCTCTCAGCTGGGCAGGGTGATACCAGTCAGCCATTATTGTCACGGGCAAAACAGGTTTGATTTGGGGAAATTACCTGAATTAATTGCAAATCAAACCAGAGTAGGATATAATGAGAAATTATCCAAACACCTTTAAAACACCTTCCCCCAACTCTTCCTTACCAGGCTTAACTTTATCCTCAATTTCCTCTCCCTCTTCCTCTTCTCAGGGGGACAGGGACTGATGAACTGTGCTCAGTTCATCACATGTTGTCTCTGCTGCTGCTTCCTCCCCATGGTGAGGACTCCTCACACTCCTCCCCTGCTCCTGCATGTGGTCCCTCCCACAAGAAACAATTCTCCACAAGACCTAGGTGTCTGCAGGGCTGTTTCACATACTTTAATTCTTCTCCCTGCTGTTCTTCCATTGTTTTTCCCCACTCTCTAAATACTATTATCCCAGAGGTGCTACCACTGTTGCTGATGGGCTCAGCTTTGACAAGCAACAAGTCCATCTTGGAGCTGGCTGGCACTGGCTCTGTCAGACACAGAGGAAGTTTCTGGCAGCTTCTCACAGAAGCCACCCCTGTAGCCCCTCCACTGCTAAATCCTTGCCACACAAACTCAATACACAGGTGCTGGGATCTTAACATAAATGGCTCTTTCAATGGCTCTCAGCTACTTATCCCAGTTCTCCACTCCATGGCGTTGCCATTTGGTGAACAGTTAAAAGTCTTGCTCTGAAACGCAGCACAATGTGATTAAAATCCAAGTTGTACAGCTTGTGCTGTACATGTTCTTCCTTCAGTACTTTGGGACAGATATTTATGCAGAACCAAGGAAACCAGTCTGAAATGAACATAGGCCACTGTCACAATGCTGGGTAATATGTTGGTTTTTCCATGCTACATGAGAGATCTGCAGGTGGTTTCTGCTTCAGGTTTACTGCAGCATTTCTAGTCGGGAGAACAGATCTCTGTGGAACCACAGCCCACCCATGCTGTGCATTAATTGTGTTTCTATAGCAACTTCTTACAACTTATTCACATCTTGCTATGTAACAGATGGGAACACGTGATATATGATATATAAGCAGGCTGTGTGACAGCAGACAATATTGAGGAGCTGTTTCTAACATAAAATTGGATACATTAAAATGATAACAAAATAATGGAAAAGAGAAATAAAAAGAGAAGTGGTTGGGAGAAAGGGAAGACGGGAAAGACCAGTTCTATGCTCTTTGTTTCGAATCTTTTTTCCCCACAGGTGTGACCCAACTAGCCTCCATCATCATCGTGTTTTCATACATGTTTTATTTTGTTCCATTCAAAAAAAAAAACCCTTCAGGCATCAGAGTTAAGGAATCACACACACAGGAATGTTGCTGTTGACAATCGATATTCTTTTCAATAGTATTCACTGATGCCATCTGCTGGAATTGTGTGTTTGTCATTGAAATCTTCCCCTTATTCCAGGTGGAAATTCCAAGTAATGCTGTCTCTGTGTGTGTGTGTGTGTGTGTGTGTGTGTGTGTGCGCGACTTCTTCTGTTGAAGATTCAATTTAAACCAAATAAATTCTGCCAGAGGAATTCTAGTTAACCACTGGTGAAGAGTAAGTATTGCTCAAAATATTTGACATTGTCTAAATTCAGAAATTGACAAAACCAGCAAATACTTGTCTACTATTCATTCCCCTGCCCCAGAGAGTCAGTTTATAATAATCTTCATATAATATATATAGATTAAGGGAAAGGATCTTTGTCTCATTTGGTCTGTACCACCTATTTCAGGATACATCTTTGTGGTGAGGTGTTTCTCCCAGGCCTGGAAGTCTTTGGTGGGAGAAGGCTAGAACAGTCTATGCAATGTGTAAATCTATATTAATCTTGTAGAATTTAAGTAATATGTGAGCTCTGCAGAGAAGTGAATGTCTCTTTGTGCATATAAAGTCGCTACTCAGGACTGCAAGACCCGAGCAGTGTTATTGCTATATTTTTAAGGCACTAAAAGTCAAGTGAAACTTCCTGTGTAAGCAACAGAGCCCAGACTGAAATAAGAATTAAATAATGAAGCTCTCAGAACGACCCTTGAAAGCAGTCGATTCAGTTTTCATTGCACCAGGTTTTATGAAGCATAGGCATCCGGGCAGCATGGGCAAGCACATGCTTATGGGGAGTATTTATGGCACTGAGGCACTTGTAAGGAAGAACAAGGTCTCGTTATTACCTATGTTTTCATAACCACCTTAGCTCTATATTGACTTCATTGCATGTGCGTTGCTGACCCGCCATAACCAGAAGAGTCAAGCTCTTAGACAGAGAATAAAGCAAAACTTTCAGCAAACTTTTACTTTGTTTTAATATTTCACAAAGATCCAGAAAATGTTTCGGAAGCTCTAGTTCATAAATCATTCTCAAGTGTCATCAAAGGGTGTTGGAACAATGAGGAAGTTCCAGAAATGGAGAAAAAACAAGTGTGTGGGTAAATCACTGAAAATGAGGAGGCTAAAGTGTTAACATTCCTCAGCTGAGGTGGTGGGACTGAGTGTATGCTTCAGGCCCACCCAGACTCCAAAATATGGTGTATATATTTGAACCACCACGAAAGCAAGAAGGCAATAATAAGGTCATTTTACTGTGGCAATGAGCCCAGCTGAGAACTTTTGACCCAAGGATTCACTCAGCACAGACTTTAGCGTGTGATTCTGCCTCAAAGTATCTATATTTCCATTTACGTACCAGAAGATGCTCTCAGATAGTGACATGGACAACCTATTTTCCAGTAATGACCAACTCATTGAGTGCCTTAATTTGTTAGACACTGTCCTACTTGTCCTGCACAGCCCCTGGAGCCCCCTGGGTTCAGCATGTGCCTGGTGACAGCAGAGCAGGAGTGCAGGGGCAGAGGAGCTATAGCAGCTTGATGATTTGTATCAGTGGTTTCCCTGCCTGTGTTTGTGGATGTGAGGTTGGTTCTGGCTGTCACAGGTGCTGTAGGGAATGCTTTATCTCAGACACACCAGGACTTTGGATAGAACCACGCTAGCACAATGGATAGGAACGCCAGGGGAGGAGCAAAGCAGTCCCACTGTTGGTACTGCAGAAGGGGTGATCACATACTGGGGCAAAGGATGAAGGGCAGCACCCCAGCGAGGCTGCTCTGCCACCTAAGGCAGCTTCCCATCATCCAGTCTTCACGTGCTTGCCTTGAAGAGGTAATTTTCCCCCCACAACCTCTCCTGACATACAAACTGCTGCACCTCAGTAGCAAATCTACAGAGTCTGTTGCACTGGCTAAACAGTGGGGATGGGATGGAAAACTAGTCCTGACTACTCCAGTCTGGGCACTCCCCTAGGATAATGTAGACACAGTCTGTCATCTTTTCCTCTCCTTCAAGACAAAATCTTCACTTGAAATTCACTTTCTCTTGAACTTTAGGATAAAGTAGAAATTGATCTTTATCCGGCCTTGTCTGCCCACCCATATTTTATTTATAAAGACAGAAGGACACTTTCGCACATTAATTTTCAATCTGTTCCAACAGATTAAAGTATACTATTTATTAAATAGTTTATTAAAATAAACAAATTAATTCAAATTTGTCTTTTTTGGGTTTCCACATGTAGTAACTGAACTGCCTATGCCTATGAAAGAAGGAAAAAGCTATCCTTTTTCTGACTAAAACATCTCAAACCTAAGTCTCATGGTGAATTCTTAAAATCTGTGATGTTTTCAACTCTGCTACTATTTTTTTCATTAAATTGTTCACCCTGACGGCCCTGTCCTCCTCTGGTAAGTTGCAAAAAATGAAATATAGATTGTTAAAAAGAAATAAAGGAGGAATTATGCAAAGAATAGAGATTACAGAATCACAGAACCAAAGAGAAATTGAGGTTGGAAGGCACCTCTGGAGATCTAATCCAAAATCTGAACTCCAACTGGATCAACCAGCAGGTCTTCCAGGATCACATCCATCTTGGTTCTGAGTATCTTTCAAGAATGAAGATGTCACAACATCTCTGGGTTCCCTCTTCCAGTGTTTGACAAACGTACAGTAAAGAATTTTTATTTTGCTTACACTTAAATGGAATTTCCTGTATTTAAATTTGTGCCCATGGTCTCCTATCCCAGCATTGGGCATGTCTTCTATGCTCGTCCCTAACAGGTATCTAAACATGTTGCCAAGATCCTCACTGAGCCTTCTCTTCTCCAGGATGAGCTGTCCCAGCTCTCTCATCTCTTCTTGTGCTTCTGGCCCTGAATGACCCTCATGGACATCCTCCTTAGCCACACCTCAGAGAGATACCCATCTCTCCCCTGCTGGGGAGCCCTGATGTGGACCCAGCACTTCAGATGTGCCTCACCAGGGCTGAGCAGAGACAAATGATCACCTACCTTGACCTTGTGTAAACACTCTTCCTGTCTGGGCCCAGGAAGCTTTGCTCTTTTTTACTCCAAAGACACATTGCTGGCTATGAATCTATTTGTTCTCCATAAGGACTCGCAAGTCCTTCAGAGCTGCCTTCCAGCAGGTGGGTCCCAGTGTGCACTGGTGCATGGCAGGAGTCCTCCACAGAGGAAGGGCCTTGATTTTTCCTTTGTTGAGCCATGTGAAATCCTTGTTAGCTCATCTCTCCAGCCTGTTAAAGTCCCCCTGATTGCAACACAACCAACTGGTGCATCAACCTCTCCTCACTGTTTTGTATTTTCTGCAAACTCTGTCCCATTGTCCAGGTCATTGTTGAAGATGCTAAACGGTGCTGGATCTCACATAAACCCCTGGATTACTTCACTAGTGACTGGCCCCCAAGTTGGACTGTTTGCCTCAGCCTCTGAGCAGCTCAGTTTTCAGTCCACCTTACTGTCCATTTCTCTAGTTCGTATTTCATCAGATTGTCTATGGGAGAGAGTGTCTAAAGAGTTTCTTGAGATACACAGCATCCGCTGCTCTCCCTGCATCCACCAAAGCAGTCAAGTCATTCAAGGAGGCAATCAAGTTAAAAACATGCTGACTGCTCCCAGTCATCTATTTGTCTTTTATATATGTTTGGAAAATGTTTACAGGATTATTTGCTCTGTCACCTTTCCAAGTACCAAGGCGAAGCTGACTGATCCGTGGTTCCCCGGATCCTCTTTCTTGACCTTCCTGAATATAGAAAGTGACACTTTCTTTTTTTCAGTCTCAGAAACATCCCCTCATTTGAAGATATAAAGCTTCTTAGCACATAAATACTTTGGGAGTTGAAAAGATTTCTAAGGCTTTTTTTGCCTCTAATGTCTGTAATTCTTCATAATCATTTCCATGGTTATTTGCTTAACTTCGAATCAAAATAAAAGAAAATAAGATCAGAACAAAGAGCTATGCCTGGACAAATGTTCAGATAATTGCCCACCATGAAGAACTAAAAGGAGAATTGCTTTTGTACTGTGCTACTGTTGTTACTGGGGTCTGTTTAACAAGTAAATATTAAATAAACCCTAAAGTTAGCTCTACAACATAATTTTTTGACAGAACTCAATGATGAATAAAATAATTTCTTGTCCCTCAGAGCTCGTATGTAATCAATGACAAATGAAACACGGGGGCAGGAACTGAAGGTGAACACTGAAAATCCCAAGTGCAATTCAATTGTCTGCAATGCAGGGAAGTTTTTTAAGGCCATTATCAGCCCGATGGCAGCAGAGAACATTCCCCTGTACCTTTCACCAGCGAACAACTGAGCAACAAACAGTTCAGCCTTAGAAATCCTAACGGGAGATAATCTAACTCAGAGACAGATCTTTTAAAAGGTAATCTTCTTTTATGTTGTCTTCCTACTTGAAATAAAAGATAAAATAGATCAGACAGGACTGGCTGCAGTGATCCAGAGGATGATGTATTTTAAAATAGGGATTTTCAAACTCTTGCAGAAACCCATATTATTCAGCATTTTCAATGTTTAGTGTTTCACAATAAGTATGTGCCCTTAGGATACTTCTAAAATACTGTGCATTATTCATTGTTTGTCCAGGATAAAAACACTTGGTTTTCCTGCTCTGAACAAAGGCTGTTCAGGAGGCACACTGTAGTATCAACAAAGGTAATCTCAGGACAAGACATGAATAATGGAACAGAAAGTAAAGTTAGACACCTTCCTATCTGCAAAAATCTATAAAAAGTACCTTCAGTATGATAGATGGTGGCAATGGTGGACTGAATGTACAATTATGTCTCTGCTTTCAAACACATAGATGCCTTACATTATATATCAAAAGAGAGCCTCTTAATTCTAAAAAAAGGCTGCACCAAAACACATTCATGGCTTGGGCTGGTCTCCTATTATTCTACTCATTAGAAATCAGTATCAACACTTTTGGAAAGGTCAAAGAAGATTATTGGTATGAGCAGTATTTCAGTGTTATCTGTTCTGCAGCCTAAAAATGTACCAAAACCAAGTAAATACCCATCACATATAAGATAAAATGCTGCAATGTTAGTTGTGCACACTTTGAATTTTTTTTAATGCCTTTGTTTATAATTTGAAATTTATTAATAAAAGCAAAGGTGCAAATAGCGCAAGAATTTCCTACAAGACACTGCTCTTTCCTTGAAAAAGATGGAAACCCTTAAAAATGTTCTGGAAATTTTCTCTGCACCTAAACCCAGTGTTTTAGTGATTGCAACCAGCCCTACACTTCCTGAAGCACAGTGTAATTGTAATACTTGTAATGGCACTATTTCATAACCTCACTGCAAGTCAAGAGAGAAAACTAAAGAGTTCAATATGAAGAAGGAAGATGCTCTACTCTTTCAAGGTTAAACATTTTTTTCAATGTTCCCTGCCATTTGCTGTTTTCTCTACATGTGTGTTTTATTCCTGTATTATTTTTCAGCTGTTTTGTGTGCACTGATAATAACATCGTGTAACTGAATGAAATGATGCTTTTGAGAAGCTGACATTTTAGTTACTTTTGCTTTGTTTCTGCCACCACACAGAGAAAGAGGAAAGGGAATGACAATGGAGGAATTGGAGAGTAAATAATCTCGTTTGTAAAGGTTCACCAAGCAGCACAGCACAAAGGAATTAACAAAATGCTCATGGCAGCTCTTTAGCTCTTTAATCACTTCTCCAACATGTGGAAGACTTTCACTGAAAGGGAAAAGGTATCTCAAGAGAGGAGTTCACTTTTACTAGAGATATTTTTGCCCTTATTGATAGCGCTATTAAAGGTAACAGCTGTCCTTGGATTTTATTTCCACTTAACAATTAATGTCTCTTACACACTCCTAGAGCCCACACCTCTGTTAAAAGTGACTCCACAGTGACTGCCTGGAGCAAATCCACCATATTCTCCTTCAGAGACCCTTTGGCACTAAAAACATGCCCCCAGGGTTTGTGGCATCAATTACAAGTCACTGCTGACCTTGGTCCTAACTTGTATTTCCCCCATCACTGTGATGTGATGCACTCATAAAGTTCCAGGTAACGAGCTGCTCCTGCTGCAGTCTCCCAGAATCCATACTGACCCCGGTGGTCCCTGGGTGACAACACATGGAGGAGAGGAGAGCTGAGTGCTTTAAACTGCTCCAGGCACTGGACAAAGCACCATCTGTCATTCTGCAATGACAGATGCATAGAAAAACCAAGGAATCATGCCACCAAAACAGACACCAGCAACAATTTTAGGATCCAGCATTTCCCCATGCTTTGGGAGCGTTATCCAAGTGTTACTAGGCAGGGAATTTATTCGCTAAGGAAGTGGCATAAGCAATATAACAAGACTTCAGACACAGCCTGTAAAGCTTTAATGTTTTTACATCAATCAGCAACAGTTGGCTGAGCAACAAGGAGAGTTCACACTGTACCTATTCAAAGGGAAGCAGAGCTGTGACCACAGCATGACATCCCTGTGGACCACCAGGGTTCAAGGTAGCTTTGCTACATCTGATCCCTCCCCCAAAACTGTTCTGGCCAGAAAAAATCTACCCAGGAACTGCTTGCAGTCTTGCTTCTCAATGTAAACAGTATTAAACTACTGGAGACATTTCAATTACGAAAAAAAGAAGAGACAAGATGAAACTAAACTTAAAAATTTTTTAAATGGCATATATAGATGAAACTATACACAGTTTGAATGCAAAAGAGTTACTGAATGTTGCACTTATCAGCATTTATTGTGATGGGGAAAAGCATTAATGCCATAAATCTTTAAAATCACCCATATATAGCCACTCAGAATCCAACTTTGTTTTAACCCTAACAGCCACTGAGAGGATTATGTCGGAGTAAAGTGCCCTTTGCCACATCAGACAAATTTTCTCTGACACTTTTATTACAAAACACCTATTAAAAGGGAAGAAGTCCCTCAGCTTCACTTTCCAATGCAAGGTGGTCCTTGATGAGATAAGAGTTTCCCAGATGTTTCAGATGAAGTAGGGGCTGTGAGACCATGAAATCGAAAAGGGACACAGACCCAAAGGTATGGTTCCTGATGGCAGAAGTATTTTAACTGAAACATCTCCCACATTTCTGCTACCTTTTCCCTCTATGAATCAGTTCTGTACCTTGGGTAAGAAAGCAGACAAATAAAGAAATGTCCTCCTATTGCTGACTAGTGTAAAACTGGCCCTCAGCTCTCTAAAATCAGCTCCACTCAGCATGAGAGAAATGTTATCCCAGCACAGAAATATCCAAACAGAGCTGAGATCATACACTGAATGAGTATCTATTGCTTCATACCTAAAAAGAAGTCTTCTTTGGGAGTGTAAAACTCTCTGCTCTGATTTCCTGAGATCTTTTAGTACTACTTGGGTAAATTAGCTTTGGGCACATAATCTAAGATGGTAAAGAACTTGGTGCTAACAAATAGCTTAAAAAGCGTGAAGAATATAAGAGATAATTTTAATATGAAAATATTAAAAAATAATTTCATCCTTCCTACACGTTACACTTCATTTGCAGATTTGAAAGTCATTACTAATAACTTTTTTAACACAAAACTTTTTTTTCAATTGAAGTATTCATTTCTTATATCACAATTTAAACTGAGTATTCAAACAAGATCAGTGGAAACAGGATCTGTTTGAAAGCAAATATGTATTATAGTATAGATTGTTAATCAGTGTTCATAATTACATTTTCTAATGAAGACACAGCTACCAGAACCTTCCAAGAGGCAGATATATACTCCTGGTCTTCTAATAAAGCACAAGTCATTGAATACATAGTTCAACTCAAGAGCTTTAAAATAAAAGTTATGAAAATATTTAAGACAACTTTCAAAGACTTCCCCAACAATGGCAACGGGGAGAGAATCAGAAAAGTAGAGGTGAGAAAACTCAGGGATTGAAATAAAGACAATTCAACAGGTAAAGCAAGAGCCACACACATAAGCAAAGCAAAACAAGGAATTAATTCTCTGCTTCCCCATGGGCAGGGAGATGCTGCATCATCACCTCCAGGAAAGCCATCACCCTCACGTGTAGCAGTGACTCGGGAAGGCAAACGCCTTCACTCCGAACGTCCTCACCTCCCTCCTTCTTCCCCCAGCTTTATATGCTGAGTATGACACCACATGGTCTGGGATACCCCTTGGTTCAGCTGGGGTCAGCTGTCCCCGCTGTGTCTCCTCCCAGCTCCATGTGCACCCCCAGCCCATCGCTGGTGGGATGGGTGAGAGGCAGAAAAGGCCTTTACAATGTGCAGGCCCCACTGAGCAACAACAAAAGCACCCTTGTGCCACCAACACCATTTCCAGCACAGACCCACAACACAGTCCCATACCTGCTACAGTGAATAAAATTACCCTGACCTCAACCAAACTAGGACACATATTGTTTTCTTTTCAAAAGAACACCTTATGACATTATTTTTAGATGTCAATTTAGTAAGAGGATGGAAATTTTTCATTTTACTTACATTACATTCAGCTTTTGAGAAATTATGGAATTACTTGTGAAGCTATCATGAGCAAGCAGTTCATCTCTCAAATTTTTAAACAATTAATCTAGGCAATTTTCAAAATCTTGTTTAAAAATCCATGTCTTCAGTCACTGTGGGTGGGCAGACCAAGTTCTTTTGAAAAGTGTACACTGAACTAGGTCAGCACATTTTGAGATACATCTTGGTATCTCAAAGAAATATTGTTCCTGGTCTCAGAAAGCAGAAGTTGAGAAGAAATAAAATGGATTTAAAATTTGTGTCATTAGTATTTAAATTATTAATATTGCTTAAAGTTATAGTGTTCCTAATAAACAGCCTAAAATCTAAATTTATAAGATAATATGACTTTTAGCCTTATTATTCTGGTCTTATTATAAAAGCCACACACAATTAAATTTAGCTATTTAGGGTTCAGCTTCAAACTATCTAGAATTTCTGACACCACTGATTGAAATCAATGTGATTTAGAATGGACACATCCTTGATTTTCCTGAAAGCACTAAATTGACCATGTTTATGTTTGGATCTTTCAGATGCAGCCTTTGCTCTCAGAATATATAAAACGTAGGAGTTTTTTAATGCCAACATTATTAAATCACACATGAAATGTATTTGCCTAAGTTTACTCTGCAATTAGGAAGACTTATGAATAATACAGAGTAGTAAATCTCTAAATTACTGATCCACTCAAAGCATCATTCCTATTCCACATGTTTTCAGTGTTCAGAACTATTTTGTTGCACTACGTTTGTGTGCTGTCTTCAGTTTTGAAAAGCAAGTATTCCGTGTACAGAAAACCCATATTCTTATTTTCATTCTGAGCTGTGAAATATCCCTTCAGTTGTTCAGTGCTATTCTTGGCTTTTTGATAGCAATAAGCCTAACCAAATCTCAGCCTCATCAAAAAGTCACATTATGCAGCAATGCTGGCATCTGGAAATATATATGGAAGCTGACTGACAGGTAAATGCAAACAAACTTTGGCAGAAAGCAGACAAATACTCAGGCTGGCACAGGAATCAGTACCTTATGACTTTATCAATCCAGCAGTGACCATATGAAATCTAATTATACACCTTCACTGGCTCCTCTAGGCAATGTGGTTCTGCACAGATCCCTCCCGACTGCTCGTTAAATCCAAGGCCCAGCAGCTATTTTGGCCATGAGCAAAGGGTAGCAGTGATACCTCCATTTTCTGGTTGTGAATTCCAGTTGTGAATTCTGGTTATACAAGCAGGTGACTTCATCGTGATTTACCAAAATGGAATGTCTTGCTCTTATTGCTTCACTGCTCTTCTTTCTCTGCTCCTCTTCCATCCTAGCTATGTGGCCCCATTTTTTTTATATTAGCTCTTGCAAACTCCCATAAAATTAAATTCCAAACGAGCATTAGGACTTCTAAAACCTGGAAATGTGCACATAGAGAGTTCTGCCAAGCAAGTCCTTGCCAGGAAGGTGGAAATTCAGCTGTCTAAACATGGGTGTCTAGAGCCATTTGAGGAGCCTAAGTATGGTCTCTGGGAGAGCGGGCATCTCCACATGTCCCCATCCAGACCTGCCAACCCCACACAAATGTCTTGGCTGCCCCAGGGCTTCTCAAAGGGCAGCAGACAAATGTGCTAAAGCAGATTAATCCCACCCAGAGTGTCTACCATGCAATTAAGAACAACTTCCTTTAAGGAGGGTCTATAATAAAACGGTAGCTATCGTTAAGTATTAATTCTCTCCCATAAAAATGCTCTTTAAAAAGATGCTGCCCTAAATCTGTGTTTTAAAAGCTCTACAATTTTTATCTATTTAATCACATTCACAAGTTTTTAGGTTTGTATTTTCTGTCAACAGCCCTGAAAACTATGGCTCCTGTAACAAAGATTGCATTGCATAAGAAAACAGAGCCCTTGATAATAGCCAGTTTTAATTTAGGATAGTGACACACTACACATTTATGTGAAATGAGCACAAGCTACAGAGAGCAGGAGATTATTACAGCCCTGTCCATTATATGGTAACTTCAGGTATAGAACTAATGACATCAGAGAGACAGCCTAGAAACTTCTGCTGCACATCTGCATTTGAGGAAGAAATGGGAATTTCTGACAATTTCCAAGGAAGTATATGCACTCCAGCCCATTTGTACCTGTTCATAAAAGTTAACACAGTGCTTCTTGCTTTGTACTGCTTCATCCCTGCTCTTAAAATCATTAGTTCACACTTAGCCAAGGTGAGATTCACTGCTTGCTGTTTGATACTGGAAGATACTGTATAAGGAGGTAAATCCTTTACACCAGAGGGATGTAGAGGAACAGGAGGCAGGAGAACATAGCGGGTTGTAGAATTGATTTTCACCCAGATAAATGAGAAATAAAAGCTACAACAGCTGCTGAAGCAGACCATATTAGACCTTCACCACTCTCCCAGCCCAGAGGACTCCCAAGTGCAAAGCAGAATCAGGTGATCTGGTGCTCTGTGTTGTAGCTCACCACAAGCATGGTGAGAGAAAAAGGCTGAAAAGACACAGGGCTGTGGACACACACATGTCCTCCATATATGCAACCAACACATTTCAAAGCCATCAGGGGCTAAGGCTGAAGCCTGTCCACTTCATGCTATTTTCAAACTTCCGCCTGTTTGTCCAACTGATTTATTGGGATAAGTGTTTTGCCCTCAGGTGAAAAGCCTCTCCTGCATCTTGCTTCACTATTTAGTATATAGGCAAAACAGTTTCATTGTTCATAATAAAGTTGAAAAAAAAAGTAAGCCAAGGGACAGCTGCTTAAGTCACCTGGATTATAAGCACAGACATGAGAGCAAGGTCTAATTATATTCTATTTTCTTTCTAGCATTTCTGGAAATGTGATGATGTTCCAGGCAGCAAAGGGAACTAGTTTTACATGAGCAGCACACACATACATACTTTTCAACTACTCTTTCTCAAATAGCCTCACCATGTTACCTCAGTCCTGTATTTACTATTAAGATCTTTAATTCATTAAGAAGGTCTCATCTCCCACTTTGTAGAAGCTTCGTTTCCACTGGTGTAACAGCTATGAAAACCAAGCAGTATATGCTGTGAAATCTAAGTCAGAAAGGCCTCTTACTGGCTATTTGACTCATTATGCAATAATATCCAGCCAGCCCTCACACTACTGAGACAGCAGAACACTTGATTTGAGACATATTAACAGTCAGAGACAGCATTTGTTTCTAGATTTTCAAAGAGCCCATGTGTTAACACATACTAGGCTTATTATCACTCTTGAGAGTCTCTAGGGGACCATGAGAAGCCTTGCTTCTAAAATCAGGGTCTCCAGTGTCTACAAAATCTTAGCAGGTGAAAAAATGCTGGATTTGTGTGCAATTATCTTGGTCATGCTGCTACACACAAATCCAGTCAAGCAGACTAAAGTTAGATTTCCGTATGTCCTGTTTAAGCCACGGCTATGTCATTCAGCAGTGCAGAAGTGCAGATCAGGGAAGCAGCATGCAGATGAAGCTGGTGTAGTGCATATTTAGTGAGTATCACCTTCTTCTGTATGCTTTGTTAAATGTTCTAACAAGAGGAAAATAATTTTTGTCCTTGGTCTAGTATTGTAATTCCTGTTAAACAGCTATAAATGGTTCATTAAGGTTTATTTCCCAATCACCTGTGACTCTATTCAAAATTGCTCCAAATCAAACCATGCTATTAGAGAAGTCATTTGTGCAAAGTGTTATAAATCATCACCTTTTTGCACCCCCTTTGCACTGGTAAAAATGACAGAGAGGCAAGCAGCCATTGAGCACTGCACTGAATGCTTGAGTCCTTTAGAGGGGACAAGCAACTACAGTCTCATTTATTCAGACTTTGGCAACCAATTTCTACCTTTTGGTTCTCCTGCCAGAAAAATCAGTATAATTAGATGCAAATGTACAGCAAACAGTTTGAGGAAGGCATCTGAACAGTGTGTAGGCATCTGAAGGACAGTGAACATGAGTACATTGAAATGGTGCCTCACTCCATGAACAGATGAAAGCCATTTTCAAAATGCATTTCCTCCATTATTCCCCAAGGATGAATCTCCATGTGGCATGTTTTGCAACTGGTGTTTTGCAGTCATCTAAATGACTCGCCTCCTCACTTCTGACAGATGCCAAAGTAGCTCCACCATCACCTCCCATTCAGTCTGTCCATCCTCCGCCCAACCAACAGGAACTGGCAGAGGTCAGTTCACTCATCTCACAAGTCAGTAGCTGCCAGAGTCCTGCCTGAAATCTTATTGTTGGAATAAGGCAGTCTTGGACAAAAGACTCTGCTAAGAAATGCAAACTTTTAAAAGGTAAGATCCATTCTAGACACAGGAAACAACTGATACTGCATTTAAGAGTGCAATTTCTATGCATTTCTGTGATCCTGGCCTTCAGTGAATAGCAACAGGATTTTCTTGCATCTAAATTAAAAGAAATGGATGAGCTCTGCTTAGTACAAAATGATGTAATTGTAGATATTCACACTTTGCTTAAAAATAGTTCTCAATATCAGGAGACTAAGGAAGTGTCAGTTCTTACCACTAAAAACTTCCTTTATTTCTGCTAATGTAGCATTTGTTATCTTAGAAAAAGGAATTTGAAAAATTACATATTCATCAGAATTTGTCACAACTGAGCAAAAAGTTGATCTTTGAGCGTTACCAAAGTGTAAGGATGCAATGCAACAGCTGAAGAATACTTGTTCTCAGTACACTTTGAAAAAACAGGCAAGAGTCAAGCAGAAAAGTGCATAATGCCCTGTCTCGTCATCATACCAAAACATCTGAATATGTTAATCTTGAAGTGCTCTGAAAGATTCCCTTGTCCTTCATTGCTGATAGGGCATTAATTGAAGAAATGAGAAGAAGAAGAAAAGTTGGGTATATTGTGTTAGCTGCTCTGAGAATTGCTCTCTCTTCCAAAATATAGTGTAACAGCATTCTGCTCTCAGGTGTCAAAATGTCCAAATTAAGAAAACTATTTGTTATTAATAGAATCAAACTAATGAATTATCATTTGCAACTCCAAATGATTTTTCCAGACATTCATTTTAAGCATGCTTTCCTTGTTTCCTTGGAAACTGAGAAATGAAGAAACCAAATGAATCCAAACTGCTCTTGTATATCACTCTCCGTCAGTGTACAAAAATCCTTCTCATTAAAAGTTGTGCTATAAAATTTCTGATATGCATATCTTCCAAATATCTGTTTAGTCATGAAAATAGGCATCTTCAAGACCAAATGATGCAGAGGTCAAATGTTAAAAAATCCAGTTTCCTACTCTAAAATGTACTGAGCTTTAGAAAGTTTCCACACAAATCACGTGATCTTTACAAGTGTGCAGGCCAGTTCATTAAATGACAGACTAGGTCTCAGCCCTGCAGCCAGCAAGAATGCACACCTGGTGAGTAATCACTTCAGGCTGGAAATTCAGCCTTCAGCATCCTTGTAGGAACACAGGCATTCTAATTTGCTTGCAAGGGACTTAAGTATTGTTATTTACTATTATTAAGAGCGGCCACTGTTATTAGACAAATTGTAGAAAATAAGGCCAAAAGAGTTCTGATATACTCCATTTCCTTCCTCTTCCATGCAGTGACCTTTCTTGCACAAAATCCAGTTCAATATTTTCTCCACATCAGCTTTGATATTCCACTTCATACCCTGGTCCCCACATTCCGCAACCCAGTATTTTTTCCTAGTATACCCACCATAATACCTTCATCATCATTATCTTTCTTCCTGGTTTTCATGGGGCTGAGAGGGCACTTGAGAGACATACAATCAATACTGGCCCTTTCCAGTCACTGTCAAACAAATCATAACCTGACTATTTCCTATTTTTGACTGCTTCTAGTATTTGTCAAATATGAGACACAGAGACATAGGATATCATGCATTTGACTTTTTAATAAAGTCAAGTATTTCAAAGAATTGCCTTCTACAGGATGTCACTGGTTCTCAAAACTGTTTTCTATAAACATTAGGAAATCAGATTTTCTCTAACCTGTGGCTTTAAGAGATATCCTAATTAAATGTAATTACAAAATCTAGCTACCATGAAGACAAAAGGGCTCACCCAGTCCTTTCTAAATCATAATTTTCACTCTGTTCCTCTTTTTCCCTCGGATAGTAGAAATTTTGTCCCAGCATTCACAATCATCAGAAATCCCATAGTGGCTCAGCTGCATTGGTTCGTGTACTCTAGAGAATCAGCCAAGATTCAATTTATTGCCCTCTAGGAGATGAATATTGCATAACCTTTAAATTAGGTTACTGTATAACCTTTAAATTTGTGGTTCCCAGGGGCTTTTGAAAGTTGCGTGTAGAGATTTATTTGGGGTTCTCATACAACTTTACACCCCTACAAAATCCCAAGATGTTTTCCCAAGTTTAGTCTCAACCTGTAAGATGGCACAGCCTGCAAAGGTGCTCAAGGTAAAGACAGTGATTTTTCCTGTATCTCCTCAGAGTGCCCTTCCTTTTCTAATGAATAAAGGTCAGAATTGAAAATGCAGATTCTGATTTCTCTTATAAAATAATGCCCAGGATACGGGTCTGGGTAGATGAGATGCCTCCAGAGCAAGACAAACAAATGACATCATGTGCAGAGTAAAGGGATGCAATGAGGAACTCAGTAAAGGGATGCAATGAGGAACTCAGTAAAGCCTGTTAATTGGGGAAAGGGAATGGAAAACATGAACCCACAGTAAGGAGAATACTGGTTCTCAGGTACAAGTATTTATATGCGGTTTTCCTACAGAACATCAAGGATGAGATTCTAGGGGAGGCTGAAGCAGTGATGGTGTAGAAAACAGTCTGTCCCCTCCTCACTGTGAACGCTCTGACCTCGACCCAGAACGTTTAAGAGCCTGTGCTGCAGAATGCCGAGAGCAGTAAAAGGCAGGCTGAGGTCTATTACCCCTCTCTCCCCTAATGGCTCTGTGCTGCCTGGCAGTAATGCACAGCACAGATGGTGTATGGATGATATAGAGACAATACCTAATTTTTCACCAGCCTGCAACGCCCTGTTAGATACATCCTTGTTGGATAAAGAATTAGCATTTGCAATTACTAAGATTCACAATAATTTAGCTCCCACAGAGGTGTCTAACTGTAATATAAATATGCTTTATAATAGATGACAAACTAACATGAGTCATATGTGGCCCAGTTTTAGCCTGGAATCAACCCTAAGTGATGTGGGGCTTATCCGACTATTTTGTTTATTCTGTCCTTTTGTCTGTCACTGCATGCCCCCCACAGATTTTGAAGCCTTTGCCAGTTTGACAAGTTGAGTGGAGAACTGGGATACAAATCTCAAAGACACGATACTTTCTGAAATTTCATGAGAATTCAAAGAGGAGAAGAGACATGCCAATTAGTCTCTTGACTAATGTCACCATTAATTTCACAGTTTTACTTGAGCATCTTATGAATTTGGAAAGAGTAATGACACATCTCTTGACTGGTGGCTCTGCATATGGATGTCAGCCCAGTTTACTGGCAGGAGGAAAAAACTACAGGTGACTTTGGCAGGAAGAGGGATCCAGAGGACTGGGGAAATAAACAGGGAGACCGAACATCCCTCCCTAGGCAACCAGGCCTCATCAGCTATGCTGCTTAAGGAACAACGTGTTCCTTGTACGGAAAAGACACCAACCTGCTTTTAGAAGCCTATCTGCCTAGTAGAACTTGGTATATATCTTAGTATTTACAGCTGACAAACTTTTTATTTCCCAAGCAAACACATTCACCGTTATAAGAACAATCTTTTCATACCTTTCTGTATTCCTACCACTATTCTGCGGTATTATTATGAATTATCTAAAGCAACATGAATGGGTTTAAGTGTTTCCTGGTTGGCTCCTTTCACACATACTGTCACCTTTTAGAGTTACCTGACACCGCAGACTTACAAGCCCATCCTTCCCCAGCCCCTCGGCGAGCAGATAATGGAGCACTGTTCCCCTCGGGATGCCTCTCAGCAGCGGTACTTCGTTCCTGCTCCTCCCGATCACAGCGCAGAGCACTCACTGCAGCTTCTCCTTTTTTTGGACTTCACTTAACCCTTTCCGCCTTATTTTAGACCCGTTCCCCAACCAGGACTTCAGTTTAAGACCTCCTTGCTGTCAGGTACTACCAGCACTTGCCGTTTCCCCGGAAGTCCCCCATTTTACACCCTCTTTTCTATTTCGCACACCGAGCATCTTCTCCTCACGAGCGGGGTTATCCGACCCGGCACACTTGCTGAGGAGAGTGGCGCTGGGATCGTGTGACCCAGAGAGAACCTGCCCGGCCTGCAGCCGCTCCCAGCGCTGCCAGCCGGGCTCCACAGCCTCACCGCCAGGCTCCTGCCACCTCCTCTCGCAAGAGCGGCGCGATCCCAGCCGGCTGTGCCGGGAAAGCTGCCTCGCTTTCCTGCCGCGACGCCCAGGTCGCTCCGCGTCTCCCCGAGGGGCAGCAGGCGGCCGCGCCC
>VZRX01001250.1:43875-67428 GCA_013398075.1 Notiomystis cincta
CTGTGAGGTGGGAGCTCCCCCCTCCCCATCGCCGCCCGAACCCCTCCGCCTGCTCCTCGGAGCCCGGTCGCCAGCCGGCGGCCGCTCGCCTTGACGCCGCCGTCGCTTAGCGCCCGATCGCAGACAAAGCCGCCTCCCCACCTGCAGCCCCGGCCCCCTCCCCGCCCGCGGCGGCGCCGGGGACCGAGGACCGGGCCGGCCGCCCTGCCGGGGACGGGTGTGGGGAGCCACACTGGCCCGCCGAGCGCCAGCAAACTTATTTTTAGATGTGCTTCTCATCACAATGCGTCTTAAAAATAGCACGGTTCTTATTTAAGGAGTGGGAAAGAAACGGTTCTGGAGGCCTCGTGGTGGGATTATTGGTTTTTGTAAGCCGTTTTTTTTAGAGAGAAAAAAAATGTTTCAGTGGTATAGGCAACTGTGGGCCGGTTAATATCCACAGGTGCACACAGGATGCTTTTACTACGTCTTCATTAAGGTCACCCCTGAAGCATGTGAACAAAGGTACTCATGGCGTTGTCCTCTGCAGTGTCTTCGGTGTGAGACGCGAGGTCTGATGTACGGGCACACCTGATTGATGCAATACTTCTATATGGTCCCTCGAGCTTGTTTTGATCTGTCGTTTCCTTCGTTTTCTGTCCTGTCAATCTCCAAACGCCTGCAACATGTGGGTGATGCAGGCTGAAGGAGTGATAACAGCCTGCAAGGATCAGAGCTGTTTATTGCTTTGTAAATGAATCTTCTGCTTTTGTTTTAGCTACTGTATCTCAGCAGACTCTGGTGATGGAACTACCATAAAATAAATGGGTCTTATTGCGCCAAATGTGTAATAATCACACCATTTGTATCAATGATCTCATCAAGATTGCTCGCAAAACAGAGTTCTGATTTTTACTTTAAAGCCACTACCAATAATTGAGAGACTTGTGTAAAATGAAGTGTAAATGAAAATTGAAAAGTACACCTCCAATAAAGAAAGGAACTTTAGGGGAAAAAAGCACTGAATTGTAGAATATTTAAAATTGCAGAGGACCTCTGGCTGTCACCTAGTTCTGCCTCCACACTCAAAGCAAGTCCAGTTGGGTACTGTTTCTCAGCCTTTGTCCCTGTGAGTTTTGAATATTTCCAGGAACGGAGGTTACGTAGTCTTGGTGGTTATGGTGGTGCCAGTGTCTGGCCACCTTTGTGGTGAATTTTTTTTTTCTTAATCTACTGGCAATTTCCTGTGTTGCAATTTGTTTGTGTTTCTTCTTATTCTGCCATTGTGCACCTCACATCCATCTGTGGGTGATCGTACTCGTGTACATCTGTAGTTTTAGAAACTAGCAGAAACCATGCTAGTGTTTTGAACCAAAGAACTGATTGTTTCCTGACATAATTTTAAGTATAATAGCTAGATTTTATTCTTATAAATTTATTGATCTCAAACTTTGCTTAACATTTCCTACTTATTTGAATGTGGTTAATAGTGATTAGCATATTCATTTGAAATGCATAAACACCTGATGAATAAATAAAATGTCTCAAATAATTTACCCATCTCTGTCCACTGGCCTTGTGTTCTTTAACCTGAATTTGAGATTGCTTGCTCCCAACTTTTGCTAGAGTCCTTTCACCATCAACAGTGTCATATGTAGTCTCTTAGAATGACAGAGAGTCAACTCATTTTAATAGAAGGAAAGCTTTTTGGCTTTGGTCTTGAAATAGATTTTCCTTGGGAAGGGATGTGCCTTGCACAATACAGTACAACCTGTTATTACGGAGAGGTTGCCTTTGTACTGTATAGGCGTTGTTTAATGCTCGGGAGTTGGTTCATATTTATGGTGCTGTTGATGTGGTAGATGATGTGGGCACCTTTTTTTTTTGTCCAGCAGGGAAATAAAAAAAAAAGCTTCTGCACTGTGCAGAAGAAAAATCTGTGTGCTCTCCACCATAGCATAAGGCTGTCAAAATTATTTGTTTCTTAATTTGCGTGAATTCTTGAATGTTGCTGATAATACCTCAAAAGCAGGGGAATATATTTGTGATGTGATTTATAGCATGTCACTTCTGGACGTGCCTGGGTAGAATTTCAAAACATTGGTATGATGCTGCTTAATACCAAATGCTTCTCAATAACTCATGCTTTCCATTAGAGCCATATCAAATAATTTATTAGAAGCCGTTTGAATGACTGTCTGCACTGAATTTGATGATATTTAGAATCATTTGATAAATAATTTAACTTATGTTTCCAGATAGCAGCTGCCTTTTTATAATGATGGGAACACCTGATGGGTCCACTCATTGGCTTGTATTAATTGTAGTGAGCTTCCACTCAGGAAGAATTCAAATCAATGGGTTGAGGGTTTTTTTTGGTATTGTTTAATATTATTATATTTAGTCCTGTAATGACTGTGTGAGTCTTAGATACTCTTGACATTTATAAATCTCTTCTACAAGCTTACTAAACTCTAGATTATGTATTGAAGATCTTAAATTTTACCACCACTAATATTTTAGGTCTTTTTAAATGGTATTTTCTATTTCAAATTTTATGTTTTTCCCAGTCTGTATTAATCTCCTGCTAGCATGTAATTATGGTAAAATAAATAAATAAATAAATAAACAACATATTACACTTCCACCAAATAAAACTTTTTCAGGGGTATAAAGGCCATATTTTGTTTAATAGTATTTGAAGGTGATTTGCATAGTTGGAAAAACAGTTTATCTTGGACTGTTAAGATCAGAGTCTTGGAAGAGATGATCATCAGGATAGCAGTGATTCATATAATGAATTTCAGTTCGAATTTAGTCAACGACATAAAACTGGGAATGCTCTTGTTAGAGTCACAAATGGTTTGCTTCTTGTAGTGCATACAGAAAGGCTGCCAGTGGCATTAACTTTATTGTTACAGGACAGAATTTCATAATGCAGCTCATACACTTTCAGTTTTGTGGCCTGGAGGACTGAATGTTGGAACGGCTGTGCTAAATTAAACCTGGGGTCTGTGACAATGACTAATAAAGCATGCTTCAGAGGGAATTGTGAGAACAAATGGGAGGTAATTTGCATCCCGTGCTCAAGGTGAATTTGATGCTTTATAGTTTGGAATTGGCTTAAAACCTGAATAATGTTTAATAGCCTCTTCAGATGTTATTATGCATAATTATGATAATTTTGGACATACTTGTTGCTGATATAAGTAACCACTCTGTGGCTAATTTGGGGGGCAGATAGTTTATGCTGGTGTTTTATTTGTTTGCTTGTTGCCAAACTTTCTAGAATCAGGCCAAATTCACTTAATATTTTCCAGCAGATTCAATGATTGGAGCTAATGTGATATTTGGGAAAAAGAGGTTCTTCTGCCCACGGAGTTTATAGTTTGAACTGCAATGGTGACAACCCTCATCTGGGTGTGAAATCTGCCCTGTTGCAGATTGCTTTTCTGTTTGTGTTGGAACAAGGTCTGGAACAGAAACGGTTTCTCAGAGAATCCCATTATCACCAGTTTGTAGGAAAGTCTGGGGTGTGTATCTCTCAGCTTCTCTTGTGGAATTGACATAGAGACCGTGCCTGTACTTGCTAATTAGGTCTTTTATTTTGGACCTGGAAAACTTGTGAGGTTTGTGTTCCAAGAGCTGTCCTAGTGAGTGTTCAGGTATTTTAAATATAAACAGCATCTACAAAAAAGCCTGAAATGACACTGAAACATATTAACTTGAGTCTCCTGACCTATGGGCTTGACTTAAAAGTTGGGGTAAAAAAGAATTGTTATAGTACAATCTGTTCCTGAATGTTGCTTAATTCCTGTATCATATCATCTTGAACGTGGGAAGCTTATCCCATTCATCTCTCATTTATTCTAAGCGATTGCTTCTGATAAAATACTGTTAGATGATTGGTGTTGATGGCTTCTGGTAAGAATTGGTTATATGCTGTATGAGTATGTATTTATGAACTTGCCATTGTGTGCTGGATGGCACCAGTCAGTATTATTCAGTGAATTCTGTGAGTCTAAGTATAAATTTCATTATGTTATTGATTAGTAATTTTTTTCTGACTTTCCTGAACTTTATAGATTTCACATATAGCCCCATGGAGTGTTTTGAAATGGTGAAATTCCTCAGTTCCTACCATGAGCTCCTGACAGGCTCCATACTATGTTTGAGGGATTAGATGTTTGAACTTTGATTGAAATTGCAAATAGTGCTGTTCCAAATAAGTGCTCCCTCAGCTTCTGTGTGTAGTGGACGGCTTTACATTCCTTTTTTCCATTAAGAAGTCCATGATTTGCATATATAGACCCAAATGGCCCTGAAAGGAGTGCTGTTGCTCCTGCTCAGGGGTTACCTTTACTAGACCAGAAGGCTGCTGTGTTAATCCCATGACAACCCCACCAGTTCAAGTGACTGGTCTCTAATATTTGTACTAATGTACAATCCAAACTCATTTTTCACAGAATGCCTTGTGTTTGCAACACAACCACACATTCTATTCTCATCAGTGCTGGCATCATTGCTGCAAGCACGAGACTGCTATAGATGGCAGTGTCAGGCTGGGGAAACGATGGGAGAATTTCTGGTGACTACAGACTCAGGAGGTGAGAACTAAATTTAAAACCTGGATTTTTGTCCCTAGTAATTGAAGTTTCTTTCCCAAAATAGCACTGGTAAAAATCATAGCTTTCATTGATTTTTTTTTTTTGTATTATCCATGTCAACCAAGAAATGTCCTTAAATGCTTTAGGCAAATGTCTAAAAGGAGGGTTAAAAAATGTAGTAGGTGGTTACTGTTACTCTTAAGACTTATTTCTTGGAAGTTTGTACTTCAGAAAAAAAGATTCTTATAAACCTCTTAACATATTTTTAAATGAGCTGGAGCAAAACATGATATTACAAATAGTGTTACTAATGTCTATAAAATATTAGCCCATGCTTCGTGGTAGAGCTTTTTGTTTTCTTTCAGTTACGTAAGAGCACAGGTAATTAGAGTGCTTGGAGAGGAGTTTAAATACAAGTGTCAGTCGTCATTGCAAATGAGCGATTGTCAGGATGTGGTTTGATTTTATTCTTTGCATCATAATACGTGGTTTGTCTTGGAGCAGCAATTGCAAGACCTTCATACCAGGCCATGACAGAGCATACAAATTTGGCATGGGATTCCAAACTGGGGCACCTCGCTGGAGTAAGATTGGAATTTCTCAGGACACACCATTTGTAAGGGAGTGGAAGACATTCAGCAATGCTATAGGATACTGCTGTCTTCTAAGTTAAATAATAGGTATATTCTTATTTAGATAGAAATTGTTTTCAAAGATAGGCTCTCTGCACAACAGATCCCTGAAAAAGAATCTTTGTAGAAGGCTTTATTTGGAAACCTCCATTCACTCCAGGACTTTCACTATGATCATTTATGTGTACCTGACAAGATGTAAAAACAATGCAGTGATGTTAAGGTTTGAGTTTTTTAACTTGATGAAATCGGCTACTACCTCCTTAACATTTCCTTTCAGATGTCTTTACTAAAAATCTGATTCCATGCAAAGCCAAAAGTATTGTTCTTTGGAAAAAGTACTGCATACTTGCGTACTTGGTATAAGAAAGGCACAAACTGGTGCTTTCAGAAAGCAAGCTAAATTTCTCCTGTGGTCGAGACTGACAACCTTAGTGTTGCTGGGCAAGAGCATGACTTTAACACCTGTGGGTGTGGTGAAATACCACAACTGATGCACAAATGTTGACACTGAGGGTGAAATGACAGACAACAAGTTAACATAATTGTTTTTAATTGTACTAAAGGTGCCTAGACTATTCCTAAGTCAGTGATTCTGTACATTGCTGTTTCAAAGGCAATTTTAACAGACTTCATTGAGTTCATCAGTCTCCTTTTTTTTTTTCCCCACAGCATGATGAGGTTTGAAATGAGTTAGAAGGAAAGCTGTATGCTTAGAATTTGTTCAGGAATTATTTAATGGATCTGGTTAATCTATAATGCACTGTCAACTTGGTTATTATTGAATGAACATTTTCAGTACCTTAAAACTCTTCATCATATATACATAAAAAGTTGTATGCATTGTTCATTAGGGATATTTGTAGCAATAGATGTTCTGAGAGAGGGGTTGTTTTGGCTATTAATAGTTTCACTAGACAACCTTTATTAGAAGATTGAAAATTTAAAAAAAAAATCACATGGTTTGCATCTTTCATATTATATTTGCCTATTTCTTCTGTCTCCTGATTAAACATGATCACCATTAACAGCAAGCATGCCCTCCTATGAAGTCTGGAGTTTGTAAAGCTAATTTTCTTATGAATTTGTATTTTATGGTTCCTCTGATGGTTGTGATCAGTATTTTATTTGAAGGCATGGTAAGATTTTTCTCCATGTGGACTCTGCTAATGTGTAATATGATGTGAATCCATACTCCAGCCTTCATCTCATCCAGGGCATCTATTGGAGCTGTTTGTCAGAAGCTTGTTCTTCACTTGGCCATCTGTTTCTGTAAAGCATGTTGCAATTTAACTACCTTAGAGGTTGCCATCCTGTCAAAAATCAGTAATATCTGTCAAGTGGCTCAAAACTATTGTGAGGGGAAGAGAGAGATGTTCGCAGACCTCATGATCACATAAGCTTCTTAGCTTTAGCAGAGCAGACCTGAAATCTGTATTTTAATTATTCTGCAGCACTTGGGATTCTGATGCTCTCCTTAAAGAGATATTTCCCCAAAAAGAAAATCATTTGTGTATGAAAAGTTTAAAACGTGCTGAAATCAGGTAATATTTCTTGTAATGCCTAGAGTCAATAGGACACTTCTAAAAATACTGGCTTATTTTTAATAACTGTCAGACCTGCATTTTTTCCCCCTGTAAATTCTAAGATTTCATGGATATTTTGTAAGCAGTAACAGCTACAGTTCATTCAGGCAAGACATTTTGATGAGTGTTTATTTTACCTAATATCCTTTACTTGATATCCTTCAGCTTAATATCCTGAATGTCTGCCAGAGTTTGTCCAAGGAGTGCAGAGTCACGTGTAGGACTGGGTCACCTGAAAACAAGAGACAAGAGTAGCTTTGACATATACTGTAAATACAAGGCTCCTGCTTCACCTACTAGAAATACTTGTGGAGTCACATATTCCCAACACAGTGTTTGGCTCAGGTTTTTTTTATGATGTGTTATTTCAGTTCTGGTCTGTTGCAGTGTCATTTAGCAATCTTGTTTGGAAGTCAAATTACAGAAGTCAGCTCAAAATTAATCCATACTATGCAAATAGGAAATTGTCCCATAACAAATTAAAATCAATATCCTTCTTCTTTAATTGCAGAAAGAAGAAAAGAAAACTGTTTTCTGTCAATAATGATCAATCACAGTTAAACCTTGCAGGAGTCTGATGTGCTATTGGTGTTGACATGCTATACATTCTCAGGAGCTGTCTTACTGTAAAAACAGGAGATGAGAAGTAAAATCCTGAAGAGGGAGATAAAAAGAAAACCAAAGATTACAAAAATAAATGTAATTTTTAATTTAAGGAAACTTGATAGATTGATAGTAAGGCATCGGAAGGGTGAGACTGGATGGAGATGGGATGAATGAAGAGCATAATAAAGAATAAAGGGGAAGAAATTACCATTTATGGGGAAAAAAATGAGGGCCAGTAAAGCCTGTTGAAAATCATTGATGTCCCAGTCGAAGGACAGCATATACCTCTGAATATACACATTTGAATACATTCTTCAAAAGGATCTGCATTACTCTTACATTCATGTCAAGCTGGCTTTTTGAATAGCTTCTTAGATTTAATTGAACAATTTGTTAGCTGTAACTAATTTGCTAGCTGTAAATCATCTAGGCCTGAATCTTCACTTCTCAAAGTTTGTCTCCTAAAAAGATAAAGTAAAATACTTTGTAAGTCTGGGCAAGCAGTGTCAGAACCACATGAGAATTTTGTATGGCTGATTTTCCCTGTTTAGGAACAATACTGGAAGGCTTATACGAGGACTTTCTGTCACCACATAGGCTTCATAATGCTGCAGTGGTATTTCTTCCCCAGTCTAAGTGTGGCAAGCAAAACAACTATGGCCATTTACAGTAGTCTCATTAGAACACAGGCAGGTGCCCTTCAGAACAAAAATATTTTTTTTTGCTCTTGCAGTTCCCAAAATGCTTACTAATATCATCTTGGAAGGTAAAAATACACAATTTGTTTTCATACTTTGTTCACGTAGTTTATCTTGTTGGAAAACACTGCTGTTGTGCTGTATTAAAGAGTGAGAGAACAGCTGCCTGTGTATTTAGCCCTGACTCTTGTCTTGGGACAGACTGAATGTTTCTGAAAGGGGGAGGGAAGGTCATTGCCATCACAGAAGCTATGATCCAACTGGAGCAGCTTCTGAGGTGTAATAAGGAGGAGGAAGGAGGGAGTGAGTCTGAAGGTGCAGTGCTGGTAAAGTTTGGGAGATGGAGGAGAATGAGTCTGCCTCAGTGGCTACGTCTGCAGCTCTGGACCTGCACAGGTTGCTAAATTGAGCTCAGCCTGGAGCAGCTCTGTTGTACAGAAAATTAATGCAGATTCAAGGACAAGCTGAGTGGTGAACAGTAAAAAGTGTTGGAATTCAGTGCTCAGGATGGCTTCTTGTGCTGCCTTTTGTTCTCTGGTAAAAGATTTTTAGGGAGCTAAAGCTGTATGTAGGCTTATGCAAATACCAAATTCTTAGTGATGTTATTTAGAACAAGTTGTTCTAAATTATTTATTAGTCCTTGGAGGAAACTATGTGGATATTCTTTGCCCGAGGAAGTGGCTGAAGATTGCTGGGCTGGAAATAAGGTCCAGAGGAAGGCATGTTTCCCACAGGGGCATAGCTATGGGTTAGATTTGGGGTTGAGCTTTTTTTAATAGTGTCAAATGGCAACAAACCAGCTTGAATTCTTGTTGTGCCCAGTTACATTGCTTAAGGTTTCTATTTTTGTATTTTAATTAAATACAACTTCAGAGCCCAAAAGCAATGGTCTGGGGGGTTCTTTCCTTCTTTCTCTCTGTTTTAGGGGGGATGGGGAAGCAAAACTGTTTTCATCTGAATTGTGCGTTGGGTTTCAGCTGCAAATGCAGTTTACACAAATAAGAGGCCAAAAGAAATAGTAAAGAACATATTCTTACCTCTGACAGATTCCACAGTAAAGAAAGTTCTTTGTAAATACAGGTATTTAATATGATGATATGATTGACTTTTGCCAGCTTTCCACTGAATTGTTTGAGTGAATTTACAATTTAAATTCATAAGCATATTTAAGGAGTGGGAGTAGGGTTTTAATATATTTATTAGAAAAAAATAGAAAATACTAAAATTTCCTTAGTTCATGCAGTCAAAGTTTTCAGTAGAGAAACACTGTGGAAAGTGAAGGTTGCTGTAGCTGGCTATTTTTCATTGTCTTTAGAGCAATTTCCATGCTGTCCTTTTCCTATCACTGCTTTCTTTCTTCTGCCTTGTAAGTACTGCTGTGGAGTCTTTCTTCCCTTAATAATTCTGGTCTAGTAATTCACATGCTAATACCTAGCTTTGAGGTATATAGTAACAGGATCTACAGTCCCACCATTCACAAATGAGCCTCCATTCTTTGAACAATCTGATTATGTTCCCCATCCCTTGGGAGGATCCACAGTGCTGCCTCCAGGATTCTAGAACAATTTGTGACTGATGAAAGTGTGATGGTCCTCAGGCCAGGGAATCCACCTGATAAGGAGCACTGTTCAAATGATGTCTGAAGCATTAGTAATATTGTTACTCTTCTCATTTCTGCTACAATTAAAAAGTGAGGGAAAAGAGGAAATGGCTGAGCTGGTTATGTGTGGTTTTCAAAGATTTGCGTAAATCACATAGATGGTTTGTTGTTTCTTTTCCCCTTTGGGAGATGGTGAAGAACAGATATATCCTTAATAGGCCACGTAAGCCGTGTTTGAGCATTGCTGTGGCAGGTAGTTCTATGTATACATTTTGTGTTATTGTTACAGTAGTAATCAGAGTAGGTTAAAATGTAGATTAGCATTTTGTTCTCATAATAAAACCTGTGTTTTATTGCCTTGCAAAAGGCAATAGTTGAACTGCTACCTATTGATTGAGTACTGTGATACTGTGCTGAGTGAGAAGTTAATATCAATATGCTTGAGGATGGCAGGTTACTTTGCTTAGTGGGAATTAGAGAAGATTCTGACTAAGACTGGGTTGTGTGAAATTCACTGTTGACATATATTAGGTTCTACTGTGTTGACTGAGGGACTAAAATAAAATACATATACATCACTGGGACATCAGAGTAAATATTCCTCCATGTTGATGATTTGATAGATAAGCCAGGCCCTGCAATTATTTTTTTCCTTACCCAACCAGTTGTGAGCAAAGACATGGAGATCTCTGTTTATGTGAAGCCATTTGCAGTTAAGAAAGAGAGTAGAAATTGAAGTTGGAGATTGGCAGCAATGGTAAGTAGGCTTTGGAAAACCTTCCATATAAAGCAAGATTGAGAAGATTGGCACTTTTCAACTTTTTCCACTTAGAACTATATGTGGAATACTAGCCTTTATGAGGAAAGGGAATTGTGTGTTCTGTCTATCCTTTTAAATGAAGGAATAAAGTCTATGTAATAAAGTAAAAAAATTTCAAGTATGCAAGAACTTCTTCTCAGATAGTGTGTCACTTGTTTATGTAATTAGCTGACAAAAATATCCGAGCAGTGAGAAGATGCTATTATTTCTACAACAAAAGATTACATGCTTAAATCCAATATATGCATACAATATATAATTTACTTCAGTATTCTTAAAGTCCTTTCTTCTGTCAATCCTTGCACTTCACAATATAAGCAAACTAGTTGGAGCAACTAAAGAGACACTTTCCCAATCCAGAATTGTCCGCTGACGAATTTCTTGCACCTTCTGTCAAACCATCTGCCACAGGCTAATGAACAGACAGTGTGCTGGATCAGATGTAGCACTTGTATGAGCTATTTTGATAGCTCCTGTGTTTCTTTCAGTGGGAACTCTGTGATTAATGAAGCTTAGAGTTAAATTTTTGAGGGCAGGGATGGGTGAAGTGTTCTTTCTATGAGCTTCCGCACTGCAGGATACTGTTGGCAGAGAGGAGTGACAAACCTACATCGCTGGTTTTGAAGTGTGTTTCAATGTTTTCTTATAAGCTTTCACTTAGCAAAAGAACATCTCAATAACCTGTGTCAGTCACATGCCCATGGGAAGTAATGACTGAACTGAGAGGAGTGCAGAGTTGTACCCGTTTTGGGCTGGGGCATCTTGATAATTCCAGGCACCAAACACCACTCTGTACTGCAAAGCAGATACCAGTGCTGGAGCTACAGCCTAGCTAGAAGAAATACCAGCTTTATTTCAGACCTCTGTCTCTGTGGAATCATCACCATGACCTCTTAGAGTTTCTTCCTGCTGTCTCTGGGCAAGACACCATACTGTGTGATATCCAACAAAGGCAGTGCAACAACCACAAATTTGCAGCTAGAACACAAAGAATACATTTATTTCCATTACCTCAGTAACTGGGGGATGTCCCAGCAATACCCAGGCAGAGGCACACAAGTGGAAATGCAGGCACTGTTAAGTTTTGGTCCAATGCTAGAGAATCACTGGCCTGCAGTTCACACATGTTTATCAAGGGCTATTCCAGCTGCAAGGTCATTTGAGTGATTTACAGTCCTCCTCACCAGGAGGACTGTATGCATTCCTCCCAGCACACACAAGTATTTTTTACAGTAGCAGACATGGATCTTGTGTTCAAAGCTCTCTCTATACAAGCTAGCAGAGAAAGTATTCATTTATTTAATTAAATGCAGCATATGCCCTTTTGAAGTATTCTTAGATATGCTTCATAGATGTATTTGTGAGGCATCCAGTTTTACTTTAAGTCAATCATTCTTGCATTTGTCACAATTAAAAAAGGGTTAATGATGCTGTTGGGTCACTCCTCAGTGATTTCTGTGATTACTATTCAAATGGGAGCTGGTTGTAAACATCAAAGATCCAGTACCAGCAGCAGTAGGTGGAAGTGACTGGCATTGCCATCGAAGTTGTCAGTGCTGCTAGAGGGTTTCCAGTCTCTATGAGCAAAGCAGAAGCAGAGGTGGGCTGCTCTAAGGACAAAGGAGCAGTGAACAAAAGGATGCTTTTCCTGTAGTGTGGTAGCTGCAGGAAGAACATCCTTTTTGCCTGCTAAACCAGGCTTACAAGCAGCTGGACTGAATCTGTGTTGACCTGTCAAGAGTTCTTGCTGGAATCTTTTGCCATACTACATTTGCTCTCTATACAATAATATTTGGCTCATCATTACTGGCATTTTGCATGTAAATCAACAATGCAATTTTTTCCATTTGTTCAATTGTTGCTTTTTACAAAGCGTTGAGGAGTGAGCATGCCCAGGTGTTCCTCAGCACCACAGGTGCTTCTTTGCTAGCAGCAATTCTGATGGCTTAAAATTTTTGCTAAATCAACTACGACTTGTCAATGATGCCCCTGCAAGAAGATCCACAAAGTGAAAAGCTGTTCTGGTCCTACTGGAACAGTCTGTGCATTGTGCCACGTGCGTTGTGTTAATAACCAGTCATTGCAACTAATTGATTTTTTTTCCCAATCTGCTATTCAACACGTTATCTTTGATGTATTTAATGAACTGTCCTCATGCAGTAAGTTGTATGTAGATAGTGCACAAACCTAAAAAAGCACTTGTGGGCATGACTGATAGTCAAACCTGTTTTAGACCATGCTTTCTGTCCTAGCATAGCTTGAGTGACTTCATGTTTTCAGTCTGCCTACTTTCAGTAAGCTGACCAGCTTAGTTTAAGTAACTGTCAAAGAGGGCAAAAGTCATTGCAGTTCATTTGTCATTCCTCATCTCTCCCAGCTGTGCATAAGTCCATGGAAGTTAAAAGAAGATTTGGGGACTTTCTGTAGTTAATGTTACCTGGTTGTGATCTCCATTTTATACCTGAAAAGGCTCTGACATGTCTGTGTAAATACTTACTTTTATTCTTTTAAATGTAGGCATGTCAATTAAACTCAGAAGCTAAAATTGCTAATGATAGGCATTCTGGTGACCAACTAGGGCATAATACTGTGTGATGCAATTCTGTAGTGAGTGTCCTTCATTTTTACACAAGATATAGCTAAATGAGCTAAGACTGATCTGTTAGAATTCCTTTTTTTTCTTCTCTCTGTCTGCTTCTTTACCAGCTTAAATGCTTTAAAACCATTGTTGTTTCCTGAAGCATATTCAAATCTTTTCAGTATTTGGGGGGTGAGGAAGAGATTTAAGGGTCTCTCTCTTAGTTTTGTTTGTCCCAAGCAAGACCATGAAAGGGTAACTAATTTCACCTATGTGAGATCTGTATCCTCCCCAGCTGACACCTGCAGCGTCTCAAGAGGTACTGGATGCTTGTGTGCATGTGAAACTAAATCAAGACCCTATTGCCATATAAGAGATGTAAAACTGTTACAGTAGCCCAGAGCTACAATATTCAAAGGAAAAATACTAAGGTCAGAAAATTTATGGCATTTGATGCTCTTAATGAGGCAAGAGCATAATGTAATGAACTTTAAAGATGTGGGCTGCTGTACTGTAAGTCTTTTAAATTTGTCTGTATCCTCACTGGAAGTAGCAATCCCACTCAACATCATTGAGTGCATTAAGCTTTAATTGCAATTTGGGCTGGGTCCAGTTATCATGACAAGTAATCTTTTAGATCAAAATGATCTTAAAATTTGGAATGTAGTCATATCTATCTTTGAAGAGATAGTGTTGCTATTTTTAATTAAGTTGAACTATTTTATTTTGATTTAACTTCTACTTAATCCTATCAGTCATAACCAGAATGTACTGCATCCAGTAATTGTCTGGCCTTTTCTTCTCAAAGATCTCAGAGAAAACTCAATTAAGTTTTAATTAGTGTGTATAGTGCAGATTGTGGTGGGTGTGTTGTTAATCTAAATTTTTTTTTGAAGATTGAAAATAAACCCACTCTATCTTGCCTTATATAACCTCACACTTCCTGAATATCAGCTGTGGAATATTGCTCTACAATTTAAACAAAAAAATCCCAATAGTTAGTCTTTATTATCGGGCTACATTTGATTCAGAAAACCCTTTGGATTTTGCTGCTGGCCAGATGGAAAACTACGTTAAATAGGAAAAGAGCACTTTCCCGCATAGTCTTGTTTAATATTAATCATAGAAGTTTTACTACTTAAACAAAGAGATTATTGAGCCTTAGTTGGTGGTCAGAGTGAAAGATAACAAACATAGCATTTTTCATATAACAATGTCAAAATAGCCCAAGTTTGCACAAGGCAAGATTTTCAAATGGCAGTTTAGTTTATTTGCTGTTACTTGAAATAAATGTTTTCTTCTCTAAAGAAGTATTTTAACATATTTTTTCAATAAACTCTTACATTTCATGCTTTCAGGATGCTGATAGTTTTCAGTACTTCCAGTAGAAGTTCTTCAGTATTATCAGTCCTGTGGTTAGGCTTTTATTGCAAAACCATGCTTATTTGCATGAATAGTTACTTAACCATTTTAATTTAATTAGGAAGTACACTTTCTGTAGGTAGGCTTGTACATTTCTCCTTTTGGATCAAAGTTAGAACAGGAGTCTAAACAATTCCAAGTTCAAGTTCTGAGACCTTATTGTCTTAGGTTTGTGCGACCTGTTTGCCAAATGAGCTTGGCTGTCTGTGAGACCATCTCTTCAAAATATTGCAGCCATAGCAAATGGTGGTGTGATCTCAGAGTGCTGCACTTCATTGCTGGGGTTGTAATCCACGTTTCTAAATAGTGCAAGTTGCATGGTAAGAAATGGCTCCTAATGTCATTTGGTGCATGTGATATCTATGAATGAGGAGATTGAGTCAAGAGCCTAAGTTTTGCCTTGTGTTGGTCAGGATCGTGCAGTTCCTCGGCAAGCTCTGAGGGAATCACTGAAAATTAGTGACTTAGTGTTTGAGCAGGAGTAAGGAAGCTGAAGCAGGAGAAGCTTACAGTGTGTATAAGATGAGTTGAACTGTAAGTGTAATCCTGGGGCCCTCTGGTGCTGGTGGAGCAGCTTCTGCTCTGTGCAATGTAGTGATTTATGTTCACATATGGAGCATTATGGTTAACTGTATTGTGAGTGTGTGCATCACTGGCTGGCTCAAAATACGAAGGTGTGGTGACCTTGTCACTGATGCATGGGAAAAAGTATTTTAAACCACCTAACCACATGCATTTTTCAGTGGTATTTTGAGTCTCTCCTCCACAGCCAACTCCCCCAGTTTGTATACTGGTCATGATGTTCTATGGTATGGAATTTCTCTTTATGATATGGAGTATCAGTTTGGGTCAGCTGTCCCAGTCATGCTTCCTCCCAGCTTTTTGTGCACTTGCACACTGGCAGAGTATGGGAACCTGCAAAGTCCTTGACTTCGAGAACTACTTAGCAGCAACCGAAACATCACAGCATTATCAACATTATTCCCATACAGTGCTGTACCAGCTACTAAGAAGTTAATTGACTCCATCCCAGCTAAAACCTGAGGGAGGCTGCCAATACTCAAAGGTGACACAAAGAGTATAGTCCCACACTTCCCAAACAAGAAGAGTGGAACAGTCTTGACAGTATCCAGCATCAGCCAACAAACAGCCCCCTCTGCCAGACAGTCTTGTAGTCATGAAACAACTTCCTTTTAACTGTGGTGAAGATAATGACTGTTTAAGGGAAATATCACATGGTTCATAGTTTTAACCAATATGGGAACAATATTAAGGACTTACTGGGAAGGGACATATACTCTCTGTGTATATCAGAGTTTCTGTGCTGGTTATATTGTAGTTAGATTTTTACATATTAGAGACACGGTAAGATTTTTATATGTTATAAAAACCTTAGAAATTGCTGCCAGGATGATAATGAGATGCTCAAAAGCATAACTTTAATCAGTGGTCCCTAAAGTTTACCCCAGCAGAGGTATCACAAGTTGAGCGCCTTTGTGAAAAAGCAAGAGTGGGGAAACACGAAATATTGGCTGTTCTGCTTTACAGAAGGTGAGGGGAGAAACCTTGCAGCATTAAAGCATTAAAGAGGTCTCTTCTGGATTAATGAGCTACATAAACAATTTTCACAGTCTAGAGGGGAAAGGAAGTATGATTTTGTGATGGAACAGCTAAAAGAAGGTGAAAATTAACAGGTTCAAGAGTGTCAGAGAAACACAGGGAAAAGGGGTGAAGAAAAAGCTAATTAGACATAAAGAGAATTTATAAAGAAAAAAATCACTGGAAGGGACAAAATACCTGGGCCCAAATGAAGTAGAAAAAGATGCATTCATATGTATGTATATGTTTAATAATGCTGGAAAACAAGAAGAGGAAAGAAAACACTGAAATTGTATTATACCAATTAGACTGTCAGATACAATGACATTTTAAAATTAAGGTACTTACTGAAAACAAGTGAAACAGTTCTGAAACTGAAGAATGGTTTTAAAATTTATGGGTTTTGGAAAGTCAACCATTTCCCAGTTTGTACAAGGACCATAGAAGAGGTATTGCATCCAGACATTAAAATCCATTCTGAATTTTGCCAGTGGTAATTCAAATCTACATATTTATATTTAGCAGCAAGAGAGGAACTGGCTGGTTCTTAGACAGTTACCATCTCAGTAGTGCTAAGCAGGTGAAAATTTATTGATATCTTGGAGCTGTGTAGGGTTCATGATGTAATAAGAAAGACATGTCTGTGTTCATGGTGTAATAAATAGAATATTAAGTAATCCAACAGCTAGGTCTAATATTAGTTTACAGATTCACTGATTAAGGCTAGGAAGTGAAGAATGGTGTTGCCATGGCGAAGTCTATACGATAAAGCGCAAGAAGAACAAGCTGGTGAATAATTGATACATGTCTAAGATTAGAAACGATCATTTGCAGCGTGTGCTTTGATGTTCATGCATGCTTTTCACTTTGAAAAACCTCAGGGAAACACACTAGCACAGACTGTGACAGATTTTTGCATGAACATTTAGGTAAAGTACCAGTGGCTTATGTGTGGAAGAACACAAATATACAGTTACTGCAGTGCTAAGATTGAGAATTCGGGCAGAAGCCAAAAAGTTCCAAAATGGAAAGCTGTTAGCGTGGGATGTATTTGGCCAGGCTGCATGTATTACTATATTTCTTTTACACAGAGCAGAAATAAATAAGAATGTTTATCATAACATTCAGTAAGGTAAGCTGTAACTTATGTCCTTCTGGGTTTAGTCATAGAATTTTTAAAGCTTTAGTTTAGAAGTAATTTAATAAGTTATCCCAGGCCATCTTGAATTAATGAACTGTAGTTAAAAGTCCTGATAAAGCTTAAAACCGAACTTTCAAAACAGATAAAATTTTGACTGCTGTTGCAAAGGTGTCTGAGTAAAGTAATGGAAAGTGGTTTTTTGGGATAAACATATAGATCTGCTGGAGGAAAGAACTGCAGGCATCATGGCTTTATAAACAGTTTTGCTTAATAAATGTGTCATTTAGTTTTATAAATGCATGATGGAAATCAGTGAACATACGCCATAGTTCTAAATACAGTTCAGCTGCCCTGTAGTGAAATTTACTTGTCATAAATTTCTTTTTAGAAATCTCAGTAGCAAGAGCTATTTTCATTATTAACTAGCCCCATAAAATAAACAAAATACATGAACTTGGCTTGTGTAGAACAATCCTGAGGCCAAGGGTGTTGATTTTTCTGCTTGCAAGCTGAATGAAATTACTTAGGAGGGAAAAAAAATGACCAGTATTGATTAATCTCTGTATAGATACTGTGTGAATAATTTTTTTTTCCACTTTTTTGATGCCTCAAGTTTGCAGACAATCTTATAGTGAGCAGTAAAGGAAACATCTTTTCATGTTCTCTAGTGTAAGTTAATTTATAAGCAGGTTGTGACCATATATCAAAACTACTTCAGTAGTTATTGTGAAAAAGTGATTCCAATTATCTAAGGATAGGACTGAGAGATGCTTTAAAGAATTATGGGAAATGTCAGTACCGGGTTCAATTTTAGTTCATTTACTGCTTAGAATAGTAGCATACAGCATGTAATAAAAACTTTGCATTTGCATTACATGATGATACACTTGATTTCTTTCACTAACTTCTAGAGCTGCACAGGCTTCCTGCACATTTTTCTGCTGAAAAACAGACAAACTGCCACTAGCGATTATAAATTAATCAAGACATACAAGCTGAAAGGAAAGGGTTTGAATTTCTTAAGCATAATATGGATAGAGGATCAAGGTACTTGATACATACAAAAGTGATCAGCATTTTTTTGTCAGCTGGTTTGTTGTATGCCTAAATATTCTCATTTTCCACATACCAATGTATTTAAAGATTTTTAATCTTTTAATTAAAGATTCAGACTAGATTTTAAATTTAAAATAAAGATTGCAGACTAGATTTTTGTTGCCCCTTCTGGAACTGAATCAACTGCATTGGTGTTTTATAAATTGAATGTTTTATACACACCAACTATAATCAGTTTAGAAGAAACTGTATTTCAAACTTGTACGCTTTTCATACTTGTGTGTACTTACCTGCACAATGCTTTAAAAATGGATTTATACTGAAAAGGAAAGAGGCTTTGTGTCTAAAGCAGTGATCTGTGTAGATGTAACAGCAATACTTTTTGGTGTCCTGTGCAAAAAGATCTTGGTGTAGAATAGTTGTGTTTCCTCCTACATTCTTCAGTCAGTGTTACATTTGGTATTTGAAAACAGCCTTATTAATTGCAAGAAAAACGGTGGGATTTTCCAGTACCTTGAAGGTCTCAGATACACATATCATTAGGGAATGTGACCTTGATAAATACACCTTTGAGAACAGACTGGGGAAGGTTACTTTTCATGAGAAGGGAGTTCTAGCTCAGCAATTAAAACAGAAGTGAAAATGATACAGATCAAAAGCTAATAACTGTAATTATCCTGAAAATTAAAAAGCCCTTATCTTTTAGCATGGCCCCTTCATTAATGGGAGACTCTTCAGTGAATGGCAGCTGTTGTCTGGTCCTTGCCTTCCTGTTCATCCCTCTGAAAAGAAAGTGTGAGGGCTGCAAATGCTCCCCTCCGGATGCTTCAGTCGGCAGCTCCTCTCGTGCTGCACCGAGCCGGGGTCACGTTGCTGGCAGCAGAGGTGCACTTTCTGTGACCAGTCCCACACTGCCCTGGGAGGCACTGCTGAGTGGAGCTGATGGGGGCTGGTCCTCAGGTCTACTGGTCAGTTCAAATTGTGTCGCAAAATTACACACAATGAAGGAAAGCTGTGTCATTCCATAAACACTACAGACACCATTATTTTCCTTAATTAGCTTTTCAGAAGTCTCAGAGCAACATCCTGAAAAAATGGTAGCATCGAAGTCTGTCTGGTTTTGTGCACACACCTCCAACAAAGCAAAGGGGATATCTCCCTTTTAATAGATGAGTGAAAGGTTAGGCCTGTATTTCCAATACCTGGTGCTTGCTGGTTTTCTGTTAGATATTTCCATAGACTTGAGATATTTTTCCCTATGCTTTATTTCGCATATAGGTCATCAGTAAATTAATTCTGTATATGTTACTACCTGTGATTTGCATACAGGGGAACATTATCACAGAAGTTGCATGCATTTGTTAATATTTGTTTCCATTATTTCTTTATAAGTGGTGGTTTCGTTTGGCTTGGGTTATTTTTCAGAAAAGCAGACAGTACTGAGTATTGGAAATCACAGATATTCTCAAGTTTGTTTCTCAAAACTTGGAACTGTATCATGTAGTTTTCCCACCTTTTTTATGATAGACTGGTAGACATTTATCAGAGACTTCACTGTCAGAGATGAACAGATCTAGGTCTTCTGAACATGGTGGAGAAGAACAACACATTAAGGACTCTGATCACTATTAATGCTTTTGGAAGAGGTTGTTTAGTCAAGATGCATGTTCATCTTGTTTTGCTAATGTAAATTTTGAATAAAGCATTCTCTGCTTCCTTCTGAAGCAGTTTGCTGGCAGCATGATTAATAGCAGTTTATTGTACAACCAAAAAAAGCAATATTGATTGCAAATATAAAGGCGTCCCTACAGATACTTTCTGAATTGTTTAATTTTCCTAAATTAATTAATTAATTTTTAAAAGAATTTAACAACTGAATGTCTCCTTTTAATTTATCTATTGTTTTAGAAATGTCATGATTCTGATTTCATTTTTGAGATTGCCATCTGCATGATTACTAGAAAGTGAGCTCACTAAAGATATTATTCAGAACACTAGTATTACCAGTCTGAGCACTAGAATTCAGTTTTGAATTTTTTTTTCTTTTTTTTTTTTGTTTCAAGTATTTTAATAAGTAAGTGGGCTGTAAACTGATTGGTATTACAGCTAAAAGTGACTTACATGCTATTTTTGTTAGTCTTTCTTCTTAATTATTCTGAAGGAGTGTACTTTATGTGTAAAGACATAACAGATGGGTAAGTCAATTCTAAGTCAAGGGGAGGCCTTGGTTGTTATGTAGATTTATTGTTCGATTTCTACACTTCTGTATCTAAAATGTTAAAGAGTTACTTGAGATGGAAAAAAGGAAAAAGTAATGCTGTACTAAAGAATTTGCCTATTAGTTAAACAAAGGGAAATTTAAACTAAATTAAAGAGATGGCTAATTTTATGACATGAAGGGAAAGTACTGGCTGAAGTGGGTGTTTTGTTTCTTTTCTTAAACTACTTAGCTTCTGACAAAATATTTGCAGGTCATCAAAGGGTCTCTGTAAAACAGGTTTCTGTTCTACCCTTTTTGGTACCCATCTTTCAAACTGTTCTTCATGCTTGTGCCTTGAAGTAAAGCTGAAAAAGTTCAGGTCTTAATCTTGTTCAGGACTTAATCTTGTTCAGGATATTGTACAGACTGTGTAAGAGTTTCATCCAGAGTTTATTTACTGAAAGTTGCATGACCCATTGTCTGGGTCACTGAAGTTCTTCCATATCTGATTAATCAAAACAGAGTGGGGAGGAAGTTCAAAAAATGGAAAGTTACTTAATGAAATGCCATTTTTAAGATTTAATTTAATTAAAACTAGCAAAACAAAACTAGTAGTTCATATCTGAATACTATTGCTGCCAGCCACATCAAAGAAGACTAGTAAAATAAAGATCAGATTTTTGTCTCCAATTAAAAATCTGAGGGTTTTTATAAGAGACTTATTTTTCATATTTTTGTTCAAATGGACCTTCACTCTTGCTGTAGTCACCAAACCAACACCTGATGCACCATTAGAGATGCTTGCAGTACGAAGCCTTTTAGTCACATGTAGAAAATTCCTTAACTTTTGAGCAATTAAGTGTTTTCTTTTTATTACTCTGAGTCCCAATGAGGCCATGGCTTATGTGATCACTTTCATCAGAAGAAAATCAGGCCTGATGCTGGAAAATCAGATTCTTTCCTCCTACATTCTTCTCTGTCCCACTAGCTCTCTTGTGTTGGTTGTGCTCAAGTTTTCCCAATGAAAGTTAATGTGAAGTAGAGGGAGGGTTGGGGATTTTTGTTTGTGGTTTGTTTAATCCTCTATCACAGACATTAGGACCCTTTTAGAATACTGTCTGTTGAGTTTTTTTCACTTCTGAAATCCTTGTCAAATGTAAATTGTTCAAGACTGACAGGCAGTTTTGAGGTGAAATGTATCTAGAACTGCTGGATGTTGAAATGTTCTTTTATAAAATAGTCATGAGAGTTTAATACTGGGATGGAATAGCATTTATTGATGCCAACTCTCAAAGTATTCATCAATGTGGAGCTTTCCAGAGAGCTGGCTTGGAGCTGTCAGTGACCACAGTGGGGGACAATAATCCATGTACTGCCACCCTGCTGGCAATCAAGGTTGATCCTAGCCTTCCCTTAGCAATTTTTCATAGTTGAGGTGGGGTTTTTTTGCCACTCTGTCTACCAGTGAATGAAGTAAATGTCTTTAGGACCACAGACTGCTTTTTGGCAAACCGCCTTTGCTAATAGTAATCGGGTCATGTGGGTATACAGTCTATCAGTAAGGAGAATGTTTTGTCACTCATGAGGTAAATGTTAAAGAAGCACGTTACCTTAGGTATGATTGGTAAGAAACAGTCTGCCAAGGCGAGCTCTAGAGACTGTGTAATAACACATCAAAGAATAGTGCCTTCCTGCTGGTATGTTTACCAATCTGTTTCACAGCATGAACGATGTATCTCAACTCTTCCTTTGGTGTATTTACTAAAGGAGTAGCTCATACTAAATAAGCATTTACTTGCTGTGTGAAGCAACACAGTTATCTGAGAAGACTCCTGCATAAGAGACCAGTGTGTTGGGATGAGAGTTGAAGCATACATGAAGAGCAGTGCCAGTTGCCTGTGAGAGCATGAGGTGAGCGCTGGAGCTGCGTGTGCAGTGTGAGCTGGACCACCAGAATTGCTCACGCTGCCTTTCTGAGCTTTTTGCACCAATTCAGAGCCACAGGCTGCCCAGGCCAAACCAAACACCCAGAAGAGCCCCCAGACCAAAGGCTTTACGTTGTGTGGCGCAGCAGTAGTTGCTCTGAAGTGAGCACAGACGTTCCTGGTGACACATTGCACTCCATGGGCTGGCTGAGTGCATCCCTGCTGCTCAGGAGGTGTGCTTCTCCCCTCTGCATTAAATACCTTAAAAAACAAAAAATGTGAGTTCTGTATGAATATAAGTGGTCAACATCCCCAGAACGACATAAAGATACTAATACTGAACTTTTCTCTGTAAGTATTCAACATATTCAGCTATTTAACCAGTAACACTTTTAACAGGATTCTATTATAAGTGAAGATTGTTTCAGCATTCAGTGGAAAGGGAAAATTAGTGGAAGAATAGCAAAGTATTTACATGATCTTTTGCAGGGATTAACATGTTCTCTGCATGAATTATTTCTCTTAAGAATCATTATCATATTATGATCTCAGAACTAATTACCACTTCGGATGAGAAATAGTTTAGCTGCTTTTGATTCATTCTTCTGTGTTGTTTGTTGCCTTCTTTTCTTAGAAAGTTACATTTCTCACGAAGAAAAGTGGTTATTTCCCCTTGCACTTCTCATTCCTGCCTCTCTTTTTCTTTCTTCTCCTCCACGTTTAGTCTCCAAATGTGACTGGTGCAGTTGCTGTTTTGGACCCCACCCTTGGGGTTGCTAAGCAGAGGAACGTCATTGCGTAAGTAACCTGTTACTGAACAGGCTACTGCAGCCCTAATCAGCCACCTAATGATAGCCAAGTCCTAAAGGAAGTAACTCCTACCATTTACTGTTTGGATCCAGACCTTTCAAACATGGAAAAAATGAAGGGTTGAATTTGTTTTAAGATGACAAAACAGATAAAGAAATCTAACAGCAGAAAGTAGTATAAAACAAGAATAAAAGTGCCTGAAAATAACTGTCAGATTAGTAACTCCTGAAAAGGGAAAATGCAAGTGCTCTATTGTTGGGGGTTTTTTTGGGTTTTTTTTTTTTTGGGTTTGTT
>VZRX01001250.1:67448-123777 GCA_013398075.1 Notiomystis cincta
TTTTTTTTTTTTTTTTCATTTTTGAGGTTTGGGGATGTGGATTCAGTTTGGGTCCACCTCTGGCTCCTTAGACTGGTTAGTCAGTGACCTCAAATGAACTGCATAGATTTCGTGAGGTAGTTTCTAGTTTGTTCTGTGCAATAAATATTTGACTCTTAATAATTCAGATCTTGACATTCCAAAATCACACTGATTTCTCCATCCCAGTTAAGAGGTATAATATAAATTACCCAAAGTAGAAGCATGTGTGTAAATATTTGAAATTGGGTAGTAATGCTTTCTGACAATTAGTAGTACAGATTTGTTTGGTAAAAGTTTGTATACATTTCTGCATGTTCTGGAGACTGTTATCAAATGGATCAGTGTTTATTAGCACCATCTTAAAGTTGGTAAACATAAAAATATTAGGAGATAATCATGTGAAGCAGCATGTGGGAAAGAGGAGAAGCAGAGAGCAGAGCCTGGAAGGGTGGTGAGACAGTGGGTATGAATTTCAGGTGAGCAGACAGGATGCTGTGAAAACAAAATGAAGGAGATACAAAACTGTAGAGAAGTTAAAGGTGTGAAGTTAAGAGGCAGTGAAAGGAGCAGGTTTGCAATAGCTGATGACATTTTTGAGACTAAATTTTTCCCTGTCATTAAGATCAGCCAAGAAAAGCTCTTTTGTTGATTTTTTGGGTTCTGGCTTAGCCATAGGGAGATAAAGTAGGCAGTTACTCAACCTCTCTGCTGGTGGAAGCAGACAGGAAGCTCCATAAGATCTGCTTGTGTCCTGCCTCTCCTTTGCTTGTGGCTTTTCTCGAGTGCTGGTTCAAGGACTGTGAGATGGCCAGGCAGCTGGCCTTTGCCTCTTGCTGCACAGGCAGGCACAGGCTGCTTTCCCCCCTTCTCACGCACTGAGGAGCCAGAAAGGACCAGGCAGCTCTGATAACCACCCCAGGTGGTTTTTCTCAGAACCAGCCGCCTCTACCACCCTTACCTTCCCCAGCACCAGAGCACACCCGCTTCCCCATCTCAGCCCTCCTGCTTCCTCCTCCCTCTTCCTCTCTGCTCCCCACTGCAACTTCACATCTGCCTTTGCAAAGCTCTGAGCCAGCTTTGCGAAGCAGCTGCCAGGCTCGCTGGGCTAAGGGCCTTTGCTCCTGGAAATTACACCATCTGGCTGTGCACAGTGTATGGAGTTTATATTTAGATCACCTTGTATCTGGCATCTGGACTTTATTTCTGTGTGCTTGATGAGACCTGGTTGGAGCGCTTTCTTTTGTGGATGATATTCTGCATAATGTATGCATTGTTAGCTCTCAGCAGCCACAGTGAATAATGTTCCATAAAAAGAGTTGCTCTTTCTGTAGAGCTTGTTCTTTCTACTGGGGAGAGCTGCATGCAAGGTGCCATTTATTATTGGTGTTTGTCACAAATATCAGACACAAACAGAGCTTGTAAAGAACATTTTGCCCTTGAAATTATATCAATTACAAATATCTGCAAAGATGGGCTAATGCATGACAGATCCAGCAATACTGAGTAATCAGATATTAAACTATGTTGTGGTATATAGCTGAAGATTTTTTGCTTAGGACTGGGTGGAGCAGTAGGTTTCTGTTTGCTTTTCATGTATGATTTTCTGTAAAGGAATCTTTGTCATAGCTTCGGGACCCAACTAATGACTTTATTAAATGAGTACACAGAGTACCATGCTGCCTGAAGGCCAACAGAGGGTGCTGGAGTGATGCAGCTCTTACCTTCACTCGTTTTTGTTGGTTTCTGGAGAACAATGTGCATTTTGACAAACCTCTTCTAAGGGATGTCTTACTGTACAGATATGAAGTTACTGCATTTTTTTATACGTTTAATGTCATAATTCGGATACTTCTAAAGATTGTTATATGTTATGAAGCTAATTTCAGAAATACACATTTAGCAATAATATTAACAAGAACAATGTGTACCTACTTAGGGCATTTTAAAATTTTCTTTACTGCTAAAATGATCCAAATAAAAATTCTCCTTTTTCAAAAGAAAAAGTTGAGCACAATGGAAGTATCAATTATTTCTGTGACTTGTGTATATACATTATTGTATATTTTTTTTATATATATATATATAGAGAGAGAGAGAGAGAGAGAGATTAAGGCTGATGTAACAAACCACAGATCTATGAAAGTTTGGTGTAAATAATACCTGGGTAGAAATAGCATACTTACAGTGGAATTGTTCAAGAAGGATGAATAAAAAATTAGATAGCATATGACAAATCATTGTGCAGCACTTCACAGCTAAAATAATTATTTGCATACTGCCTGTACTTTATTTCAGGTTATTCATTTTTATCCATATTCAGGATCTGGTTTTCCTCAGTTTGTAGAGGAGACTGTGCCCTTTGTATCCTGGACTGAAAAGGTTGTGTGTTTGCAAAGGGCTGTAATGTTTGGCTTGAGACTGCATGTTTCAGGTTGTCCCTGTTCTTTGAAGTAATGTCCATGAAAGTCAGTATTTACACTGTATTACACAGAGTTTGGTATGGAAAGCACTCCCTCCCTCTCCTCTGGACCATCCTCCTCCCCCAAGAGCAAAGGATAATGGCTTCAGGTTACCAGAGACTGAAAAGTGCTGTTTATGACAGGGATATGCAAAAGTAAGTGATTATTCCCAACATGCAGTCTCTCCTTACTGCACAGATGTAATGTATGACGCCCAAATCTGCTCTCTTGTACTGATTATGATAACCTGAAGTATTCCATGTAATTGGGATTTCCTTTTATGAGTTTCAAACTTGATAACCCATTTTTGTCCAAAAATCTTGTGAGTCTCTGACAACATCTCATAGACATTACCAGACTTCTCAGCAGGGAGATGAAAATAGAGTGGTTTCAGTCACCTGTCAGATCTACTGACTGTCATTTCGTATATTACAAAACCAAAAAGCATCTAAACAATGGAGCCTTATCTTTAAAATGCATCTGGAGTATAACATAGAAAAAAGTACGCAAATTTGCAGAAATTTTGAAGGAGCAGATCTGAGCTGTGACTGCCCTGTCTCTCTCAGTGACTTTACTCAGATGCCACAGTTAGATACTCTTAACATTCAGGAAACCTGAACTCTTGCATAAACTTGATAGAAGAGAATTATCCAGACTTAGAATAGTGTTACTTTAAGGTTGGACAGAAGTACTATTGTGTTTTTATAGACATCAGCTGCAAAGGGCTGTCCAGAAGGATAAAGGCACTGAAAAGAGGAAATCAAGATGCATAAACCCTTTAATAATGCATGCTGAAGTGGCCAGGGTAGTTCCTGTTGTCAGGGGAAGGGTGGAGAGAGAAGACAGGTTGTAAAACACCCCCTTATGATATAGGCAACTACTCAGTATCATTTGTTAATATCAGCTCGGTAGATCTTTTAATTACATGCCCTGTCAAACATTTCATGGAGCTGAACAAGTTGAGGTGGAGATGGACTGTCTTATTTGCTGCTATGGAGTATTCAGGTGGAGATACACTGTTCAAGAGGCTGCTCTTGAGCACTGTGGCTGGCCAGAGAGGTGTGTCTCTGTCCTTGGAGGTTGGACAAGGCCCTGAGTAACTGCACTTCATGTTCAAGTCAGCAAACATGGTGTCTTACTCATGTCACAGATCTACATAGCCTCATCTCTCCTCGAGCTCACAGAGAATATTCAAGCTGCCCTCACAGTAACAAGATTCAGCTTGGATTTGGTAATTCAGCATTATGGGCCTCTGGGCATAGCCATCACGGGATGGTGCTCTCTCTCTGAAGGGCGGTGTCTGCATCTGCTGCCAGTGGTTTTGCAGGTGGTAGGCTCAGCTTCAGAGCCTTTTGGCAGCCAGATGCCTGTATTTGCACCAAGCAGGGATATAATGCTTCCTGTTCTAATAGGGATTTGCATTGCTTCCTGTTCTAATAGGGATTTGCAGTTATACCCAAATCGATACCAAAGCAGATTCCTACTTTCATCATTTTTTTCCCATAGGCATCATTCTGTTTACTTCTGCTTAAGGAATTACAGCATAACTCATTTTTTGCTGTTGCTTATAGCTTCTGACCAAAAATGTACAAAAAAGAGTCTAGTTTATAGTTCATATTGTCATTGTAAAGACAAGTTGTAATTTAAAAAATTTACAACATGTGTATATAAATTTCTCTCGCTTGTTTTATGTCTCTATCCAAGAACTTAAACTCCTGGTAAGAAAGCATGCAATAATTCTTTTAATGGCATCTGTTTTGAAATCTTTGGTAGATAAATACAAATTCTAACACCATGTTTTAAGATTTGGATTTCTTTTAAACCTTTTGTTTAATCTGAGAGCAGTAATATATCACATTGTCCAGGTGACTGAGGGTTGGCTGTTATTTTTCCTAGGGAGTTGTGATGGCTCACAAAGCAAAACAGTGATCTCCAGGAAGCAAGACACACAGCATCCAGACTGCTCGCAGTTAACCCATCTCTGCCTGAACTAGAAAACTCTTTATGAAAATTACATTGCAGAATTAAAGCATTAAGAAAGATCACTGCTGGAAACTGTTGCTTCAGGGAAAGGTAAGACTTTGCATTAATTATCCAGTCATTATGGATTTACATGAGATTTTTCTGGTAAGACTGATAACAAATTCAAGGTATTAATGCATTTCTTTATTGAATAGATTTGGCAACTGTTATAATATTTTAGTAAATAGTTAAAAGTCTTTTGCATAGGTGAAGAATATAAAACATGCAGATTGGTATTTGGAAGCTCATGCATATGTGGTTCTTACTGAAAAAGATTGTGAGCATAAATTTAACTATTTGGCAATGACAAGTTTTGGGTTCTTATGGCCTGACTTTACATATGAATTACAAAGCTATATTAAGACTATCACATGTGACATAAGACTGTGCATACTTTTCTACAGATACTTGTGAATTCTTTGTTTTAATGTAATTGAAAGCTGGCAAGCCACTACCAGGAGCTGAAGAAACTTGTGGATTTTAACTAATCTGATACAGTGCAAGTGTTTTGTTAAAGCCTTCCTGAGGCTGAAATTCCTTATAGAAAAGAGTTGGCTATACTTGTTTTTGTAAATGCTGATACATTGCTGGAAAACAGATGAACAAGCATTTTGCACGTGTACTAATTAAAGGATATAAAATAACTGCAATTGCTGCCATGCATTTATGCACCAAGGAGCCAGGGGAAAAATATGCAGCAGCATGAGTACATCAGTGCCCTCTTGAACAAAACAAAGGCTTTCTTTTCCTACCAGAAAGAATGTTGTATTGGTTTTAAACTACTGTTAGGCTGTATTTAGTCCTTCTGTCATAAAAATGAGATTTCTTTGAGACAATTAATTTTGCCGTGTAATCGGCTATAAGCCACATCACATTATATTGTTAGCAGAATTTCTCCTGGAGTGCTGGCCTCTGTAGTGCTTCCAATTCTATTCCAGTGGGGAGTGAAACATTTTCTTTTGCTTTTAAAGAGCAGTACCATAAAGGCTTTTGACAGGGTCACAGCCTTTGCAGTCCAAAGAGTTATGTTATTTTCTTTGTTGATTGCTTAAATACAGCTATTTCTGTTTCAGCTTTTCTGGATTTTTGGATGATGGTTTTCAGTACATTGGGACAAATATTATAAAAGCCATTTATTATTCAGTGCTTATTTAATTTCAATGTATTGTGGTTTTTATCCAAGACACTGCAGATCAAAACAAGTAAAACAGTAAATTTATGCTGTAGAGCACAGAGATCTGTAAAGGTGTGATATGTCTTCTGGACCTTTGTGATCACTGTGAAGGTGGTGATTTCCATTGCCCAGAGATAAGCTGTTCTGTACACCAGAGATGTGTTTCTTACAGCTGACATGAAAAGGGCTCCATTTGGCCAATTCACTTTGGCTTGAGGTGGGGCTCTAGGACACATCTCCACAGCAGCATGTCCAGTTTCAAGCTTGTGCCTCGTTGGAACAAGAGGAAATTCCCATGACAGTAACTGAAGGGTGTAGGGGAGACTCCTACCCCTTGCAGAGCTGTGCAGCCCCAGGAGTCCAGAGCACGATGTCCAGTGCTCCAGACACGAGACCGAGCGCGTCTCCTTGCACCTCGCGAGCCAGGAGGGAGTGCCTGATGACTCTGGTCTGGAAAAGTACAACTATTGGAATAACAGGCTGTAAAGTTGGGAAGTGCAGGAGCTGTTTCCTAGGCTACCTTGCAACTGTAATTCTAAGACCTCCAGGTTTAAGCAAGCTGATAAAATACTAGACCTGACCATTATCTGGATTAGTTTGCCTGGTTTACTGTGCCTTCAAAAGAACTGGTTATATTAATGTTTCTCCTTCACAAAGCAGTTTGAGAAGATGCAACCTCTCAGCAGTTAAGCTAATGGCTTCTGAGTGGAAATGGTATCTCATGGCAGCAGGCTTCCCACTCCCATGAATACAAATTTGGCATATTAGCAGGTGTCTTGAAAGTGTCCTTGAACTCAGAGATGGAACTATGGGAATATGCAAACATATTTGTGGGCTATTATTTTCTAAAGGGAGATGAAACCAAATGGCATAATGAGCTATTGTGAAATCTCTTTTACAGTTTAGAAAAAATCCCTGGGAACTGAGGGCCTGATTTAGTTCTATTTAACTAGAGCAGTGTTGTTTTTTAATTACGCTGGTTGCATGTCAGAAAAATTAGCAGTACTGAAGTCTGATGAATGTGTGACCTGTTATCTTCCCATGGATCTCTCAGGTCTTGGAGGATGACAGTGCTGGCCTCAACAAGAGAGTGCTAGAGAGAGGGGAGATCATATCTGTTGCTACTCATAAATACAACTGCCTTATTTATTTTAATACTTCACTGTAAATTTATGCTATTTGTTTTATTTGATCTGATGATATTTTAATGGTATATTTGTCCAGCTGTGGATTGAACTTAATTAGTTCTGTGCCTCTGGCTTTTAGAAGTAACAAATGAAAACTGTATTTAGACCCAGGCATGTGACAGGCTATCTGGCAGTAATGTAGGAATGCAAGTAATCGTGTTTAATTATGCACTTTATTTGCTAGGCTAGAGTTTTAAAATTTTGCACGGTTGAGACCTCACAGGACATAAAAATTCCACCATTTTATTTTGTTTTACTTCATTTACTGAAGTTTGAGAAACTCCATCATTTCTTCACACAGTTAATTGGGAAGCCTGTGTTACTTAGGAAGATCCTGATTCTTACCTATGTTCTGATAGCAAGCATTGGCTTACTGAGTGTCAAAGAAAAATGCAGATCCCAGCAGCTGTGAGTTCAGGAAGTCATTCTCCATTTTGACTTCCCTTCTTGGAAGGCCTGGCTCTGTGGAAGATTCAATTCTCTAACTGCCTAAACTATGTACGTATATACATGGATTATAGTACTGCACCAACTGGAGAATGAGATGTTTAAACAGGTCTGACTGATACAGGAAAAGAAATGAGAGCTAAGTGTCCAAGAATTGAAATGGAACACAAATATAGCACTATTTTAGAAAAATAAAGCAAGGGAAAAAAACCCAGGGAATTAAGAACTAAAAATAGACTTGTTTTGTTATTTTTAGGAATTCCTGCTGGTTGCATAGAAATCACTTAACTTAAAAGATCATGCTGCCAGTGCTCAGTACCTTTCAAGCATTCATTTTAATCTAGGGCAGAGATCTAAACGAAGACTGACACTTGGAATTTGAGGGAGGCAATATAATTTCTTCCTAATTAAATATATCAGTGCTCTAGCTTGAAATCTGTTCTGGGAAACAGATCAGCATCATGCATCATGTTGAAGCCAACAGTATTTATAGTGACTTGAATCAGGTGATATTTTAGAGCTGATAAGCATTATTTAATATTGCCTAAGAGTGGATTTTGGTTTTCCCTTCATGTTAAGGAACTGTAATAGCTCAGGAAAGGACTTTGTCCATATTAATTCCAGAAGAATTCTTAAAAATTTCTATAGCTATAAGATGTGTGAGTGCTTAAGTAATCTGGTTTTTGCTTTACCTTTCTGGTTTCTTAAAAATTAGGGTGGGTGGGGAGGGGAATAAATAAAAGAAAACATTCTTCTTTAAGAGTGTGCCTAGCATGAAAGATATCACAAAACAGGCAGCAATTCTTATTGCAACAGCAAATACTCAAAAAAAAACCCACAACAAAACCACCAAAAAACCTCCACAAGATGAACAACAAAATTACTGACAGTATGCTGTTATTTCCAAAGTAAATATTTTACCAAATAGGTTTTTGATACAAGGAACAAGATGTGCAAGGAACAGGATGTGATACATATCCAGTACAACATTTTAAACACATTTTAAACATCCTGATTTTTCCCCTTGGTTATATTTAGATAAAGCTTAAATGGTTCCACTCAATGTTGTTTTGCTTTGATTAAAACAGGCAACATTTTACCCATGTAGGTGGATTATTTTGGGGCTTTTTTAAGTATAAGCAATTTTTTCTCATACATATAGTAGAATAAGAAAAAAGGCTTTAATCCTCCATTTCCTCCCACAGAGAGATGAGCTAAAAAGTCCAAAGGTACAGATACACTACTTTTTCTTTCAGTGCCGATGTGCTATTTTGAAATATGTGTTGACCTACTTTCTGTGTTTCCAGAAAGCAAGCTGAAAAATTTTAGCTTAGGCTGCAGACCTGGATTTATTTTTCAGTGTCTTTTTGTACATGCTTTCACACAGATATGCACACACACACACATTGGCTAATGTGGGGGTTGATGTACAATAGCAAATCAAGATTGCCAATTTTGGTACAATTTCAAACTACTAGCAGCAGAAATCTGCTGCTAGACACCTTCCTTAAAAGGATTTGACAGGAGGACATTTTCAATCTAGTGTTACCATTATTTAGAGTTACATCAAAAGATAGCAAGTTTTCAGTTCCAAACTTCGAATAAATTTGATACCTAAACAGAAGCATCCAAAACTGCTGTGAGAATTGCTGTAAAAATCTCATTATTATTATATTTTTTACAGTTTCTTCTGCATTGGTTTAGACACTGGAAGATAAAACCCCTTGGAATCATTTGCTGTGACTCCTTGCAACTCTTTATACAGCATTCTGACCATCAAAGAAAGTTCAGACCATTAGTTTGCCATTCCCAATTAAAATAATGATACTTAAAGCTTTGGAATTGTATGAACAAATTAGGAGAAAACAAGTAATGAGAGATGAAGCCCTGCTCCTGCCCTCTGCTTAGGGCAGAAAAAATTTATCAGTCTTGGCAACTCAGCGCTTGCTTCTGAGCTCTCCCAGCAGCGTAGCTCTGCTGGTGGAAGAAAATGCTTTTCAGTGTATTGTACTTCACTCACAATTACTGTAGTGCAGAAGGCCTTGGGGTGGCGTTCCCCTCAGCTAACCTATGTGGGAATTCAAAGGGTAAGCATCTGTAAGTCTCAATAAAAGGCTGCAGTTAAGGAGAAAAGAAAATTTCCCCTGTCCTCAGGTAGGGGAGATGAATTCTGCCTTGCAGAAGTGCGTCTCTTGTCTCTCTGTTAGCTACAGATGGAGTTTAGACTTCAGCAACGTAATCGTTGAGAGTCTGCAGCTAGGTGAGGGAAATGCAGTCTCTTTTCTTTGTGTATACCACAGTTCTGCAGGGAAAAGCAGGACAGTGTCAGTGAGGCCTCAAAATATCATGAGTGGTAGGTCTGAATCTTCCTGTGACTGACAGGCATTTTACTTCCGTGGAAAGTATTACGGCCTCCTTAAACTAAAATGTGAATTATGCCATATTTTTCTAAGAAATTTGAATTGCTATTTCTCTTTTTTTAAATTTACATTATATACCTTAAAGACTACATACAGTACTTTTAAAAAAACTGTCTCTCAAATCTTCATTTGTAGTTGAAAATTGAGATGAGGATTAGCTCTATATGAGAGTTAAGGATCCTACAGTTTCAAGAGTTTTAAGATTTTTTAAGCATTTGGATGATGTAAAATTTTCACTTGGTAAGTATCCTGTGCAGTTCTACTATTTATTTGCAGGGTGTCTAAAATTGGTGAGATATTAGTTAATAATGAAGTTGAATCATATGTGAATCATATGTAGTCATATGTGAATTTCCTAGTTAAGTGCTCATGGTAGAAGAAAACATGTTCTTAATGCTGTTCCAGGAAGGTAACTGAGCATAGAAAGACAAGTCACAAATACAAAACTGTTCAGGGTAGTAACTTGAAGGAAAGCCAAGGAGCAATTTAAGAATCTTCTTCAGCTTGGCAGTCAGTGTAATGCTGTAATATTGTGGTACCAAGATACTGTATCCAGTGAGAGATACAGACAAGAGAGAGAGTTCTGTGGAATTTCTGAAGGTCTGGAGAGGAAAAAAAAGAAAAAAACTTTCATATTGTTCAAAAGTTCAGTTGTGTAAATTTATAGAACAGAATTTCGCACGATGAGTTAATCATCATCTACAAATTCTTTTATTTTAAAAAGCCATCTCAGAGCAAGGAATTTCTCAGCTTTATAAATAAAGGCACCTGAATGTTGAAGCTGAACTAGCTTTATACAAACCCACTTTTTCTCACAAGAAGGAAATATTAACATTGAAATAGATGAGTTGTAGCAGCTTCTACCAAAGAGGGAGGGATTGTGGGACAGGCACTCCCAAAAGCTAGCTTTACCCTTGCCACTATTCAGTATAGTTAGTGGAGGGGCAAAGGTTATTGCCAGCCCTGAATCAATGGCTCTGTCCATGGGCTGTAATACAGGGTACAGAAGAATAGGCTCTCAGGCTGAAATTAGACTTTGTGATTTAATTCATATGAGTGCTCAGTACTTTCCAAAAGCTTGTCCTTAGCTAGCAGGAAAAACTCTGCAGCCTTCTGTATGCAATTGATCAGACCCTCATTTACTCTGATCTCTTGGTTTTTATGTTCCTGTGCTGTATTCTCCCCCATGCAAGATATGTCTTGCTTGTTAGACTGGAGAAACATATCTGGAAATCTCTCTTCTGCTGAAGTGTGGTCTGAACTTCACCCATCTCTCCATGTGCTTCCAATCTGTGTAGGATGCAAGGGAATCTCAGGTTATTTAGGTCCCCATGGACCCCTTGTTATTTTTCACCCTTCCCAAAATGATTTGTTACATTTGCACACCATGCCAAAAGAGCTGTTTCCCTAATATTTGCTGTTTGGAGTCAAGACTTGGAAAGATAGCCCCCAAATACTTCTCCTCACCTAAGAAAGATAGAAATTGTGTGTCCAGCAGTGCAAAGTGCCATGGGTAGGTCTGACCCTCGCTCTGGTACTTTTTCACTCCTGTACCTGTAATATGTTCTCAATGCAGTCACTTAGTCAGCTTAATTTATAGTGCTAACATGGCAGTAGTGCTTAACTACAGAAAGGTAAGGGTAGTAATGCCTAGCACAAACTAATTGAAGGACTTACTTTACTGATCTCTGTCACCCTGAAAAGAATTAGCTCCTATAGTATTAAAACTTTTTATTGGATGTTTGCATAATTGCAGAAGACTTCAAGAATGCATTTGCCTCTTCTAGAGACTGGTAACAACTTGATTTCCCAGAGATAAGCCAGATTGTGGTGTTCTGTGTTATCACAGGCATTAGTTCTTCAAATTCCTCTTGAAACTAAACTGAAATGTCAGGAAATTACTGTTTATACAGACTGTATGTTTGAGTATCTTTGAATCTGCATTGATTTCAGGATTGTCATCCTGAGTCCAAAAGCCCTTAATTAATCAGCCAACAGTCCAGCTGGAAAAGTTGTTGCTTCTCAATATTTGGTTGCCCATCTTCATTTCAGGGTTATAGAACCTGGAGCTGAACTTGGAAGAAGCAGGAACATGATGGTTGTTTCATGCACCTCCCTGGAAGGAATTACTGGTGAAGCTCAGTGGGAGTCTCACTAAGTTTTGCGAGTGTTTCAGGGTTTTTCTCTCTAACTAAGCTCTTAATTAACTTTGGGTGAAATAAATTCCCTGTTTCTGAAGCCCTGTATAAAGATAACAGAAGAAGACATTAAGGAGTGAAGGGAGTCTCCTTTTCTTGACAGTGCTGATACTTGTATGGATGAAATGTTCACAGTCAGTGGGCAGACAGTTGTCTCAAAATATGCACTTGCTACAGTGAGTGTCTGACTTGAACTAGGTTACTGCACTGTTTCTTTTTACACTAATGCTGTGTTTTTCTCACTTGTTTTCTTTTGTGTTACTATTCAAAATTGGATTGTGTTGTCTTAGTTTAAAATTGACCAATTGCACAGCTGACGTTCAGAAAAGTAACTCCTTTTCTGTTCTGTTGTTGCAAGAGTGATCTTTGTTTCTGATTTCCATTGTGTACAGTAGTGTGTGTGTACTTACATATGTATATTTGGTGTTTATCTGGAAAGCTGTAGGCCACTGCAGCACTTTGAGCAGCACAACCCGTAAGGGAGCATCTGTTAAGCATATGGTCTCTCTTATCATTTTGACTGTATTTAGGGAGCTTGCAAAGGGGACACAACTACCCTCTTCTGCTATTAGTTTTGAATGCATTCACTGCTATTTTGCAAATTAATTGTCAAATTAGTCTAAATTGTATTTATCACAGGCCTGTACAGAGTCACAAACAATCCCATCCTGATTTTAAAATGTTTTTCTAATTTGTTCTTGTTCTGCATGTATTAATTGTATCTGTGTCCACTGAGGGCCTTAATGTTAATCTTAATAGAGAAACTGAATAATCAGAATATATATGTAAAGTTTTATTAGCCACGTTAAATATCTATATATTTATATATAAAGTGCACAGGCACACTGCCTTAAATCCAGCATTGCTGTCCAGGCTATATAACTTGCAGGGTAATATATTTATAGCAGGATAATAGAACATGATATTTTTCCAGTCCTGTCTAGGAGCAATGTTTCAGGCATGATTTGGAAGCTATCTTGTCATGCAGCTGATTCTTTAAGAAGCTGGAGGAAAATAATCAGTAAAATTGGGAGTTTTAATGTCATTGTTTAAAAAGGTGATGCTCTTTAACTAGTTAAACTAGAACTAGGTTCTCAAACATGTCTAGTGAACAAGGTAGATGAAAGAGTACCTTAAAATATCTCTGATTTCAAGTAAGTCTGTACAGCACCTCTTATTCTTCTTTCCATGTTTTGTGGATTTTTCCCTCTTTTTCAGTCTTTAAGCGTTTGGAATTTTTCACTTAGCATAAAACTGGTTTTAGAGGTCAGGCCCTGCTTGTGCTTGCCAAGCAGTGTTCGCTGTTTCTCTGTGGCAGCACTGTGTGTCAGGTACTTGCCGTTGGCCAGTGCTTCCTGTGGTTTGGAGACCCTGAGTTTCCTCACATCCTTTCCATTTCCTGATTCTTTCACATGTGTACTGGTTGTCATTTTTTATCTCTGAGTGTGGATATGGAGGGGGGAAATTTACATGTGCTATTAAGATAGCTGTTCTTCTCCTTGCTTTTTCTCTTTCTTTCTGTGACACTGTAAGAGAAGCTCCAGTCTGCTTCTAAATCCACATTCATGAACCTGTGTAGAGAAACTTTGCCTCAGCCATTCTCATTTTGCCCAGGGAATGCTTTGCTTACTGCAGATGGGAGAAGGAAAAGGGGAGAAGAGAGGCATAGAGAGAGGGAGTAAGCTGGTACACAAAAATGTTTATAACTGACGTATCCTACTGTATTGCAGAGTTAGGTGCAGTAAGAAGTCCATGTTAATACTGTACAAATGCAAAATAAGTATTTATGAATAAATAGAATGAAAATACTGAAGTTTAATATTGTACAGTTAAACATGGACAAATGTTCAGCTGTGGGATTTTTGCTTCTGTAACTGGAGGTTTTAGAGATCATTTACACATCGTGCTTTACGATGCTGTAGCAGTGTCACAGAAATTCTTGTATACTGCTGACTCCTGTAGCAAAAGGTGAAACTCATGTTGGGGTTGTGCGTCAATCAGACATTTAGAGTTGCTCAGGATGTGTTCTGGTGTTTCTAGAGCTCCGGCCTTAGGTGGAGTGCCTTCATTTTCATAGTGATTGATCTTGCACTTGGGATGGTGATCCTCTCTGAGAAGTACTTTCAAGTTACAAACATGGTGATTTTTTTTTCCTCTATATCTGTAACACTTTTTTTTTTACAGAAGCTGAAATGCTGCTATAATTTCACACATATGTGCTAACAAAATTTATTTTATGTAGAATCCTGAACACTCAGAAGTGGCTTTAAATAGAAAATTGTCTTTGAAATCTGTAACCTTCATATCCATAGTTTGCTCACAGTATTCACGTTCAACATAGAAGGCAAGAGGAAAACCATCTGCCATGTTTATTCAGGACTAATACTACCTTTTACTGAGTAAAATTCCTGCAGAGCCTCAGGTCTTTCTCTTACCACTGTACCCAGAGCATAGGCTTAATGTCCCAGATTGCAGTGGAATCATATCAAGTGTGATTTTGGGATTGCAAGTGTTGTGCAGATTCTGGCGAGTTCCACCCTCAGCCTTTGATCTTTGGAAGATGTCCAGCTGCTGCCACTTGGGCAAAGCCACATGTGCCAATAGCTCTGAGGCCATGTGCAAGGAGCCCTGACAGCTAGCTGGGTGCCTGTGCTGTACCTCTTCTCTCTACCCTGCCAGAAAATGCCTGTTTCCTGCATTTGCACTGCTTTTCTGTTGGAGAATATTCAGTTTTCGAGTCCCCATGAAAATAAGGCTGCGACAGCTATCGTGTAGTGGGGACAACAGCATGAAGTGAAATTATTACAAATGGACATTAGCATATGAGTTGTTCTGCCTATGAAATGCTGTGATATAAACCAGCTCTCTGTTTTATTAGGGAAGTGCACATTAAAGATCAAACAGTAAAGGACTAATAGTCTTAGAATCAGATTACAGGTTTAACTATATGTTTTGTTTGTTGTTAGCAGGAAAGAATATGACTTCGAATTAAAGGTGCTTATCTTCTTTCAGCTGAAGAACACCGCATTTGAAATACTCAGCCAAATCTCTTATCAATATTCATCTATTAAAACTAACATTCCAGCATAGAAAGAAACTCTGTAAAAGCTCTGTTCTTTCCTTCATGTTTTATCTGTTAATATTTGATATTTTGAAGAATCATCTGGGCTGAAATCCTACTTCTCTCTTCTGTGATTGTCACTGTTTTTTAGAGAAATGTTTTCCTCCTTAGAAATGCTAATATGCGATACTTAAGGAGAACAATGGAGGTGGCTGAGCCCTTCGGGCATGTGAGTGCGGCACCTCCCTGTCTGGGGGTTTCTCGGGGAGGGACAGAGACACCGCGGGGGGTGGAGCTGGGAGAAGTTGGGACACAGCCGCAGTCCCACTCTCTGTCTCTGGGCTTCTTGAGCCCCACCCTGGCCCTGCTGCTGCTGCTCTCGGCTTTCAGAGGAGGACGGACGGGGTAGCTACGGCCGAGGGAAGGAGCTCGCTCGTCACTGCGGTCCAGCCCAGGCTGTTTCTCCTGCCGCAGCCGCTGAGGTTGGTGCCCTGTTAATATCCTCTCTCTATAGAGAGAGGAACTCTTTTCACCTGGGGACCCAGAGATCCTGAACTCGCCTCTCCCAGTTCTAACCGGACCGCGTGGCCGCTGCCGCCCCAGCCCTGCCGTTTTTTCGGTGCCACTCCGAGTTCCAGCCGCGCCAGCTCGCACTCCCACCCCGCCTGCCGAGGCATCCCGGGAACTCTTTTCACCTGGGGACACTGAGATCCGAACCCATTTCTCCCAGTTCTAACTGGACCACGTGCCCGCTGCCGCCTCAGCCTCTGCTGCCGCTGCCCCAGCCCCGCTGTTTCTTCAGCACCGCTCTGAGTTCCAGCTGCACTGGCCCCGCACCCCCACCCTCCTGCCAAGGCGTCCCCAATTCCCAGCCACAGCCGCGGAGCTTCCAGCACATCTCAGCCACCACCCCGGGATCGCTGTGGTCGAGCCGCCATTGGCGTCTGCTCCCCGAGCTGCCCCACAGCGCCCCCTGCAGCCGCGGGGGAACCATCGCACCTGCCCTGCCCAGCGGAGCCACAGCGCCCCTGCCGGCCGGGACCGGAACTGCACCGAGGGGGAGGTGCCTGACACCTGAGAGCAGCTGTCAGTGGGTTCTCTGGGTCTGGTTTGGTGTCACCGGTACAGCTGTTGCCTGTTTACCTCATATAAATACTTAGTAAAGATCTGTTATTCCTATTCCCTATCTTTTGCCTGAGAGCCCCTTAATTTCAAAATATTACTAATTCGGAGGGAAGAGGGGTTTACATTTCTCATTCCAAGGGAGGCTCCTGCCTTTCTTGGTAAACACCTGTCCAAACCACAACAGTGATGTAATTCAGTGTTAAGTTATCTATCACAAATGAAAACTGTAAATATAGTGTATGATACAATGAACATCTACTACTCTTATTTAACTTCTCCAAGGTCAGGTGTAGCCTGGCAACTAAGTCCTATTTGCACAATTTTATGAGCCAGTGCTTGCTACAGGGTAGAAATTAATGTAAACCTAAAGTAGTCTCTTTGCTGTCTTTAGGACTGTGACCATGACTGATTATTTGCTGACCTTTTCCTCTTATACTCACTTCTGAAAAACGATGCTTGACTGAAAAGAGATTTTTTTGGATGCTAAGGCTGTACCTAGTCCAGACTCTGTTTATAGCAGCATTAAACTGGAAGAAATAGGTTAATTTAAGCAGAGAACGTGTCAGATGTTCACATCCTATTAAGACAACCAGGATATTCCAGAAAATTAAACAAATCATTTTTTTGAGCAACAGTTGGAGGATTTGAACAGCTGTATATTTCCCTCATTCCTTATTTTTTGATACCCTGTTTTCCTTTGTTTAGCTTTTCTATTGAAATGCAAAGCAAAAGAAGTTAGCGACTTCATGGCATAGATGACTTTGCAGGTCTATGACTGTTCTGCTGTGTACAGGGGGTGAGACCTGGGTAATAAAAGACCAAAATTGGTTTGCCAAAGTGGTGTGTACTCTCCTGGGCAAGAGGTACCCAGGAATATTCAGCTTGATTGGTAACAACTTCATTTCTTTGAATGTCTGACACCTGTAAAATGCACTCAAAATAATTAAGTAGTCTGAGCATTGCCTTTATAAGCTTATTTTTACAAAAATTTTAAGGGGTAGTGCTTAAAATTTTCTAGGGGTAACCTGGCATAGTAACTAAAAGAAACAATTCATATATCCCTGTCCTGGATTCTTATTCTTGTCTTTTTGTCCTTTGTGGCAGCATGCCTACAAATAAATAAACAAACAAAAGGTGACCTAGGTTTGTGCCAGAGTTTGCTGTGCAACATCACAAAATGGGTGCTAAATGCAAGAAGGGGGGATGCTCCACAGGCAAGAAGGATGAGGTTTGGCTGATTAAACTGTGCTGGTTTAAAATGTTAGTAAAGCTCAAACCTCGCCTTCCTTGCCTCTGCATCTCCTCCAACATCTGTGGCTTAGGGGCCTTGTCCTCCTTTGAGGTGCTGTTCTGTTCTGGCGTGTGTAGCGTGGTGGGAAGGGCCCTGAGTCCATGTACACTGATACAGAAGTTACTTTACCAAACCAGACAGGAACTCCTTGCAAAGTTGGTGTTCCTTTTTCATAATAAAGATTTTCTGAGCCAGCCTGCACAAGGTGACACACTAAGAACACTTTAGAAAAACGTTTTCTTGCTTCTGCTGTTGAAAATCACAAGTATTTCCTCAGCTGAAAATGAGAATGGCAGCTCTAATGCAGTCATAATAGCAATTGGCTTACTGTACTTGAAATATAACAGAATTTGCTGCTGCATTATTTCTAAAAAGCTAATGATAATTTCCCCTGTGAGAATTTTTTTTTTGACCAGGCTAATTTTGTAACATCAAATCTGTATTTCTGCAGTACAGAGTACCATCAAAAGAGAAATCAAACATCAATTACCTTTAGCATTATTGACTGAACTTCAGTCAAAATAATTAGTAGTAGAAACTGCAGACACTACAGCTGGTAATTTGCTGGAGGGAAGGGGTAAGGTGTTCTAGTTTAGCCTTTGACTGTGATGGATGAACCAAATGCTTATTATACTGACCTTCTAGAGTTCTGAGAAAGTACTGAACTACACCAAACCTACCAGAGAAACCCAAAGCTTTATAAACCTTTGCTAGCCTGAAAATGTAGCCAAGTTATGATTCCTGGTATTTGTATTTCATAATTTGATTACTGCCTTGTAGTAATCTCTTCTACAGGATCTTGTGTAAACCTTTGACAGGATAAAAAATAGAGTTAAGCTCCTAAAATAACACTTAGGCATCTCATTCTCAACAACTTTCAGACACCACCAGAATTCTCAGCTTCTGATTTACCACTGCATATTTCTTTGCTTTACCTGCTCAGGATTTTCAGTTTCCAGAAAAAGTATTTGCCTGTCTTGATTTTCAGTTCTGAATGAATTTTCAAGAATGTGTTCTAGAGCAGATCCTATAAAAGGCAATTTGAAAGCCCCTCAGGATTAAACTGTTCTTAGATTCCTGTGTACTCTGGCTGGATCAGGGGTTTGTACCCTTGACACATTTTCCCCATCTGAAAGAGTATGACCACAACACACATTTGAGTGTCCCAACAGCAATTTCTCCTGTTGGAAACGTGGCACTTTGCATGAATGTTCATTGGGCTGGAGAAGGTAAGATTGTATGGTGCAGCAGTTGTATCACTCAGTGAGAATATGGGACACTCACTTTCAAGTCACTCTTCTAATGAATATTTCATTATTTATATGTGTTGGAGTTTTTTAAGCAGGAAAAGTTCAGAGCTGTTTTCAGAATGTCCTGTAGCCTGGTGCTTAGATAACCTGCTGAAGATGTGGAAATTTTACTTAAAGCTTCCATCAAATCTCAGTTTATAACACCTCAAAAGTTAATTTCTGCATTTATTTCTGTCTTCACACCTGGTTCAAGTATATTTATTTGCTCAGATTTAAGCATTTTCTGTTGTTTTGAAAAGCATTTGATGACTTTACTTTGGTTTAGTTGGGCTGTTAGGAATAGACTGAATATTTTTATGCTGGTTCATAAAATTGGAAGTTGGAAGAGAAGTTGGAGTTGGAAGAGAAGAGGAAGCAAGGAAAACTTCTTGGACCTACTTTTTGTGGGTTTTTTAATTAACTGGGAAAAACAGGATGAGATTCACAGATGCTAAAGGTTTGAAGGACATGATTAAGTGTTTTGGTCTCTAATGATGAAGAGCAGCGTGTAGATAAATTTTTTAAATGTAACTGAGCAATTTAGACACAGAATTCCCTTTGGTTATAACCTAATTCTCACCACCTAACCTCTTTTGGAATCCAGTGGAATTTTCAAAAGCTTATTTCCACATGTAAAAAGAGCTCATGATTTCTAGAATACTCAGCAAAGATCAGAAATAGTCCATTTGCTATCTACATTTAATGTTCATTTGGTTTAAATGATCAGTTTTTTCTGAATGCACAGTGTGATTTCTGAGTCCAGTGTATTTAAGACTGGATCCTTCCATTTATAATTTCAACTTTCAGCCCAATGCAATGTGATTCCCAGAGGAACAAGACAGAATCTAGGAGGCTATTTGCATCCTTCTGCATTTCTAACACAATAAAATACTTTAAAAGCTACACACTTTATATATATATATATATGTAATTTCTCCTCTTCCCTTCCAAAAGCATGTAGATGTACTATTTACTTTTTCAGCCATAATAAAGGTTGTAATGAATTTCACACAAAAACTATATTTGGAACTGCCAACCTTGTGATCATTACACCAATCTTAAAAGTGTACCCTATCTTTAGCAAAGTAATTAAAGCATTTGTGGTAAATGTTTTTTTTAAAAATTAAAGAAATCAAATTCTATCTTCAGGTGTTAAAATCACTTTTCCTTAGGTATCCATAGTTGAAACATTATTTACTCTCCCTTTGAATTACCACTCTGCTTATTCACTTTGCTGATTTTTAAAAGCAAAATGCATGTAGTCAGAAGATTTGTTAGTTTTAATCTACTAATTAATTTTGCCTCTTTTATGATAGAATTCAGTAAGAAAATTAACAGATTAATAGAAAATGTTGCAATTTGTCTTTTCTTTCTGAACATTTGAGAAAGGAAGATCACATGCTCGGAGGGCTCAAAAGATTTCATTGGGATATCTGGAACAAACCAAGAAAAGTACTTGAAGTTGTAGTTAAATGGAGAATTTACAGACCATCTTTGTCATACATGTATTTAAATGTCTTATTTTACTAGTCAGCAGAGAGAGAAATTAGTCATGCCATCACATCTTTGATTTCTTCAGTAGGAAATAACATTATTGCTCCTTGAAGAAAGAAACCCCAAACTGATAGCTGTGGCCATAAAACCCTTGGTGATTTGGACTGTTTATCAATCTTAAAATGTAAGTTTGTGAAATGACAGGACTCAAAACCCAAACATACTGTTTGAGTTGTGCCTTTCCCCAGGCAGGTCCCTAGGCTGGCATCTGGAGTTTGGTTGGTTGGTTGTTGTTTTGTCATTGTTTGTTTGTTTTGCATATGTTATTTTTGTTTGTTTGTGGGTTGGGTTTTGGGGTTTTGGGTTGTTTGTTTTTCTCTCACACTGTATTGTTTGTGTAAGGTCAAGCAGCACCTGTTTAACTTGCCAAGTTAATGAACTATTAATGAACTGATCTGGGAAATGCTGTGGTATAATATAAACCATACTAGCCCTAGACAGTGCCTCATATTAAATTGTGTTTTCCACTCTGCAGAGATTGTGCTGCTGAGCTCAGGTTTGCTGAATTTCCTAATTACCTCTAAACTTTCAAACAAATTATTTCAGCCTACCTCCTCCCTGTGCTGTTTCCCTGATGCAAGGAGGGGCGATGCAGTAACTCTACACCTGTCTCAGCACACGCCTATCAACCTGCTCAACTTCCCCAACGAGTGAATTGAGCATGAGAACATCCGAGATTGCTCGGTCTGCAGCCACCAGCCCGACACCTCTGGGTGTGGGGGCTGGCTTGGTGCTGGGGTGGCTTCAGTGCTTGGGGCTCCATGATGGCACTCGATGACAGCACCTTGTACTCCAGGACTAAGAGTAAACCTAATCCCCATCAGACTCGTTATAAATCAGCAAGATGGAGAAGCCTGCCACCAGACATCCTGCTAGAAAATGATCTGAAGGGAAAGTTTCAAAAGAATATTAGGAATATAGATGCCATACACCCAAGGCGCACTAGGAAAAGACCTTCTATATTTTCAGGTAGGAAATGCTATTTCAATAGTGTTTTAGTGCAGTATCTTTTAACCTTTTAGGTAATTGAAGGATTCAGCAGTTGATTACAGTCAGAACTTACCCTGTTTTAAAACCTAAGACAGTTTTCATGGATAGATTTAATCAATTACCATTTATGTTAAATTATGTCAGCCATTAGAGTTAAAGTGATGGAAGCAAAAAGACAGTCTTCATGCTTTTGATTTCATTTTGCTCACTGGAGGGGATTTTTTTTAATACTTAGCATTTAAAGAAAGCTGGTTGTTTCTCCAGAGCTTTAAACTGCATTTTGCTTAAATACCCACTTACAAGTAATACAGTCAACAACTGCAGTATAAGAATCTCTCTTCCTGCTCTAATGCTGTATCTCATCGCTTTTCTGGAGGAGAGTGGTTTGGGGAGTTCTTCAGTCTAGCAGATTTTTGTGTGTGTGTAGCCAGAAATTAACATCACTAAATAATCAAATGCATGCTTTAAATTCCTGGTTTGAACTGGAGCCTGTAATGTCAGGAGTTAATAATTTAGTTTAACTCTCTAGTTGTTAAGAAGTAGGAACAAGGTGTGAGTAGATTTCAGTCAAGCTGATGGCAAGTCTGGAATATTTTGTTGTGTTGGGCTTTTAAATTATTTTAAATGTGCCTAAAAATAGGCAACAGATTATTATGAGGACAACGGATTTGTTGGAAAACAATCAGGTCATCTTTATGAGGAGGACTTAAAAGGTTCTGGGGGGAAAAATCAATACCAGCTCATCCCTGCTGAAAGTGAAAATGTGTTTCTGTGAGGCGATCAGGGGAAATGAAATCCTTTATAGAAACAAAACTTCTTTAAATTAAAGTATCTCCCTTTCCAGATGAGAATCAGGATTTTCACATTTCTAGGGGAATTAGTACAAACATACATATCTTGGAAGTGTTGTGAAGTATATAAAATTATTTAAATATTAATTTTATATTCCTTAGTGACAGCCAAGCTTACATGGGTACCTTTTCAAGAGCTGAAACACTAGTGAAGGAATGTTAATTGAAGGAATGTTAAAATGAAGGAATGTACAGTGTTAAAAGATAACACAGGGCAGCATTGCTTGTGTGGGATTTAGATCCTCTATTGTACCTTTGTTAAGGTAGTTGAAATATTTCAGCACCTCAGGAAATAAAGCTTTTTTCCTCCTTCCTATTCTACTTCTCTCGCTTAAAAAAATTGCAAAAAAGCCTTAGCAGATCTCGAGTCAGATGACTCAGACATGCCTGAGGCTCCTGGGCTTCCCAGTGCCTGAACTGGCTCTTCCTAAGGTGATGTGGTCTGTTGATGGCTCTCAAATCACATTATTTTGGACAGGATAGACCCTCTGTATCTTACCTGACTTTGTATCTTACTTTTGTATCTCAGTTGCCACTTTTGATATTTTACTTACCTTTTCTGCTCCTTAATTACTCAGTGTTTGTGGTTTTTTTTCTCCTGTAATTTTCCAGGGTTTTTTTCCTGTACATCGACATTTTTATTAGGAAAAAACATATTAAATATTAGCCTTGTGTTTAGTCTTCACAAGCCATACTCTGTGTGTGTGCTTACCCAGATTTCACCTTTATTCTGTGATTTCTTTTATTTTTAATGCAGTTAAAAATAACTTTTTAATAACCCTCTTTTTCCACCCTCCCAAATTACCACATTAGCAGTAGTACTCCACTCTTTGTGCTGTGTCAGACATGAGCACTTTAATGCTGTTTGTGTGTCTGGAACGCTGCCATTATGCTTATGAAATCCACTGCAGATGTGTTACTGTACACTCAAGGGCACTTAACTCGAAGGTAATGCAAATTGATTCCTATAAGCAATTGATGGAGCATGATGGAAAGATGGGTGTAGCCTTTCATTTGGTAGGTCAGCAGTATAAGTGGGAGAAGCTTCACTTGATTTGCCTTTGAAAACAGGTTAACAAAGTACACCTGAAGTCCTCTAGACCACTGTCTTTCATGCAGTAAATGTAGGTTAGAGTGGAAAAAAGGGCTGGATCACAGAATCAGGGAATGGTCTGGGTTGGAAGGGGCTTCTAAAATCCATGTAGTATAGCCACCCTACTGTGAGCAAGGACTTGTTCCACTATTATCAGGTTGCTCAAGGCCCTGTCCAACCAGACCTTCAGCACTTGCAGTGGATGGATAGATACTAAATAGAAATAAATAGAGAGACAGCCTTGCTCTGCAGTCTTTTGGATGAATGAAGAATTTGAAGAATGTGGTAATTCCTACTTCCTTGTTTCAGCATAGTCACCTATTAATATAAGTCTTTTAAATCTATGTCATTTTGACTCTTCCACATTCTTCTAATCCCTGTTTCTCTGCTAAGTCTTTTATAACACCATTAGACAGTCTTGAGTTTAGGACATTGCAATTTAGTCTGAAGTCATGGACTTGTTTTCTTTTCTTTTATTCTATCTTACAGAGCTTTACTAATACAGCAGTGAATAGTGACACACCAAGGCATCGAGCTGCAAGGAAATACGTCAGTCCATCCATTGGGACTGTTGTTGCAGTCTTGGTGCAAACTCAGGGAGGGGTCTTGCATGCAAATAGGCTTCTTTTACCATTTTTTCTTAACTGAGTTAGCTAGAAGCTCACTCTTTAAAAATGAAGGCTGGAACCTGAGAAAAGTGAGTTGTCTGTCTGTCCTGCCATCATGAAGTTAGTCATTCATGTATGCCAAGGCAGGACTGTCCAACCAATGGTATCACTGGGTTATTGTTCATCCCTGTGTGGCAAGGGGAGGCAGAAACTGTGTGCTGACAGACCATGGCATTGCCCAGTGAATACACTGCACAGAGATACCTTTTTCTTCTTTCACAAAGCACTTCATTTCTTCTTGTTCTTTAAATTTGAAATGTTTAGAGCTGCTGTATACATCAGGACTTGGTTAATAACAACTGCTGATATATATATATACATATATTTTTTTTTTACTATTACATACTTATGCTTGTTTTTTAGAAAAAGGCACATGCACAAGGGAGCATAATCAAAATTATAAGGCCATTTATTCCCAATAGAGAGATTCATCACCTTAATTAGTGGAGTTTGCACAGATCTGCTGATATGCTCTCAGTTCAGCATACTCTTATAGCCATGACTGACCTCACTCTGGCAGGACCATGCAAAAATGAACAGTGTCTTGTCTTAACCTGGAGATAAACCTCTCACTTGTTAAAGAGAGAAGAAAGAATTGTATAAAGACAGAGTGGGCAACAAAGGACCTTAGGAGACCAAAGCTACCTAGGAAAAGTAAATTAAACTAACTGAAGCAGCATAAAATTGAAATGGATTAGTTGAACATCATTAAACGTGTATGCTGACTTATGATCAAAAGCACAATAGCCCGAAGAAAATGAATCTGTATTTTTTTGTTTTAATCTAGAGAAGTGAAGGGTGAGTTTTTACTCCTATTTCTTTTTGAAAGAAGGTTGCTGATGTTTGAGTTCTCTCTATGCATGGCAAAGACATGAGATTTTGTCTAGGAATGTTAATTTTCTGTAGAAAATAGAATAAGACAGAAATCCCAAAGGTCAAAGTGCTAAAAAATTATAATAGTCAAGTTCTTCTTGGAAGCCATTTGTATTGTGAGCTAGGATGTTTATTTAACTAAGAACCATTGAAAATCCACTTCTAGTACTGTTATTAGTATCTTGTAGGCTTTTTTTTCCTTCCCCTTCATCACTTGCATATGTAAGTAGTCTGTATTATTGTTGAATGACACTTGTTCACTGCTGTGTCAGTTTTGAAGAATGGAAGGTGAGAAAAATACTTGGGGTTTTCTGCCTCTCTCAGGACCAGGCATGCCTCCATTTCATGGCCTGTTCCTAGTCTTCCCAGCCAAAATAAGCTCTATGTGTTCTGTGGGACAACACATGATCGCTACTTTGGTAAAAGCAGTGTGGTGTTGCTGTGAGTTTAATGTAATGAAGGTCACTGGTTAAGAGTACTTTAGAGAGCTACTCAAAGTAAGAATGTAGGTTGCTAGTCTGTGATTTTACAACAGAATAGCTGGCATTTTGTAACGAATTCATTGCCTTTTTTGTTTTTTCCCCAGTGAAAATATTGTCGCAGTTAGAAGTCTTGAGATACTCTCTCAAAGCATTTCTGGAGTTCAGACCAGCATACAGTCTAGCAAAGTCACTATCTAAAATAAGTAAGTGGATTTGATGCCATATTTGCATGTAAATTGTAATAGTGAAAAATAATGAAAGACAGAAAGGGCTTTATATGTAAGAAAAATTCTTAAAAGTTGTTCAACAGTGGCATGAATAAATTATTTAATTTCTCATGAGTCGTGTAACAAAGACAGGCAGAATATACAACTTACTTCTTACTTTTGACTGGCTGTGTTAATTGGGAAAGACTTGCCAAAATCTAATTACTTTTAATAACGATGCTTAAAGTCATGGGTACAGTATGTGTCTTGATTCAAATGAGTAATAATGATCTGTGTTTAGTATTTTAATTTGATGAAGATTTGAATATCCTACCTCTTCCATGAGTAAATTGTACTGCTTTGCAATAATGTATGCTTGTGATCTGCATATGATAACTGCTGTTCACTTATGGTATACCCCTACTGACATTTGGGAGATTGGCCTGTGTTGGTGCTGCATTTTACAAGTACCATCCAGTAGAAGGGAAGGCAAGTCTGGCTTGTCCCAAAGTTTTTCTCTTCCCTTCCTGACTTGAAAACATTGGCTTGGTTTCCCACTAATACTGTTACCAAGACCTACTGCTGACTGAAAATGCAGGAGTGAGAGGTAGCATTTTTTTGGTATTTGCTGTTCATACTTTAAGCTGGCATTAATTCTGTGTTACTGGTTTTTATTGAGCCTTATGTTAAGATATACCACTAGTGCACTGCTGACTGTGCAGCACCCATTGATTTGAGTGAGTGGCCACTGCTTTGTTAACAGAAATTGTATTACTGATAATATCTTGCCTTCTTGAATTTTTGTGGTCTCATACATACTTACATATATATATATATATATAAATAAAAAATATATAAAACTTAATATACTTTTCAGCATTTTAGTTCTTGCGTATTTCTATAAACTGACATTTTCTTCAGGAAGGATGTGCTGATGATTCAGAGGAAAGCTCTGGATTCTGGATGAAGTCTGATGTAATAGATGCATGTTGTCAGACTTGTTTTCTTCTTGGGTTCACTGGCATTTTATGGAGTGGGGATGATGATTTCCAAATGTTCTTGTAAGCAAATGATGAAAATGCTGCCTCATCTTTAAGTTATATTTGGGACTTAAATGACATTATCTGTGTCCATTGGAGAGTAACTTGAACATGGAAATGGGAGAGAAGTTAGGGAGGAGGGTGAAGTTGAGATAAGGAAAGCTTCTTCTGCTATTATGGCTTGGATTTTTGTGTTTTGATTTGTTGTTTGTTTGTTTTAAAAACTGCATAGTTGTCTCCTAGATTTAAATTGCCACCATCAGTTGGTATAGATGTTAAGAGTCCTCTTGAAAGCAAGGACTCCAGTGTTCAAGTGAATGAATCCCATTGTATTACACAGTAATATACCTCAAATGTTAAATGGCTAAGGATTTGTAGACTTCATTTGTGCTGAAAGACCTTGTGAAGCAATTACAGCACTTGCACCCTGATTTCAGCATGTGGTGCCTTAGAAATAATATGTAAAAAAAGAATCTGGTTTAGTAATGTGGTTTGTCTGTTTCATCCTTTGGCTCTCTGCTATGTCCTTTCTAGGGGAAAATGATTAATGTGTAGAGGAAAATCTTAAAACTTGTGCCAAATACTCACCTTCTGGGAAATATAACAGTTTGGGGGCTTTTGTATGTTTACATGGTTTTCAAGAAGAAGCATTGAACTAATATTCAACACTGGTAGTGTCTCCAAAAACATATATCAAGAGAAAACATAGCATATTTTAAAAGAGATGCCAGAATCCTCAGCAATGTTAGCAAAATAGGAAACAGACAAAAATATTTTGAAATATTTAAGAACAAGTCAGTCACTCTTCATATGAAATGGTAGTGGCCTTAGCTACATTTCATGTGCAGTAAATCCAGAAGGGTTTGTTGACATTATTTCTAAGTAAATCTTTCTTTGGCCATCAAGAGGCAATAGAACTGTTTATTCTCTTTATCTGATTTAACATATGGTGTGAACAGTGCCATCACCATAAAAATATGCCCATCTCTTCCCTACAGAGATACACTTTCGTGCTAATGGATTGGAGAGATTGACAGCAATTTTTTTCATAGAGTTGTGAAATACATCTTTTAATACATGGAATACAAACGTTATTTTTAAAGTTTTACAGTAGTGCATATGCAGTAATGAAAAGCTTATCAACCAAGTAAAGTGTTTTAAAAGAATTAGACTTAAAAGTTGTCTAAATGGCTTTGATTTAGCCTTCTGGCTGATATTCTGTTCCCCTCCTGAAGAGCAATCTTTGTATAAGCGAGTGTAGATAATGACACTGAAGTATGTTCTCTTGGTAATCTAATGGGTCTCTGGTCTGTAAACAAATCATGCAAAGTACATTTCTTCTATAGTGCTTGTTTAATTTTAGATACTTCTGTACACTTGTAGGGGGCATTTAGCAGATAACTAACTTTCAGCTATTTATACTTTACACATGTACACAGTTAATTAGAGCATACTGTATCCAAGTTAAATCACCTGATAATCTTGGAATCTCGGAAATAAAAAATAGCATTGTTTTTGTAATTTTCTTTTTTTTGCCATCTTACTGTACCTGAAGTTGAATTACAACAAGAAGTTTAGGATTTTCTGAAAATACTTGCTGAATTTCAAGAAGTGTTTTTAAAAAATAGTATTTTATTAATCTAGGTTTTAGACTGAAGATTGGTATAGAAAGTAGAATTCATCTTAATTACAAAAGACTGCCTCATGAAAAATCTTAGAGCACAACCAAAGTGAGTTGGAGGATTTTTTTGTTTTTTTACTGCTTCTCATGATAAAAGATGTCCTTATGGATGAAATCCTTATGGCACTTCTGGTAAACCAGCTGCAAGCAGATAGATGGTGAGTTCATATACTTAGGTTTTTGTAAAGAATGTAGCTCTCATGTTAATTTTCTTTATTGTTATTAATTAAGAATGATTATTTTGGAATGTGGGTTTTTATGAATTTTGGGGATTGGATCTCAAATTAGGAACATGACATGAGTAGCTCAGGACATTCTTGATTATATTTGGGGTTTTTGGGAAATTGAAATTGCAGAGTTTTTCACAATATGATATCCATTTAAATTCCTTTGCACTGGATATACTATTGTGTAGCTGCTGTGCAAAGCTGAAATGCAGTATTATATTTAGATGCAATTTCAAAGATCTGACAAATGTCTGTTCATGCTTTTTAATCATATTTTAAGTTGTATTTAAAATTTATTAAGATAAGAAATCTTTTCCATCTATTAGTGGACGATACTTCTGTTTCAAGGAAAAAATGGCTGTAGTTATGCAGTGTGTATTGTTTGTGACACAGTCCCATGGCTCCTCTTAAAAGGACCTGTTGTGTAGTGGGCTTTTTATTTAGTTAGTTAGTTTAGAACTGCCTGAGGGTATTGATGTGACTTTCTGTGGGGTTTTGCTCTGTGTCTTTGGAGTTACTATTTCATGATGGCAACATGCTTTAGTTGCAGAACGCGTTAGAGATTGAGTATGTATACGGTATCTGTGTGCTCAATTTGTTGTGAATTACCTGCTATCAGAGTAAACCTTTTCTGGGGTAATTTATGCTGCAAACAATACAAGGCTGGCACAATTATTTTTAAGCATAATTTTAAGTCTGTTAAGTTTAAGTTTTGGTTAAGGAGAGGGACAATTCACAAGTGCTGTCTTTTGTAACTATAATCTCATTTGTCCTGTATTTCCTACTTTGTTTAGGATCTTTGAAATAGTCAGTGTCTTGCTGGCCTGTCCTCTCCTGTTCTTCCTTAGGCAAGTCAGAGAAATCTCCCTCTAGCAAAGTTGCTCCATTTCTTCTGCATTTTGCCTGGATAACTCTCCTAGCAATTCTCAGAGCCAGTCCAAAAGTTGGCAAGAGCTGAGGAATGGAGAGAGAACTGGATGTTGCCACTAGAATTTGGATAATGTTTTGCTGTACACTTGTAGGCTGCTTCATGGCACCTGGCAAGAGAACAGCCCCAGGTGTTAATGTAGGCATGGCATTCATGGTCCTGCATAGTCGAATCACCAGTCTGTCCAGCAAGACATAACTTTAATTACCACAGAGGTCATTAAAACTCAGCACCAGTTTGTTCAGTGAGTCACAATAAAGTACTTCTGATAAGACTTGTTTAGATTTATCATGGACATTTACTGACTCCTCTATAGAGAATCATTCAAGTAATAAACTTCTGCTAGTTGCTGAGGCTCTGTTCTGCAGCAGAGGTTTTGCTATTACAGAAAGATGCCAGGGTGAAAGAAGGATGACAAGAAAAGCAGAATACCAGAGACTAAATTAAGCTCACAAGATGGAATTTCAGGGTCTGAAATGTAATTTTCTGCCCAGCGAGTTGAGGATAAACAAAACATATGTGTACAAGTCCAATTTTAAATCTGTTCTGGAACTAGAAAATCAGCAGTTCTCTCTTTAGAAGCTAGTAATAATGTAATATAAGTTTAGATTTGTCATACTAAATGTTGCTGCACTCTTAACTAAGAGTAGCGTCGCAGTTTGTCCTTTATCTGGTTTCAGGGTTAAGGATGCTTCTGCATAATCTGTTATGTTTTTATTCTTCTCACTTGAAAGCCCATCCTAAAAGAGGTCTCAGTGACTGTGCAAACTTCACTCATCAGCAAGCTCAATGATGGTGATGGACATGGAAAAGGCCCAGGCAGTCAGTGCTACCTTAGCCTCAGTCTTTACCTTCAGGAAATCTTTGGGAATCCCAGGGTGCAGAGACCAGTGGGAAGGCCTGATCTAAGGCCTTACTCTTGGTACATGGATAACAGGTTAGGGAACATTTGAAACAAGCTGGACATCCATGGGACCTGACAGGATGCAACCACAAGTGCTGAGGAAGCTGGCTGGAGTCATGGTCCGACCAGTCCTGATAGTCTTTGAAAGCTCATGGATACTGGGGGAGGTTCCTGAGGACTGGAAGAGACCAAATATGACTCCTTTCTCCAGGAAGGGCAAGAAGGAGGATCCAGGAGCTGCTGGCTGGTAATCCTCACCATAATCCCTGGGAAAGTGATGGGGCAAATAATCCTGTAATCCATTTCCAAACATAAGAAAAGTAGATGACTGGCAACAGTCAGCATGTTTGTATGAAGGGGAAATCATGCTTTATTAACTCCATAGCCTTCTAAAACAGTAGGTAGCCAGCTTGGTGGATGATGGAAGATGAAAGGACACTGGTTTTTCAACTTTAGAAAGGCTTTTGACAGTATCTCCTTGAACATCACCACAGACAGACACAATGATGAAATACAAACTTGATGAGTGAACAGTGAAGTGAGATGAAGGCTGAGCTGCCAGGTTGACTGGGTGGTGACTGGCAGCGTGAAGGCTCACACGAGGTCAGTCACTAACAGCGTAGCCAGTGCTGTTTAACAGGAATCTAATGATGCTCAATGAAAGCAAAAGTCAAGTTAATACAATTTTAACACAGTTTTGTTCAGTATTTCCCCTACTACTTCTACAAGTACTTTGGCTCACTCTGTGTTACTGAAAATCTTACCAATTCTTACTCTACTTTCCAAGATTATTGTAACTGTTTAGGCATTTCCTGGTTGTTCTGTTCATTGACAACCTTTCTCACTAAATATTTCCAGAAAATAGAATCTACTTTTTTTCTTTTTGTGGAAGATAAGTGGTAAAACTGTCAAGCAGTCCTGTAGGCCTACTTTGCTGTGTGTTTCCAATAAGCAAGACCCATTGTTGCAGGCGTTGCAGACACCTTTATTAAGCTCCCTTGCTTTCCTCCACTACTGATACTTGCAGAAGGAAAAGCAGAAGGAACTTCTGCATTAGCATTGCTCCTTTCTCACAATAGAAGTCTAGAAGGAACAGATGCAGTCACTTCAACAGATTTATCATCCTATAAATGATTATCACTGTCCATTCTGGCTTTTAAAATCTTCAAGCTCATTTTATGGGCATGCTTCTTGCAATTAGAGCTAAAATGTATCTGTTCCTGCAACAGCTGAAGTTTAATAAGGGCTCAGCCAGAAAAGAGGCTTGGAAGAATGTTCTTACCATAAAAAGCAGTGCCTCTTATAGGTAAAAGTGCCTCTTTTAGGTGTTTGCAAATGCATATGAGCACTTGGGAAAGCTATTTAACCACATAATACCTATGAAAAGCATGTCTCTGTTTTTTTTAAACAGGTTGGTTTTTGTTTTTTTTTTCAATTTAGAAGCATAATTTTCTTTTGCTTCTTTCCCCCACCTGAACATCCATCAACCTCCATTGCTTTGACCTGTGGGGATACTCATAACCTCATTCACAACTGAAGGTAATGAAGGTAACAGTGCAGCCCCAAGACACACCTGCTACTCAAATCAAACTTCTGCTCCTATCTAGTGCCAGAACAAGGAGACCTCATGGAAATTATGGGAGAAAGGGAGGGGACAGAAGAATTTCACAGCTTTTTCAACAGTAGCACAATCTCAGGTTAGGTTAATCAAACAAAACACACTCTGGGTGAAATCATTATCAGATGGAGGAGAAGTATCCTTCTGTTCTTGGAGAAGTTTCTGTTTTATAAAGGGTTCTGCCTGTGCTGATGCTACGTTTTTAGTTCACTGAATTAGTCAGTGGCTGGCGATGACCTGCCTTGATCTGTGGAAGAGTTCAGGCAGGGTTCGTGCGCTGGAGCCCAGCGTGAGGGAGGATACGGTGTCACTGAGCACCTGTACCCGGCTGAGCATGGGCTCAGGTTCCACACCCAGCACCGCCTGCAGCTACACGGAGAGATTTCAAAGCAGCTGAATCCCAGTTGTTCTTTTTTTGTGTCCACCATTCTCTTTTGATACAGGTTGCTGTAAAAGTCAAGTGGATATTTTTTTCCAGATCTAAGCACCATATTCAAATAAAAGTATTCTGTCTCAGTGGATTGTTTTCAGTTACAGATCCTATACTTTAGATCTCACTTCACAGCTGAGAAGCCAAACGAGAGATGAAAAAGAAACAACTATTCTCCTCTTCTGATCTAGCAAAAAAAAAAAAAAGGGGGGGGGGGGAGAACAAGAGCTGCTAATTTTAATAAGTTTTAAAAAATTAGTTTAGATTTTCAAAGCCTTTAATGATCCAGTGGACAAACAAGTCCATGGAACTTGATACTTAAGAAGATTAGACACTTAGTAATATGCAATGCAACTATTAGACATTTCAGAAGCCTTTGAAAATCTAGGCTGTGGTGACTCAAAATCATTAATCATTTTAAGTGTAGTTAAAGCAACTATATGCCTTTTCTAGGAAACCGTTCAATTTTAAATGTGACATTTTTGTGCTTTCTTCCTTGTGTACTAAGCCTAAAGTACTTCCTTTTTTCTTTTAGTTAATAAAAAGCAGATTGAATATTTTGTTTTGTACATTTTTTGGCTAAATTGCAGTTTGCATTCAAATATAGCATGCAAGAAACCTTGAGTAACATAACCCTCTTAAACAGGAAGAAGGTCATTTACGTTTTTCCAGCATAAGCAGGCAGCTATATTAGACCTCTGGGAGACCCAAGACATTTTTTAGTTTAGCAGGAAGGGATGGACTCTGAAGGATATAAAAGACCCAATTCCAAAGACTGCATGTGTATTTAACTTGGCCTCTGTGAGGACACTTGTTCTTCTGTAGAACAGCAGCAAGTTGGAGGATGCTGGAGCTCTTCTGTTGCCTCTGCCCAGGTGGAGGCATTGCTGTTGCAAAACCTTCACCACAGCAGGGGAGAACCCTGGGACAAGTGCTCATCAGTTAAAGAGTACTATGTTCAGGGGGGAAAAGCAGGAAAGAAAGATTCTGTCACTGAAATTGAGATCTCTCCTGGCACAGATTACTCCAAAAGGTGAACCAATATATACTTACAGATAATGTTCTAATTAAAAAAAAAAAAAAAGTCTTTCTTCCGAGTACTTAAAAAAAAAACTATAGAAAAAAATGTTGCAAGTCAGAACAAGCATTCTTATGTAAAATCATTGAGATTTTTTAAAATCCAAATTGTTAATCCAATTTTAATCCAGTTAATCCAATTGCTTAATCTCCTATCTAAACACACTGTTGTGCAAGTTAAGGATGTTACATAGAAAATTGCAGATGCTGTGTCTCACCAGTGCTTGCCTAGGAGGGTTATATGAAAAGTGAATTCAAAACTACATAAAACAAGATATATTCCCTTCAACAACTGATTATGATTGAGATGGTTTACTGACCTGAAAGAATTCCTGAAAGAATATAGAAAATAATTTTGAATAATAGCAGGAGAGCACTAAGGCAGAACTGAAAGGTATGCATGTAATGAGAAATTTGAGGGAAAAGCAACCATGAGAAATAGAAATTTCGCTGTAAAATCATATGGCCTGATTTTTCCTGACAGTACCTCACAGCACTGTAGTGATTTATGTAAAGTTACTGTAAAGTAGCCAGTGGCTTGAATCATGAAGATTCTTGCTGACAGCTATTTATATTTACTTTGGATATTCAGAAATATTTTCAGAGGGATGAAGGGCATGGTGACAACCTAGCTATTAAAGCTATCAAGTGAGCTAAGAAGTGTGTGCATGTCCTGTTTATAACCTACAGTCAGGGAAAGAAAAGTTTATTTTTTGGTCTACCACTTGGCATGACTTCTTGGGTAATCCTGATTTTTGAAGTCCCACCTTGAAACAAAAAAACCTTATAAAATTGTTGATATTATCTAGCTTAGTCATTAGGTCCCTGGTATAACAGGAGGCAGCACTGATCTGAGCTCCCTGAACCTGACTTTCCATTAGCACCTCTGAGTAAAATGAGAAAAAAGCTGTTATACTGTAATGAGCCAGGCTCCAGCTATTCCAAGCTTTTCACTGAGAGCAGGGCCCTGAGCCCTACTCCGAGGGATGTACAGTCTTGTTTGTGGCAGTACATGTCTGGGAAGGAAGACTGATGGCAGCAACATATACAAATTAATACTTCATCATGTGAAAAACTGGTAGGTAATAACCTCTGACAGCTAAATCTGATGGTGCTCAGTTTCCCATGTAACTCTTACGCAGCTGTTGTAAGAGGTGGCATTTTTTGGAATCGTTCACAGCGGATACTGTGTGCATAAGGCCCACTTGAGGAGACTGGAGGTGTTGGTATTACAGGGGCACGTGTGCCAGCTCAGACCCAATGCCTGGCTGGTCTGACCCTCTCTCTGATAGCAGGCAGAGCCTGATACCTGATAGGAAGGTGTAAGAGGCAGCAAATGTAGTACAATCTGATCCCATGTCCATCTCATCTTGATCTAATAGTAGATGGAAGCTGGTTGAAATCCTTCCAACATCTTTGCTCTTATTTTATGAGAGAAGTAAAAAATGGACTTGTCTTCTAAGTTTGATGTTTCTAGTGGAGCAAAGGGACATAAGCAGAAGGATACCTTTCTGCAGAATCATAGAAACATTGAGGTGTGAGTATCCAAATAGGTCAGCTAGAAAGGAAGAAGTGTTAATAATTAAAGACAGAATGAGAGAATGGAAAGGAAAGTTTAAAAAAAGAACAAGTAAGCAAGTAGGCTGTCACTGGACCATCTTATTTAAAGTCAGGGAAAACTTTAAGAACTGCTCTGGCAGAATTAAGAGGAAGAAAATATATCTAAACGTATTTGAGATTCAAGAAAATATTTGTGTTAAAAATCGCTCTCAGGAAGTGCATACACTGAGATAAGATCTGTCTGGGGGATGGATTAGTATTAGAGAACAAATTAGAGCTACTGCACTGAAAAGTCCACCTCCAAATTAGATAATCAATGAAAATGTTATACATGTGCAACATGTAACAGGGAGATGTCTCGTGGAAACTTCATGTATTGAAAATGTTATTCTACAAGGGAGACAAAGCTAAGGTGTATGGTATGGTTTGTGTTTGGTTCAGGGGTGCCTTGGTTTTGGCTTCAGCTTACCACTCTCCACACCCCCCTCCTTGTCTGTCTTGCTGTGCTTCCCATCACATCCCAGGCACCTCTCTGAAAAGGTGGGAGCTTTTCCTTTCCCAAGGCAGGTTCCCAGCTACCTGCTTCCCACATGCCTAGAGAGGAAAGGGAAAGGGGAGATTTCCCCAGCTCCACGGCCCTGGCAGAACAAGGGGAAAGCTGTGCTTGGAATCTCAGGATTTGTCTTAGCACAAGAAGGAGGAGAAACAAAGCCTAGAGCTGTTATGATCTCAGCTGCAGTAACATGCAGTAATTGTGAGCCATCCCTAGAGACCCTGTAGGGACAAACAGATTGCTTTGAACAACTGCATGTCATGGAAGGTGTCCCTGCCCATGGCAGGGGTTTGGAATAGTCAATCTTCAAAGGTCCCATCCAACCTAAACCATTCCATGACTCTCTGAATATCTAGCAATGGGAATGCTCCAGCCCTTCCTCTTCCTGGCTTCCACTTCTGCCCTCACACAGATTCCTGGAGGGTAGAAGGCATAAAACTGTGTGACAGAGGTAAAGTGGAAAAGGGAGTTTACGACTTGTGACCCTAAATTTTGAAGTATTCGGGGCTTCAGTATAGGCACTGTGTAATGATGAAATATGTTTAAAAACATGAGGAAAAGAGGGACACCCACAGAGTCTGGATTCCCTCTGTCCTAGACCTGGTGCCAATCTCTTAGGAGTCAATTAGCAAATACAAATTATGCTTTGAGTGTGTGGGTGAGGTTCAGTTACTCCATCTCATCTCTGAAGCAAGCACCCAGAATCAGAGTCACCTTCAGTGGTGGTTTGGAAATTTCCTGCTATGAGGAAGTTCTGACACCTCATGGTAGGTTATTTGGAGATTATGATATATAACCTTGTCTCTAAAACACAGGTAAGGTTTTGTTACAAAACTGAGAAGGGAAGAAGTTTATAGGATTCTGGTAATGGAAAACAGCTTGTTTAGCAATGGTTCCTGGAAACTTCAGGTGAAGAGCAGGAAGAAAATACTGCTCAAGTTATTCTTCGTGCCTGCTGATGCCTGTGGGCTGTGCTTGTGGGACACAGGCTGCATTTTGCTTGCATGTTGCCTGAGTCTGTGCCCCACTGGTACTGGTGCAGATTTCCTAATAGCTTTCAGGATGGTATATTTTTAGCATATGTATGGTAAGTCTAGGCAAACAAAATTTGTTCCTGGCTAGCTGATGCTTCCAGACAATGTTCAGCTAGGCAGAAACTCAGAGATTAATGACAGAGTCCTAAGAGGACATGTCAGTTTGACAGCTCCAAAGAAAAGTCAAGGGAAGGATAATGTTACTTTGAATTTTGAAGGCGTAATTCCAACATTGACCAATTAATACTCTGCAAAATACCTAGTTATCATTTGTTATTTATAGATAAGGCACAAACTCCTTGAAATGTATTTAATTACTCTAATGAATTCACTAAACAAGCTGAAGATGAGAGCTGGGTAATGTGTGAATCTATAATATATCTATGAAAATGTTATTTTATTCTATTAAATACCACTCAATAGGTTTCTATTTAAATATTTTATATAACTGTATCCAAGCTGCATGATGCCCTTCCTTTGGAAATACAAACATGGGCTTCATTTCAATGCTGCTATCTTCCATTTTGACACAGTTTATGATGTAAACATGCATTCCCTATGCATTATTTACCGTTCTCTTGTTTCTGCCTGTTTTGCTTCCCATCACTAGGTGGCAATAGCTGAACAGTCACTTACAAACAGGAGGCAAAACAAAATGGTGCAGCAAAACTAATGAGACATAAAATAAGAACGATTTCTATTTCTTTATTTAGAGATTATCGTATTACATGAGATTCCCTTAATGAAATCTTATTTTGTGGAGTGCTTTCTGTCACTCTGTACTTTTAATTTGGATCGTAGCAAGATGTTTGTTTTACCTTGTTTAAAATGGGACATCATAGTACGTAAAATTTGGTTGATTCAGGTACTACAGTTTTGATCTTTGATTCAGGAGAGGACATTAGTAAAGCTGTGGATCTAATGTATGTGTTATGTCATATCTGCCAGTCTCTGTGAATAGCTCCCATACCTTAGGGTATCTACAATCATGCTGGACACCTATATTTAGTCACTGGAATACCACTGAGCTATGAGCAGCATCCATGTGAAAGCTAGCAGAGTCTTTCAAGAGCAGGGCAGAAAGAGGTTCCCAGAGAAGGGAATGTGAAATCATGAATGCCATGCAGCCTGTCCCAGGACATGACAATGTTCTTTTTGTTTTCCTCTGTTAGGTGTATTCTGCACTGGAGTCAAATAAATTTGGGAATCACTCCTAATAGAGTTGCTTTATTTTGCCCGAGAAGACCAGACTGTATCAAAATCACTAAGACCCTAATGAGCAGCCCTTACCTATTCCTGAGATGAAAAACTCCAAACAGCCAAACTTTTATACATACTGTACCAGTGTGAATCCAGTCTGATACTGTGGAAGTCAAAGACACTGGTATAATTCAACATACAGTATTATTTGTTTAAAAGGACATAGTATAATGTATATAGTATAAATAAGGAGGAAAAGCTATATGGCGTAATAGAAAATAATAATATTAATATTAATAATAATAATAGTAAAGCATGTTAAAACCTTCAGTAGTTCACCAGAGCTACTTTTGGCTTTGGGAGCTGTGTCCACATCACTGCTTGGAAGACAAAGTTTGAATCTGTATTTGCTTTATTACTGTTGTCATCCCTTAAAGGTTTTTGGCTACTCTTCACATTTAGCCTCAGATTCTGAAGAGTTAAGATTGCAAAATCCACATAGGCCCTTTTCATACCAAGCTAAAATGAGCCCTAGAAGATTGTGCAAGACTGTGCTGTATTCAAATCTCCATGTGCTTTTTTAAGGATTCCTGCAAGCATTGCTGAAAACATAGAGGACTAAACTGCCTGAATGACTGTAATAAACAGTAGTCGTCACTAAAACTGTAAACAAAATTGGTACCTATGCGACTAAATATTAAGAATCTAAAAATCCAGTTTACAAAAGTAGTTACCCTAAGTATCATGTGTATACAATGATGAGAAACAGGCTGCTTTGAGCAAATAATTGTGCTCTTTACCAGTACTCTTTGGAACTATTGTGTCATGCTGAAGGCACTCACCTCCCAGTGTAAGCATCTGAGCTGGATGCCTCAAGACAGATATTGTGAATACCTCCAGCAGTATGTGGTTTTGTTATTCTTTTGTTATTCTTGTTCTTTTACTGAGTGAAAGCTTTGGAAGTCTATTTTCCAGATGTTTTGCAGTGATAATAGCTGTTCATGCAGCAGTCTGCTCATGGGAACACTTCTGACCATGCTGACTAACAGCATCTCCCAGCTTCTTTTCCCAAAGCTGGGGCATGGAAACTCCACAGCTCCAGACTTTGTTCAGACAGAGGAGAGTATTAGCCAGGTAACCAAGGTTCCTGTGTATGTGCTACCTCTGATCTCAGAAAACAGTGAGAGAACAGAAGGTGCTCAGTGTATTTAAACAATGCTTATGGTAATCAGCAGGTACTTCGTCATGGCAGACATGTGAAAAGCCTTACATTTTGAATCTGTGGTTTCATACTGTGAAAAAAAAGCAACTGTAATTGTCAATTCCCATGTAGTAATATCACAAAAAAGGAGCCCACTGTACTTGTAAATATGTGAGTCTGTAATACCCTCTCATCAGACAATTTGCTTTCACTGACAGATTTTGTATGCTCATGCCTGTCCATCTTTCACAGCCTGGAATAAGTAATTCAATTGTAAATATCACAAAGTCATCAAGAATGAAAGTGGAAGCTACGTAACTTCAAATCTTCTTAGTCTTGTGAGCCTCCCAAAAATAAGTTCAGAACACTAAATCAGAGTAATGATGTTTCTGCCATTTCAGTATGTTATTCTTGTTTTATTCCACATTATTCCAAAATGTGAGTAAAATCATTATATATGGAAGATGTCTTACTTGCAAATTTAGACTGGCAAATGTTTAAATTTGATTTAGCATTTAAATTTTTCAAAAATATTTTATTACTAATGATACTTATTCATATGATGCCAGAAATATAGATTCTTAGAGCGTTGGCATTTTTCCTTAATATGCTTTGATTTAATATATCCATTAAGCTTTTCAGTATTTTAGTACATCATCTTACTGTCAGTGGAAGCACAAAATAGGTAGACATGTTCTTCAGAAAGAATACTAAATGGTGAGAGCAGTGAGATTTTGCATTAATGTTGTGATGCAATGCTTAAAAAAGACCTACTATACATGAAATTGAATTACTTTGGCTCCATATCACTTTGGAGAAAGTCAGTAAAAAAGATGCTTGGGATCTGCCACTCCCAGACAGACAGCTGAACGTAGCTGTAGCCTTTGTAATGTTACTCCATAGGAAAGTGGAAGTAAGCATTAAGTGATACTTCAACATCCCAGATGCAAACTCTACCCACGGTAGTCAAATCCAGGTATCCTTGGATGCAATTTATTTCTTCACCATATGATCACAAAGTCAAAAAAAGATTGCTAGACTGGTTAGACTTGATAACTGGTGAAAACCGAGTGGCAGGAAAATTACTGGATCCTATTCATACAAGCTGATTCAGGATAAGCAAGGATAGATCTGCAGATTCGACAATACAAACTTGAGAAATAAAAAGGGACTGGACAGTGACAGTCAAGAAAGCTGCCTGTGTTGGATGTCTGAAATCTCTTTTGCTTGAAAGCACCAAAACCAACCAACCAACAAAACCTTGAACTTTTCATTCTGCCTGTGAGGGAAACATGGGACCCTCAGGAGCATCCCATGGAGCCAACAGGTCACCCTGGTCTTCTCCTGACAGCAACAGTACAAAAGATGAGCTGAGTGCTCATGAGCTATGTTAAGGAATAAAAGGCAAATATTTAAACATCCTTGTTCCTTTACAACTTCAAAACAAGAATATTGATTTTAAAGAGTCCAGTATCTGGTGAGCTTGAGAGATGGAGCAAAAATAAGATTTGACCACTAACTACATGAATGCTTTTGCCTTTAGTTTTCATTTTGCCTCATAGAAGAACAGAGATAGGAGGAGCAATACAAACAGAACAAGAAATCAGTTGTGAGGTCTAAAAAAGTCTCAAAGATCTTCAAATTCACATTACAAAAACCAGTTAACTTCCCATTCATCCACTCATCTCCAAGGAGGAGCAGGCATATGATGTTGCAGCTTGGTTAATAAAATTTTTGTTGAGTGTAGCAAAAAAGAGATTCTGCCCTGTAAATATAAACCACAGATTTTATGGGGGGAAAATAATCTGCATCAACAGAGAGGCTGCTTGACACTCAAGACTGAAACAAAATTTGGTGGAAGATGGTATTTAAAGGTATGGATTTAATTTAAAATTGGTTAACATTAATATGGATTGAGGAAGTACAACCTCCTGTTTTTATTTTCAACAAGAGAGTTGCATTAAAATTAATATATCAATCATCTCCAGAAAAGCATTTGATATAGCACCACAGGGGAAATGATTGTTTAAATCCTTGAACATAGGAATTAATGCAGTGTTTGTGATGGTGAATAAGGACTTCCAAACCTACTTGGCATTGTTTCTGCTGAAAAATCAATTAGTGGGATGGTGGGAAGTCATCAGCCCTAGATCTTGGAACTTCCCTTATCTAGTGTTAAATTTAACTTTTAATTTTAAAAAGCTGCATTGTGCTGACTAAAACAGGATGGCACAGAGAGGAGGCTTTGTCAGTGGAGGGGTAGAGGAGGAGGTAAAGATGGGACAGCAGGGTCTCAATATAAATTGGGGATGTAGAGTGGCAGCAGTGGGATGATAGTTAACAGCATTGGGAGGAAAAGCTGATCAGCTTTCATTGACACAGCTGGTGAGATCAGACCTGAGATAGTCTGAACGTTTTTGGTTGTTCATGTCCATGAAAGGGTGTAAACAGGCTTTGAGTGAAGTTCATTTAGAAACTGAAAGAAGGTTTACAAAATGAGTTTCTCCAACAGCCTTTCATTAGTGAGGACACAAAACCTTATCTCTACATGAGGTATGTTTACAGAAGACATTTAGCATATTTTCAGTGAGAACCACAGGAGCTTGGTCTCAATGACCCTTGTGTTCCTCAGTTTCCAATCCAAACATCAAATGTTCCACACACTGAAACTAAAAGTAATGTGCGAATATAACTGCTGACAAAGTTTTTAGAAGAATCAGCAGTAGACAAGCTCTATTTTGCCTCAGATACTATAATTATGAAATGCTGCAGGAAATTTTTTCCACTAAGTGAGAAAAAAAAGTACTGTTATTCCCAGGAAATAATATCTGGAAGGATGATACCAAGAATATGTGAAACAAAAAGTATTTTGGAAACTGATTCTTATTTTTCTTCATTACCATTAAAATATGCATAGTGATGTAGTGTGATTATATGAAATAAAACCTTAGGAATATGGAAATTGTACCTAGCAATTAAGTATTTTGTAGAAAATACAGAGAGATTAACAAGCAGTGAACTGCTTCTGCCTCATTTTTCTTATGTGAATTCAGTTCATTTTTAGAAACCATTATTCAAGATAAGAATGATATCAAACTGAGTTTTCTGTGGCTCTTTCAGAGGTGAATACAAAGCAGTGAGCTCCCTGGCTTGTTTGCCCTTATGAATTCAGCTTGCTGTCTCTCATCTTTGTTTGGGGGCAGGGGGGGGAGGACGCGGAAAAAGTGTCAAGAAAAAAACGACAACACGTTTTTCTGTAGCAGTGAAAGAAAAGCCGAAGCAGCCACTCTGAATGCCGTGGGTTTGGTGCTCTGGAAGTGCTTCTCTTGTGCAACTGGGCTGAGGGAGAGCCTTTTTTCCTTCCCAACGTCACTGCAATCAGATATATGGGTGCAGCTCTGCTTTACCGCAGCATGATGCAGTTGTGTATAGTTCAGCGTGCTCTTCTTGGAAACAGGCGGAAGGAGAGCAGCTGACCAGAGCAGGCAGAGCGTGTTCATTAGAGGGTGCTTTTCCCCCCTGAAGCTAAGCAGTACGTGTGAGATTCCTGCGGCTGCAGAAGAGACGGTTTCAGCGGGGCTTCAAGTTGATACTCGGTTCTCGAGGGGAGGTGCAGAGGCTCGGGCTGACAGCTTCTGATGGGAAAACAGCTTCAGACAGGCAGGCTGCGCGTTATTGAAAACACGGCTCAGACACCCTTCGGGAAGATACTCGAACCGGGCTTACGGAGCAAGTGCTGCGGTGCTGCATATGCCTTAACCGACCAGAAGAGATTTGCCCGGTTGTGGGATGGAATAGATGAAAATACGTGCTGAGGGGGCGAGGGAATAAAATACTCTTCAGACAAAATTAAGTACAAGCCCCGAAGGAAGAGCAAAGGACAAAAATCTCATGGTGTGTTTTTGTTGTTGTTGAGCCTTTTTTATTTTTTTCTTTTTAATGAGCTTACCTACCATGAACGGAAGAAGTGGATCTGCGGAGACTTCATTTCCTCCTCTGACCCCTCGTTTACATCACTGACTGGTGACAGTCACATCTACATACATAGTACCTGCCACTTCAGCTGCTCAGAATTATAGAAGCCTCTTTGTATGCAGCAGACATGGCTAGCCAGCAGGATTCAGGCTTCTTTGAAATCAGTATCAAATATTTACTGAAATCCTGGAGCAATAGTGAGTAGCAGAAGAGTAATCTTTTCATATTACGCATTGCTTGGTAAATAGCTAGGATAACCTAAAGGATAGAATCTTATCTTTATGTATGTTTCTGTTATATAAACCAAGTAATTCTTGCTTTTATCAGCTCTAAAAATCAAAATGTCAGAGATTTAAATAGGTTTCATTAACTGCAAAGTCTATAATGAGATTATACTAGATTTTGTTTGATTGAATTCTGAACTTAGGCTGCTTGCTGGGTCTAACAGTACATTGCAGAGAGTGCATTCCAAACAGCATTTCCTGCCTACATGTTTGTTTGATTTGTTCAGACTTTATCTAAATATTTTTTTTAATGCTGTTTAATCACAGGGGTGTGGCATTGCTCAGAAGTTGTTTTTTATTAATTGTGCACTGAGGACAAAAATATAATTATTCTACTTCAGGTCCAAAACTCATTATATTGTGATGGGAAGCAAAACATCAGTTGCTTATAGCTGCACTTCCCACCCTCTATGCTTAATTTCAGAATCTTATGCAATATTTCTATCCAGAAAGAATCCATCTGTTTATCTGATCCAGGCTGGGTTTTGCAGAATGTAAACAAATAACATGTTAGTCTTCCTTAGTCTTTTCAGTACTGCTGTTCCTGATTTCCATTGCTGTTTAAATCAATTACTCCACAGATGTTTTAGCAATATTATGTAATGAAGATGTCTGAATAAAATTTAGTGCGTGCAAATATATTCAGATTAGGTAAGGCGATGAGATAACACTGGCAGAAATCTATTTTTTAAGTTAAAGTACATGAACAGTGTATTCCTCCTCTGTAGAAGCTTTTATTAACAGTGCTAAATCTCCATATTTAACTGTTTTTAAAAGACAGAACACAATGTCTCTGGAAAAATCCAACTTGACTACGTGTGCAAAAAGGTTCTGATCATCCTACTATCTGTAATTTAATAATGTCTGCATAAAAGACTAGTATTCTAAAATTCTATGGTATAAAAAATGACAAAATCTGCTCAATACAAGGAGAGTACCTTATAACTGCAAAGAAATAAACAAAACTGTATATTAGATGTATGACATGCAAGATTTGTCTTTATTAAATGATATCCATAGAAATTGTATTTTTCCAGGTCATTTGTAACCTCAGTAACACTGTAGTGCTTGTTTGAATCTGTTTTTCTACCACAAGTGTGAAGCCACCAGGGAATAATAGTATTACCTAAACAGCATTGCTTATCTGCCCTCCTACAAAAATATTTAGAGCGTATTCATTGAAATAAGTGATCCCACAAGGACTAGGAGAGAATTTTATGATTTGGTTACCTTCTTGGATTAATATTAATCAAATACTGAGAACATAAGTGTGTATTGTGACAACACATATTTTATAACAAGCTAGGCACAGCTTATGACAGAAGAAAAACAAGTCAGTTTATGGTAATGAAATCAAATGAGTTTTGGCATTAATTTTGTAATAGCCTACTGTAACTTGAAGCAAAACCAGCACTTAAGAATATAAAACCAACTACACTATAGAATTAAATATAAGGTGTTGGGGGTTTTTTTTTCCTTTATCTTGAAGTATATTGAAAGCATTTCAATATAGGAAAGGCATTTCTAGTCTGAAATTAGAAGTCCTTAAGTTCTAGTTTAGGGATATGGAAACAGTATATGAATAAATGGTGTTTCTGACATTCTTTTAGTGAATAAACACCCTTTCTACTGTATCAGAAGAAACAGAAAGAGGAAATAGAGTAAATGAACCCAGGTTGCCTTAAACTTGTTGCCAATAGGGGATTTTTTTGCTTGCTAGAAGGGTATGTTCTGAAAAATCTGAACATATCCTTGCTAGCTGAAAAACAAACGATTTGATAAGAAGACAGTAGGGAGTTCAAAAAACCTAGGGCTTTCTTCAGCTCTGCTCTGTGATGGGTGGAGCAGAGGAAAACACTTCCCTTGCTTGAGAAACTGCTGGGAAGCCTGCACATGCATGCACGGGAGCATGTTTACCAGAGAATAGGTGCTGTGTCTGCAACCCACGACCAGAAGTGAGCCATAAATTATGCTGGGGCTTTTACATAGCAGCAAGAGGTCTAAGATACAGTTTTGTAAGTTTTGGTTCCTACAGTATATATTTTGTTGCAATGTTAACAGTGTAGGGGTGCTGTCCATCTATGTTTCCGTAAACTGGCACTTCAAAACATCAGTTTAAACGGCATTTATCCTTCCCAGGCTTTTTAGTCCCACCAAAACAAGGTCTTTCCATTGATTTGTGTTTTGGCTTACACAGAACATTAGCATTTTCTCACAGGTTGCCATCCATGTCTGTTGCCCATACCATGAAATATACTCGAGTCATTCTACTCGGAATGACAATTTTCTCTGATTTTGCTATCTAAGGTGTTTAACAAACTAGCATTCTTGACATGCCAGGCAGGATTTCAGTTTGGTGTCAGACAGCACTGCTGAGGTGTTCACCTAGCATGCTGCTTGCATTTGCATGTCCATCACCTGGCTAAGGAGGCCGGTAATTTCTGGGCAGTGGGGTCACTTCATTTTAACTGTGCAGTCGGGCTGATGGAGTCCCTGGTGTGGTGTCTCTCAGAGGGCCTGCGCTCTTCTTCCTGGGGGATAAAAAAGTCAGGTCACAGCCTGGCCTGCAAATCATCCCATCCATTGAGGTATCTCAAAATACTCCTGTGTGCAGTTCCCAAGACAGACTTTTGCTCTGCACGTGCACGTCGTGCTGTCTGGAAAATATTCCTGTATTGTGTTGGAGATGGAATCAGAACTGGGGTTTTCTGGTTGGAAAATAAGAACAATCTAAGGGGCTTTTTTTACCCATCTCATCTGTGTTATGTTTTCTTATATATTCAAGTGTTTTTGATCAGTGCTGCGTTAGTCAACAACTGCATTAATCATTTGCATTACTTCTTTTTGAAAGTACTGTTAAAATGGCTATGCTGTGCAAGGTGAGTGGTGCTCACTTGGCCTACTGAGATCAGTAAGCTGACAGGAATAAAATAGGGTTTACCAAAAGTAGGACAAGAGTCTTTTCCTCAGATTTTTTTTGAAATATTGCAAAATGCATATAAATAAATAAATAAATAAATACTTGTAATTTATTCAAGGCATAATACATGAATACAAATTATAAGAATTTGAAACCTGATCTTTCCTCAGATTTTTTTTTTTACTTTTTTAAATGAATGAGATAGATTTATTCTGAATTAAATTTCCAAATATCTTTTTCAAATTCACAGTTTTAAAAAAATGTGAACAGAAATTTTGAAATCAAGCTACAAGAAGCTAGAGTACCATCATTACAATATGCAGAAAAGTTATAATAAATTCTGCCTTTTGCAGTTCCTAGATCTGATCAGCAGTTAAGTTTTTTGGAGGAAAGGATTTCTGTAGAAGAATCTAAATGGCTCAGGTAGATGGCTCACTCGTGCTCTCACAAGTCAGCTCCTGTGTGGGCTTGTAGAAGCTGCATTTCATTGTCTCAGTTACTAGAGATAGATTTTAAGGTTTCTTTCTGTGTAATGAAGTTAAATTGCCCATTTTGCATAAGGAATATTATATTTGGCCCTTCTCATAGAGCAGTTATCTGCAAGGCCTGATTTTAAGGATTGCAATGATTGTTTATCTATCATTGAATAGCAAGGGGGTTTTCAGTAGATTTGTGTTCAATGTAGACTCAGAATAAGGACTTTTCTAGTATCAAGACTTCAGGTCTCTTCCCCATGGCCTATACTTCCTTGCCTTCTTCCACATTAGCCAACATCCGCATTAAAATCCTCATGTCATCATCCTCTTCACCTTTGTGCTGTACAAAGTGCATTGCTCAGTGCTCCTACCACTCAGCGTTCTCTTTCTCTGTGCCCCTGCGTGCCCAGTCCCTGTAGCAGTGGTTGTGAAAAGCCACTTCTTGTTTACAAGTGGTGGTAACATCAGAGACAGCCCAGACCCTGGGACCACACAGACATCCACATCAGCTCACATCCCACAGCACTCCCAGTAGGATCTCTGGCTCCTCCACAGCTTGCTGGTCACGTACTGAGCTGAACACAGGGCTCGCATCAAAACAAGTTCTCTGCTCAGAAGAGCTTCAGGCGCCAGAGACTTCCCAGTGGAGCCTGAAGGGTTGCCATGTGGTCAGCCATGTTCTGTTCTGCTCTTGAAGATATGTTTCTACCATGTCAGGAAAAGAAATTAATGAAGAACATTAAATTAATGTAATACACAAGGCAGTAAAACTTGGTCTTTTTACAGAGAATATTCATGAAGTCCTGTGTTGATGAGCAACAGAAAAGGAAGGCCACAGACACTTTCTTAGCTGAAAGTCTCTAATATGTCCAAGTCTGTGATGCACTAGTTTGATCTTCTGGTAAGATTTTATTGTGCATAAGGGTGATAACAGCTGTTTTGTAGGGTTCCCTTATCTGCAGTCAAACACAGACCTGTTCAAGGCTGAATACACTGAGCACACCATGCTATCAGACTCAGTGATTTGTAGCAGGATAGCAATCAAAGAAAGAGGTTCCTTCCTGTTTCTCAGTGCCCACTTAGACAAACAAATTCAGTGAACAAGGAGAACCTATCCTTCCTTCCCATCTCCCTTGCTCTGGCATCTCTACCCTTGCAGGCCCAAGTAACCTGATTCCAGAAGCTGATGTGCTGCAAACTCACCCCGCAGGGAGAGGCTCAGTTCTTGCCTGAAGCAGCTGGGGAAGGGACAGCCAGTGGTGAGCAGACCGAGAAACTGAGCCCTGTGTGTCCTGCTGGCTGCTGGGGTCTCACCCTCATACAGCTGCAGAGAGCTGGCCCTTGCACAGCCGCTGCCTCTGGGGAGCCCTGGGCCCCGGGGTTTAGCATCTGCTCCTGTCTTGGCATCTGAGTCTGCCTGGGACAAGGGATGCCATTAATTCAAGCTGTTGTGCTACCTGAAGGGGATTGATTGCTCTGTCCATTGAGCCTGAAGGGAGGGTGCTTAGTGTGTTCTTCAGCTCTAAGTAGTCTGTGATTGTCAGCAGCAAAGTGTCTTGCTTGATAATGGTGACTGTTATCTCCCAGGAGCTTTCTTTGTATTTGTCTGCAGATCTGATCTGTAGGGAAAGGTAGTAAACCACAAGGTTTAGGCGGTTTGTGTTCTGGTGGTACCCATTTTAGAACCTGCATTTTGTCACGGTTCTTCTCAGAAGTAAGGGAAAGCGGAAGTTTTATGACTTTGGAAACATGAGAACTCTTTTAAAAAGGATTTTTTTTTGGTTAATTTTGACGTTTGCTACTCTGTTGAGGACATTTTTGAAGTGTTTCTACCATACTGGGAAGAAAAAAAAAAAGACGAGAAAATCATAAATGCTTTTTTGCAAAATTCAGTTGATTTAGAGAATGAGTTTCCTTGTCATTAAAAAGATTGAATTACTGCAGTAAANAATAAACAGCTTATTTTAGGAGTATAAATGTACAAAAGTTTCAAATTTAGTAATGGAGAAAGTAATATATTAATATATTAAATTGCTACTTAACAATCCTTTTGTATTTTCTCCACTTTTGATACTTTTTGATTTCATTAATAATTGAACTCTTTTCTGTGTATTGACTTGGGGGCAGTAGGAATCAGGCTCCACATCTACAGAATTACAGTTGCACATGCTCGCCAACTTTATTTTCTGTATTCGCTCCTTAGTTTCTAAACAATCAGAAACTAAACTGACACTTGCTATGAGTTGGTAGCCCTAGAGACTGAATTCCTGTGAGTGTTGAAACCATGAATGGCGCATGTGGCATTGCAGCAGCTGTGGCTGGGAGGGACAGTCTCATCCCAACCTGTTATTCCTGTCCACATGCTCCTATCCCTTCTCTCCCACCCTAATTACCCATAGAATTAATACCCATAGAAGTTTCTAAAATGGTATAGATACTAGTGTCAGCATGAGAAAGGGGATGAGGGTACACTACTAGGAGGGGAGGCAGTTTGAGCTGATTCCTGCTGTTAGGCTGGTGGAACTGCATGGTAAATCATATTTACTTTAATAGCAACTCCTGTACCTATGCCTGCTTCTAACTGTTGTAATAGTTCCCTTTCCAGGAAGGAGACAAGTCTAGCTTTTGCCTCCCTCTCTTTTCAGAGCATCAGCAGTGAAGTTATTGCCATTGTTTCCATGATAAATTTGGACTGCAGAATAATTTCACAGAGATAAGTAGCTGAGTTATTTGTGAATCGGTAATTTTTCAGTCACTGCAGTTACCTAAACTAGATTAGAATCAATTGTCCATGGAAAGAAAATCCCTTTTCCTCAAATATTTTTTTTTTCTGAATCATTCAATCCTTTGTGTATTGCATTAGCTAAAAAGAATACTAAACATAATCTTCAAGCTTTGCAGTAGCTCTGTCAGTGAGATATTTTAAATTCTTGCATGGTTTATATTTTTAAGAATGTAAATAGGAAGGTGTTCTATAATATGACAAAGCAGGACAAAACATCTGCTGACTGGCTCATCATTCTGCTGAGAGCTGGAAACTAGAGGTGGGGGATAATGAGCCATAGTTCAGTTAGGTGGCAGTGAACAGGGGTGGAAAGTAAAGGATAACAGGGCAGAGGGAATAAGAGAAATGTCAGGAACTATAGAACAGGATGAAGAGATGCCCTTTTATATATTGTATGCAAACCTTAAATGTATGTATACAAAGGTATGCATTGTGGAAAACATTCAGGAAGAAGTCAAGTGCTACATTCAGTCACAAGTTACAAGGTCATAGCAGTAGCAAGCTGGATGTTAACAGCTCACACAGCTGGAATGGTGGGACGGACGGACGGACGGACGGACGGACGGACGGACGGACGGACGGATGGATGGATGGATGGATGGATGGATGGATGGATGGATGGATGGATGGATGGATGGATGGATGGATGGAAGCTCTTGAGGAAAGACCTGCAGGGAAACAATGAGTGGAAATTGCTGTCTTTGTGAAGGAACTCCATATGGTTATGGAGCTTTCCTATGGGGTGGATGGGTTCACAGTGTGCTGGAGGGTTTGTGTGCCAGGATCAGAAGAGATGACTGGAAGTGTTACAGGGTGATGGTGGGGATATGTTACAGGGCTTTGATCTGGGTGAGGAAGTGTAGAAAGTCTTCTTTGAACAACTGAGGAAGTTCATGAATTGTTGATGTTGGTTCACATGAGAGACTTGAACTTCACGTGAGATGTCTGCTGCAAGTGCAAAATAGTAGGACACAAGCAGTCAAGTTTTCTTGGGAGTGTTGGAAGTAACNTGATCTGTAGGGAAAGGTAGTAAACCACAAGGTTTAGGCGGTTTGTGTTCTGGTGGTACCCATTTTAGAACCTGCATTTTGTCACGGTTCTTCTCAGAAGTAAGGGAAAGCGGAAGTTTTATGACTTTGGAAACATGAGAACTCTTTTAAAAAGGATTTTTTTTTGGTTAATTTTGACGTTTGCTACTCTGTTGAGGACATTTTTGAAGTGTTTCTACCATACTGGGAAGAAAAAAAAAAAGACGAGAAAATCATAAATGCTTTTTTGCAAAATTCAGTTGATTTAGAGAATGAGTTTCCTTGTCATTAAAAAGATTGAATTACTGCAGTAAAAAGTCTACAAATGCTTTGACTGCAATATAGTACATAAATTTTTGTGGTAAAACTCCAGAACACCAGAATATAAGATGATCTGGAAACTAGGCTTAGATAATTACTGGTAGATGTTCCATAAAGGTTCTAATTATTTCACTTGTGGTAAAAACAAAACTATGCTGTTACAGTATTTGTATTCACTTTGAGTGATTAATACGTGATATCCTTGATTTTATAAAAATACTAGCAGTTTGGTGTTTTTTCTAGTATTGCTAGATATTATTCAAAAGGATCAGAGAAAGAACTAACAAATCTTTCCTCTGTTCATATAAAATACTGTTTAAATAGCTGTGGTATCTTTTATTATTATATATCTATATAAATATAAAAATGGGAGTATATATAAGTATAGGGAAAGTNTATAGATACTAGTGTCAGCATGAGAAAGGGGATGAGGGTACACTACTAGGAGGGGAGGCAGTTTGAGCTGATTCCTGCTGTTAGGCTGGTGGAACTGCATGGTAAATCATATTTACTTTAATAGCAACTCCTGTACCTATGCCTGCTTCTAACTGTTGTAATAGTTCCCTTTCCAGGAAGGAGACAAGTCTAGCTTTTGCCTCCCTCTCTTTTCAGAGCATCAGCAGTGAAGTTATTGCCATTGTTTCCATGATAAATTTGGACTGCAGAATAATTTCACAGAGATAAGTAGCTGAGTTATTTGTGAATCGGTAATTTTTCAGTCACTGCAGTTACCTAAACTAGATTAGAATCAATTGTCCATGGAAAGAAAATCCCTTTTCCTCAAATATTTTTTTTTTCTGAATCATTCAATCCTTTGTGTATTGCATTAGCTAAAAAGAATACTAAACATAATCTTCAAGCTTTGCAGTAGCTCTGTCAGTGAGATATTTTAAATTCTTGCATGGTTTATATTTTTAAGAATGTAAATAGGAAGGTGTTCTATAATATGACAAAGCAGGACAAAACATCTGCTGACTGGCTCATCATTCTGCTGAGAGCTGGAAACTAGAGGTGGGGGATAATGAGCCATAGTTCAGTTAGGTGGCAGTGAACAGGGGTGGAAAGTAAAGGATAACAGGGCAGAGGGAATAAGAGAAATGTCAGGAACTATAGAACAGGATGAAGAGATGCCCTTTTATATATTGTATGCAAACCTTAAATGTATGTATACAAAGGTATGCATTGTGGAAAACATTCAGGAAGAAGTCAAGTGCTACATTCAGTCACAAGTTACAAGGTCATAGCAGTAGCAAGCTGGATGTTAACAGCTCACACAGCTGGAATGGTGGGACGGACGGACGGACGGACGGACGGACGGACGGACGGACGGATGGATGGATGGATGGATGGATGGATGGATGGATGGATGGATGGATGGATGGATGGATGGATGGATGGAAGCTCTTGAGGAAAGACCTGCAGGGAAACAATGAGTGGAAATTGCTGTCTTTGTGAAGGAACTCCATATGGTTATGGAGCTTTCCTATGGGGTGGATGGGTTCACAGTGTGCTGGAGGGTTTGTGTGCCAGGATCAGAAGAGATGACTGGAAGTGTTACAGGGTGATGGTGGGGATATGTTACAGGGCTTTGATCTGGGTGAGGAAGTGTAGAAAGTCTTCTTTGAACAACTGAGGAAGTTCATGAATTGTTGATGTTGGTTCACATGAGAGACTTGAACTTCACGTGAGATGTCTGCTGCAAGTGCAAAATAGTAGGACACAAGCAGTCAAGTTTTCTTGGGAGTGTTGGAAGTAACTTCTTGAATTACAGTGGACCAAATTGGAGAAGTGCAGCTGGGTCTGTTACCCATCAACATGGAAGACCTGACTGGAACTCAAAATCCTTAGAAGAGAGGGGAAAGGGTGGCCAAGTACAGATCCTGGGATTCAGGAGAGTAGATTTTAGTTTTTGAGATTTCAGAAACTATTAGTGGAGATCTCATGAGGGGCAGCTCTAAAAGGCAGAGGAACTCAGGAAAGCTGACTGGTCTTTGAGGTCAGCATCTTCCAAGAACTAGAATGGACTCCCCATCCTTAAGGAAACAAGGAGAAATATGAGGAGAGTAGCTTGGCTTATCAGGGAGCTCTTGGCTGAGCTCCACTATAAAAAAGGCAATATATCCAAGGCAGAAGTGTGATAGACATTGCCTAGGCACGCAGAGGCGGTGCTTGGAAATTGAAAATGCGACTGGAGGTGTGATTTGCAGGGAATATCAAAGTCAAGAAGGATGGTTACTCTTGCTTCCTTAGTGGTAAAAGGCTGAACAAGAGCAATGTGGACCCATTGCTGAATGGGGCAGGGAATTTAGTGACAGTGGACTGAAGTACTTCTGCCTCTGTCTTCAGCAAGATATCCTCTATGGCCTCTGTTGCCAGGTTCTGGAGTTCCCCCTGATATGGCACATCTTAAAGGGGGAAACATCAAACTTGTTTGAGTTCAGAGTTCAGAAGCCCAGAGTCTGTTCTTTGCAGGAACTACTGAGAAGCCTGGCAATTCTTTACATATTTATGATCTTCTGTATATTGCCAATTATAGTCACATTCAAAACGGAGGGATGGCAGAGTTTTTCTTTTCACAGCAGACAGCGGAGCTTGCTAAAACAAGCCACTGAATGAAACACATCTGAGAAACACTGGCTTCCTAATTTGCTCAGCCAAGTAGCAGTAGTTTCACTGAGTTACTGAATGCCACTTGCTTCCTCATCTGTGTGAGAGATCACAAATACAGAGACACTCCCCCAAAATATTTATGTTTGTGCATAATATAAGATCACAGATACAACTCGTATTAGAAGTGCCTGAGAGATTAATCTTTGTCATGTCTCAGAAGACAGATTTTGGGGCTCTTCTCAGGACACTGGTTTGAAGAGAAATCTGTTGTTTTGTAAATACTGTGGGGTCACTATAGTGACAGTTTTTCTAGGGGAATACATTGCTGATAAAGAGCTTAATTAGGTGATTGGAGCCTTAGCAGAGAGGTTTCACACATTAAAAAAAAAAAGAGAGAGGCCCTTTTGGGAGATGTGCTATACAATCTTTATCCTGGATACTTTCTATTCTTTCAGACATTTGCAGTCATCACATGTAGTGCTAATGCATACAAGTTGAGAGACTGCTGTGATTTTTCACTAGTCAGTGAGGGGGTGAGAAATTACAGTTTGTGTATGGCCAAAATGTGAAGATGCTAGATGGATTAGTATCAAAGAAGGACTGATCAACAGAATGCATCAGATCTTGATTTTATTTATAATCATGAAGTTGCAGATGGTTTTAGTTTTATTTTGAAAAGCTTGACTTTGAAAGACTAATTTATATTCCCTTGAATTCTTAAGTAGTACGTGGCTCAGCACAGAAGTCTGACAATGATTTGAAGGAATTCTCCTATAAATGGGTGGTCATTATGCTAACATTTTTTCCTAATCTCAAGCTTTCTATCTCCTCTCTGTAACTTTGAAGAGTCTCAACTTGTATGCAGAGTAAATTAAATTTCAAAGGATGTCCATTTATTAATCTGTTTGTTTTGATACTGTTTTCTCTGAAAAAGTTTTGTTGAACACAATATACGGAATTATCTTTCTTGCTGCATTTCTGATTATTATTTATGAATGCCTTTAAATGTGTGGATTAATTTGGTTTTTTAGTCAGAGGTTACCTGGATAGAGTTCTTGACAAAGTTCTTCCTTGAGACATTTGTAGAGTAGGTTTCTGCAATATACTGACAGCAATGCATGTTGTATGTTTTCATGATGAGGTTTATTCTTCGCACATTACTGATATCAAGTGCTGAAAGTAGTCATTCCCTTGTAACTGGAATTGTTTTAGATAGCTTTCCTGTGGAAGCAAAACTTACTCAGTCTGCCTGCCTGCCTTCCTTTTTTTGGACATGTTTACCAAATTCAGAACAATTCAGAGAAGGGTAGAATTCCTAGAGATACTTAAGTTTCTACGAATTTGCAAACTGAGGCTGTTTAGTAGTGAAGAGGGAATCTCAGCTGTTGAAAAATGGCTGCACGAGTCTCCTGCCTTCTTGGATGCAGGGAAATCCTTGCTGTGACAGCCTTCATAAATAACCCAGCTGTGAAACAAGCTTCAGTCACATATTTGGCTGGAGGATTGCACACAAAAGTCATTGTGTTGCCTGTTTTAAACTACATTCACAAGATGCAAATTGACATTCATTAATTCAGGTGCAGGGAAAGCGCTGCAAATAAATTGGTTGCAATGGTCTCCATTATAATAATATTCATACAGTGCTTCCCATCTGGAAGCTTTACAGACTTAAATTCTTTCAGCATTATTACCTGACTATGAAGGATTGCTTTATTGCTATTTCTGGGCAAGTCAAAACAGAGAAATTAACTGAGAAACACATATCCTGTGTTAGATCTGGAAATAAAGCCCTGTCTTCTATTTTTGTACTGGAAGAACCTTTTTTCCTTCACGTTCTTGGTAGCCAAGTGACACACTGTAAATTGTGACTCAGCCAGTTAATATATATAGTGAGATTTTTAATTGACAGTAAATAGTAATTTTCATATGGAAATGTCAATGGATTGCTTTAAAATTCCACAGCATGCATATTTGTTGCTACTGATGTCTTAAATGAGGAGAAAATGACTTAGCTGTATTTCTTTTCCTATGAAGGCAGATGTTTGAAAAAAATACCTGACCCCACCCTTTATCTGTGTGCCATCTGAACCAAATCTAGGTAGTTATTTTGAGTTTTGTTCTATTGCTCATAAGCAGGAAAATGTGACAGAGCAACGTACGTATTCTTTGTGGGATGAGTGTTTGATTGAGAGCATTTCTGATTCTCTGGGAATCAGAAGTTGGAATGTATCACTTTTTGAAATACAGAAGTCATCAGGGTTTGTAGTAAATTAAGCAAAGTCTCAGTATGTCCATGGTGAATCTTCAACAAATATGTCATAGAAGATGAAAATATTTTCAAAGGAAATGCAAAATTAAAAATGTTGATTGTTTTTACTGATTTGTCTGTCACATATTCAATCAGTAAGAGATAGGTAGAAATGACTGTTATAGGGACCTGCAGAACTCCATAGCAGCTGAAATGTTTAAAATAATTGGAAATATTGTTTTAGTGAACTTCTAAAAATTGTTAATATAGACGGGTTGGAATATTGTTTTAAAAGTGGAAAAAAAAATTAATATTTGTGTGTATATTGCTCTGCCTACTTTGTTTCATGTAACCCTCTCTTTTCCTGAGCTCTGCAGTTTGGGCTAAAGCACTTCTAAACTTAATGTCCCTGAAGGTGAATTTTAGAATTTTCTGCAGAAATGGTTCTATGCTCTCTAATAATGAGAAAATGCAAAAAAAAAAAAAAAACAAAAACAAAAACAAAATTGCTGTTTGTTAATGTTAAAAATTCTCTTGTTGGGAATGGGTGGGGGACAGAGACCTTACAGGCAACTGCCTCTGTACAGTGACTGCACAAAGAAAGTGAGGACAGAGGGGAGTGAATCTGCAATAAAAGCCCTGGAAAGAGCCCGTGGGAATGATGGGACAAGAGACAGTGGAATCATTACAGGAAGGAATCAGAAGTAGGGGAACTGATACTTTCCAGATAGTGAGAGTGGAAATTGAGAGTGGCTGAAATGAGATGGAACCAAGAGAATGCTGGAGGGGGGTGGGTGTAGGGATGGGGATGGGGATGG
>VZRX01001251.1:0-100202 GCA_013398075.1 Notiomystis cincta
ATATATATATATATAAAATATATCCATATATATATATAACATATACGTGTTGCTACTAGTTATTTCAATTGAGATCAAAGTACAGTCTCTCATTTCATCTGGGGGATGGGGAGTGCAATTGAAAATTATCTATTCTGCCAATAATAATTAAATAAGTGCTTTTATTAACCAGGGCAACACCCTTTTAGATTAGCATCAGCAGGATCCAGGGATGACAAGCAAGATGTTGCAGTATCCTGCATTATCCCTGCTCCAGGACTTCTGGGATAAAAATCTGAGATGTCCCAAGGAGGTATTACAGGCTGGGGGTAGAGAATGGAAAGTGGAATTTTTATATCCCAGAACACATAGGGCATTAACAAAAGGAGCTGTGACCTGCACCGTGAACCCTGTGGGAGCCACAGCCAAATCCAGTCTGCTGTCAGCTCCCAGTGCTTGGAAATGGGGATCCCCGGCTCCCAGCTCATTGTCCCCCATCCCCTCTGGCTCTGTCCCCAGTTCACACCATGCCTGGTTCCAGTGCTCAGTGTTCAGCCCCACTCATAGCCCAAGTGGAACTCTCCCCAGCACCAACCTGGGGCAGGGAAGCTGCCTCCAACTTCTCTGCATGGCAGGAGAGGACATCAAAGGCACCAAACCTCTGCCTCATCCATGCCCTGCCTCGGGCCCCTCTCCCCCTCTCCAGTTTGCATCATGGAAAATGATGTCCACGGGATGCAGCTGAGGCCACTGGCTCAGCTCCACATGCCCCAGGCCAGCAGAGATGTGAACACGAGTTCCTCCTCTGTCCTGGGAGGGGGCATTTGTCCCCTTCCTCTCCTGATCCTGCATCTCTTTCTCTCTTCCAGAATAGCTACAGCTGCTCAGGAAACACCAGGGAAAGCCTGCAGAAGAAACTGCTGCGTTTCCCTTCTTCCTTCTTATCCACCAGCCAGAACCAATTAAACTCACAGGAGCTCAGCTCTTCCCTCCTTCCCTTTTAATTTCAGACCCTCTGGTAAGAGGAGACATGATAAAATGTAAGATTAAATGTCTAATGCCTGGGATTTGGGATTACTGGGGCCAGGCTGGATGGCTGGAGGTAGAAGGATGTGCCTGGTTACAGGGAAGGATTGGACTGGTGGTGCTTCTCCACATCTTGTCTCTCATCTGTGGCAATGAAAGGGCAGAGAGGTGTGAAACCCCTGCACAGATCCAGCCCAGAGCTGTTCCAAAGAGAAAGGCTTTGCTCCATTATACTCACGAGTGGCTTTGAGAGGGGATTTGTGTGCAGGGCTAGGGGGTGAGGTTCAAAATCCCCCCATGGCAGCAGGATGGGGATCTGTGGGGCCAAGTCTCTTAGGTTGGTAGGTAACAGCATTGGAGAAACCCTGTCATAAACCAAATATGCATCACTCTGCCTCCCATCTGCTCCTCACTCCATAAGAGAGAGTTTCAGGCTTTGATGGCTGGAAAGATGCTGCTGATTTATTCATGGCCACTTCCCACCCATTAGCGTTAATAGCTCTCCTTGTTGTCCTCTGTCTATGGAACCTCTCCAGTGACCTGGGAAGGTCAAGCACAGTGAGGTGCTGGAGCCCAAATAATTTCCTGGAAATAACTAGTGTGGTGTATTTCCGTACTCAACATCTGACCTTTCCAGCAGGGAAGGAAAAGGATGCCTGCAAATGCCCCCTCTCCGATTCTTCTTCCTCTTGGTCTTCTCACTTTAGGGAAGAAATCCAAAGACGAAATTGTGGAAGCTCTCTACAGCCTTCCTCCCAGCTGCACCATATGCCAAACAGGCTCTGCTCCAGTTTGCTTCGGGTAGGAAAGTGCCCTTTAAGTAGAAATGTGTCCTTTGGATGAATCCTAGCCCTGTATAAGCCCCACAGCTTTTGATGAGGTCACCACATCTCAATCCACTGAGCAGCCAGGGGGTTTCCAGGACCTTCCCAGGGAAGAGAAAATCATTTGTCCAAGATAAACTCCTGTGTCTGAGCTGACCAGAGGGAAATGAGTTCCCCGAAAGTTGCTGTTTAATGCCTGGATGTTCCTGCCCTTCGGGTCCCACAGCTCCAAACCCATTACCCCCTGAAAACACCACGTTAAACACAATCATGGTGCCACTCCATCTCTCCTTCTGGGCTGATGTCCCCAGGGAGGGGTTGTGCTGGGGTTCTGGTTTTGTAGGGCTGAGATCTCCTGAAAGCCTTGGGGGTTGCCCTGCCGTGAGTGTGGATGAGCATTCCGCATCCTCCCATGCTCCAGAAATTGGGAGAAGTGTGCACTGGCTCCATGTCTGTGAGGTGATGTGAGTGGGGGGATCCAAATCTGTCAAGGAAAGGGCTGCAGAGGATGAGTCTGTATCCTGGGATGAAACAGAATATTCCAAACAAGAAAGCTCTGTGGCCAAGATTGGGCTCATCTCCCTTTCCAGAGGATCTCGCCCAAGTCCTCCCCCTTCCTGAGGTTTCAGCTCCCTGGATGTTATTTGAGGCAGGGACATGGATAAATGCAATAACGTTCCAGAGATGCTGAGGTGCAGCTGACAGGCCAAGGAGCAGATAAATGTGTTAGTGCTGAGGCACTGCAAAGGCTTCTCCTGCTCATGTCTGACCTCAGTAGCCAACCTTAAAGTACAAAAAAAGGCTGTGGATGTGGATTGTACTGGGTGATTTTTTTATATTCTGGTTTGGGCTTTTTCTCAATTTACTAATCATTTAGCATCTTGGTAGCAGAACCAGAGCTTTTTCTGGGGCTTCTGGAAGAGCTGGTGCTCAAGCACAGCAAGAGACACCATTTTAGTGAGGAAATATTGGTGAGGGCACGTCTCTGCTTTGGGGATATTCTCCGTGTTTTGGGAATACTGTGCTCAGGTATCTGAATTGCCAATAATGGCCATTTAATGTTCTGACCTAAGATGTGTCCTCAGCCTGTGAATCAAGGCAGATGAAGGAACATTTTTGTCTTATGGGTGCCCAAGCACCCAAGTCATGCAGGTTTTTTTGTGTGATGGACTGGAGACGCTCAGCTCCTGCATCACCAAAGTGGGTATTGAAGCGTTTTGGAAAGGGGCTTTTGGTACAAGATGTCTCTATGTCCCACTGTGGGAACAAGGAGTGGGGAGCAAACCAGACCCTGTGGTTTCACCTCTCTCAGGCTTAGAGCAGGAGACAGCACCTTCCCCCTGCAAGTTGCTAAGGAAGGCCTGGTGCGAACAAGGGTGTGATTTAACGAGGAAGGGAACAAACAACGAACAGGAGGGTTTTGAGATGTGGATCCTGGCATGGGTCAGGTATGGCTGGAGGACAATGCTTCCCTGGTGTGCTCCACCCCTTCAGAGCAATGATGCCTTGAAGGCTTCTGCAGTGAAATCATCCCATCATCCCATCGCTCATGTTCAGTTGGTCTGAAGTTCTTTCCCCTCAATTGGAATTTGCCCCTTCTGAGCTTGTTCCTGAGCTCTTGCAGTGACAAGTTCAGCAATTCAATTAAACTGGATCTAAAATGCATTTCCCCAGTGTGTGTTCAAATTGGCCCTGATGGGTTCACTGGATTCCCATGGGATTTCTCCTGTAGGATGAGACATCAGGAAGATCCCTCACCTCTGCTCCAAGCCCCTGGGGTTTTATAGACCTGCTGCCAGTGAGAGCCCAGCCTGTCTCAAATCTTTCCCTGCCTTCTCTGGCAAAGCAAGAAAGGTTGAAAATCTGAATTACCTCCCCTCCAAGAGGCATGTGGAGCTGGAAATGTTATGGCTTGTTTTGAAATGAAAAGGCAATCTCAGAATATTGTATATCTGTAAAATATTCCAGCTTTAGCTGAAGTACTTCAGCTTTTATTTCTGTTACTTCAACATTAGCAAGCATTAATGCTTAGTAATTTAGGATATAATTGAAATGACAAACCAAAACACTGATGCAAGAAACTCTCTGAAATCTGGTGAAAAGATAGAAGGATGAGCCTTTTGGTGCATTTTGGGATAATCCTTCAAGACAGTCCACTCTTCCCATCAGAAGTTGGATCTTGATGCTTTGTGTGACCAAGAAAAGCAAGTGATGACCAGATGCAGCTACTCCACAGCAAAAGCCTCTCTCCTGAATGCTTCTGACTGCTTAAAAGTCATTCTGTGCTGACCCCAGCCTGAGCCACCCACTGAGTGCTGAGTATGTGTAGATGAGATCAAGCACCTTCCTTGCAGCTCTCTGTGTGCTCACAGTGTGTGTTAAAGAGACATGGGGTGACATTAAACCCACTTCAGTGCAGATATCCTGCCCAGTCTGTGCTAACACTGCACTGTCCAGGCTGGAAATGCAATGGCCCAGTAGTTTCTGGCAGGTGCTGCCTCCAGATCTGCAGCCTCTCTTTTTCCATTCCTCCTCCTCCATTTCCTCCTCCTCCTCTTGCTCTTCTTCTCCCCAGGTGGCTGCTGGAGCATAAGGAAGGAAAATGCAGCAGGCAATGTCATCTTCCCAAATATTTTTGGTTTAGCATAGATGTGTTTCTGTGGACTTTCAGTTGCATAAAACTTCACAGAGCTGTGCTTTGGCCTGAAGCGGTCGGCTTGATGTTCCCTTCAACTGGAAAACGGTTGGGTCCGGTTGTTTGGAAAGAGGAATTTGTTACACGGAGCTCTGCACCCGTGAGCCTGGTCAGGCCAGGAGGGATTGCTTTACATGGCAGTGGAGGACAGATCTGTAAATCATCTCTTCTTATGTCCACTGCCTAGACAATAAAACCCGGCATGGCAGGATGTGTCCAATACCGGAAAAGTTTGTGAAGCAATGTCATAAATCCCTCGGAAGAGAAGAGGCTTTTAACTTACAGCTTTAGAGATGTATTAAAACTCACTCATTTTGTAAATTTGATTAACTTGCATTAATATGTGAAAATATGCAGCTTTTCTTCTATGTGGAGATGGATGACATTTCCAGAACTCAGCTCTTTAGGATTTTCCAAGTTTTAATTGAAAAGCTGGAGATAATTACTTTTCCAGGGACATAAAGATAATGACTCCACATTTACAGAGCATGATTAATAACAAATCTGTTTGTATTTACAGTGGTTTCACTTACCCCTGTAATGGGGCCACCTCCGAAGCAGCCTGTGGAGCTTTTATCCCACAGCACTGGGAATCTGGTGCTGTGGTTATTTCCAGGCATCATACAAAATCCATCTCTCTGAAAGCAACTTTGGGAAGATGCTGGCTCACCCTTCTGCTCCTAATGCCTTGCCAAAATCTCCTTCCCTGCCTGCCCTGGCTCCACTGGATGTGGAGAACTGCTTTTCCCTCTCATACCTGTGGCAGCCTTGTGAAGTCTGGGGAAGCTGCTGCAGCATCTTCCACTGGATGGAAGCTGGATGGAAGCTCTGGTGCCCTACAAGCATCAGCTGCCAGCAGCCCAGGAAGGATGGTGGTCTGACTCCTCAGGCAGAAATCACTTCCTGGCCCAATCCACCTCTCCCAGCATGAGGAGAGTGTGACCATGGGCCAAGGAGCCCACAAGGAGCATATCTCTGCTCCATGCCTTGGTTCCCCTCTCACTAGGTAAGGGGGGAATGTCTGCTTCATGCCTTGTCTTTCACAGCTGTTCAGCCCTATCCCAGCCCCACTGCTCTGACTCTCCTTCCCCAAGGCAGCATCATGGAGAGCAGAGGAGCCCCAGCATTCAGGATACACATCTCTCAGCCAGAGGAGACCTTACTGATGAGCCCTCTCTGCTGCTCAAAATACCTCTCCAGGCCGTGACCCTGCCTTGGCAGGCAGCATTATCTGCCTATCCCCTGCAGCACAGGTTGAGAGCTGCCTCTGCTAGGTCAGAGCCATCGTGGAGGCTCCTCTTCCCCTCTCTGTTAATGGGGGAGGCTCCTCAGCCTGGTGAGCCGGTGCCAAAATCCCGCTCCAAACAGCTGTATGTTCTCCAGCATGAGTCATACCCACCCCAAGCCTCTCCATAACAACATTCCTTCTCTCTGATCTCAGATCCTGGCTGTGATCACTCCCTGTCTAGTCCTCCTTCCTCCATCCACATGGTCCCTCCTGCCCAGACTTGGTTCCCAGCTGAAGCAGCAGAGAGCAGAGGAGGCTTTGCCAGGATTACCAGAGCTTCAAACAAGGATTCAGATCCTCTCCCTCCCCTAAAATCAAAAGGAGGTGCCCAGTTACCATGAGATCAAAATTTTCTCTCTTTAAAGAGAGAAAGTGATGTTGGTTCTTTTTCATATTGTTGTTTGTTGTTCCTCCCCATCCCAGACATGTCTGTAAGAGCCACCACTGCCACCCTCTCCCAGGGCATAGGGAAAATGCGCTGAGCTTTTGGTCCTGCACATCTCCTGCCCTGCCATGGGCTCTTCTCCAAAGCCTCCTCCCTGAGCCCCCTCTCCTCTCCCTGCTATCACTTTTGTCCCCAGTGTTCTTTTCTTCTCTTCACCCCTCTGCTCCTCTGGAGGGAGGTGGTCCTCCAGATGCAAGGACACAGGAGGAATCCACATCCCCATCCCAGCAGCTTCCATCTCAGGAAGGGTGGAAGATCCAAACTGAGCTCTTCCTGCCCTGTACAGTCCAGCCTTAACCTCAGAGAACCACAGGGATCTCCCCTCTCCCCCAGTCCTGCCTTCAGCATCTCTCCCCACATTAACAGTTGACCCCTGGGGAAGACCAGCCGACTCAGAACATCACTGCTGACCTATGACTAGAAAACTGCTGTGGAGCCAGACCCTGTGCAGGAAGGGGCACTGCTGGAGCATGGTGGCCTCTGCCAGCCCCTTGCTGCCAGCCCCTTGCAGCAAACCCTCTGCCTTGCCCATGCTGCCAAAACACCAACCCCTGCTCCAAAGGCTGCACTGAGTTCCCACCACTTCCCTCTCCGGCTCTTTGGCCAGCCTGGCCAGCCTGTGAACAGAAACCAAATTTTGCTCAAAAGCATTAATTTCTTCTGGACCATAGGGTGCTCAGATAGGTTCCAGTAGTAGCAAAGGGAGACCTTGAATGTGTTGCTTGAAGCTCATGAAAAGCCAAAGTCAAATCCCATTCCTTCCTTGGCAGTTGTGTTCCTTGTCTGGAAGGCTTGGATGAGTGAGAGAGGCATCACTCCACTCCAGCAGTGTGGCTGGCACCTTGGACCCACAGCCATAATCCCTTCCCTCGAGAAACTCCAAAGATTCACAGAAGTTGCTTTAATTGAGCCTGGCAAAGAGGCAAAGAACCGACTCTGTGCAGAACTCCCCCAGAACCAGGGATCCATTTCCCTCATCATCAGCCCTCTGGATGATGCTCCCCACCAGAGACAGGTGAGGAACTGGTACCTAATTTTTAAGCTTTATTCCTAAAAACGTTTCCCAGGAAGTGCTCCCTGCCATAGAGACAGCCAGCTGGATCCTGGACCTGCTGCTGGATTGTAGGGTGTCAGTGGCAAAGTCACACAGGGAATTGCTGAGTTGTTCTGTGGCCTCCTAGGGAGAGCGGGGATCTGGGGAATATGACCTGGGCACACTTTTAATTAAAGGCTGAGAAAGAGCCTCTGCCTGTAGAACATCTGGGACTCTGGGCAAGATGAGGCAGAATCCCCACAGCATTTACTGGCGTGTTGGGGTGTGGTGCTGGGGTGGAAGTGTGCTGATGAAGGCTTGGATTGGCAGTTTCAGTGTGTCAGAATGTGCCCCTCGTTACAGCTGTGGGATTCTGGTCATTGCACTCTGGGGATGGGGATGTGGGCACAAGGGAGGAGGAAATGGGGATGAGGGGATGAGCACACGGGGATAGAGAAGAGGGAGGAGGATGCAGGAATGGGAGTGCTGTGCCATAATCCCTGGGGTTGACAGAGAGATCTGTTGTGTCTTTGGCAAATTCAGAGGAGGGGAAACCCCTGCACTCTGAGCAGCTCCTTGTAGAGGGTCCTTGCTCTGCGCCTGCCTGGAGGAGAAAGTGCCTCTGGAACCTGCGTTAGCACCGTCTGGAGGGGCTGCAGCAAACGCCTCCACTGCCAGGATTGACGTGGGATAATGCTGAACTCCCTGTGCTGAAAGGGGGGATCCACTGCAGCCCCAGTCCCAGTGCAGGCTGGCCTGGCTTGGAGAACTGAGATCGTCTGGTGCACTGCAGGCTGGGGGCTTTGCTGGAGGGGTGGAGAAGGGTCTCTGAGCTCTGAGTATTTCATAGGATCAGACAATCATGGAATAGTTTGGCTGGGAAGGGTGTTTAAAGACCATCCAGTTTCAACCCTCCCCCCGGTGTGGGCAGGGACACCTTCCCCTGGAGCATCCCCCGGCGCGGCAGGGCCCATGCTGCGGTGGGCTCTGGGGTCGCCGCTGGGCGAGGGGACCCGGGAGGNCGCCGGTGAGTGCGGGGACGGGGGACGGCGGGGGGGACACGGCGTGGACACGCGGCACCGGCCGTACACATCCCCCTCGAGCGCACGGAGCCCGGGCGGGATGCTCGCCGGGCGCTCGCGGACACCCGACTCCCGCTGGCACCGGGCACCCACAGGCAGACACTGAGCACCCCCGGGCACCGGGCACCCCTGGACAGACACCGACCACCCACAGCACCGCCCCCCGAGGGGCACCGGGCACCCACGGACACGGTGCACCCACAGACAAAAATCTGCTCCCGCAGACACTGAGCATACGCAGGGACACCCGGGCACGCACACGGACACACATCCGCGCTCGCATGCACACCCAGCTGCGCACAGATGTGCACAAACAGTCCTGTGCAAGCCCTCACAGGGGCACACGGATCTTCACACAGCCAAAACTCGGGAACTGGGCAGAACTGCCCAATCCCGGCACTTTTTGCAGTTCCCGAGTCTCCTGGCAGAGAGTTGGGGCGAGGAGTGGCCCCGCAGCTCATCTCCTCGCAGGTTGGATGTAGACACTCGAGAGAGGAGAACTGGGTGGAAATGATTCCAATAGATCCTGGAGTTTGGGATCGGGAGGGCTTGTGTGCACAAGGGGCTCATCTTTGTGGTGTGGAGGGGTCAGCGACCGCAGCCAGACCCACGGCTCTGTCTCACCTCTAGGTGGACTTGGATCCTTGTTCATGAAATCAGGGAGACGTGTCTTTTGCAAGGTAAAGAGTAGGGGAGATGGGGGTTGAAAAACTGGAGGTAAGAGTGATGCCATCTGGGAATATAGCTGGGAACTTCATTGCTTGCAGGCCGAGTGGGATATGGGCCTGTGAAGCAGGAGATGGGATCTGTTTGTCTGGACTCACTGGATGGATAAATGGCCATACCTGGGAGCAGGGAGGCAGCCCCCTGGACTCCATCCCTCCCTCCCCCCCCTCCCTCTGTGCTGGCAGGGATTTTTCAAAGGAATGGCAGGGAAGGTACCAAATTCAGAAAGAGTTTGGTCCTAATTCCCTGTAAATCCCAGCCTATGGAATTTTTTTATTCTCCTTCCTTTTCTCTTGGTTGCAAGGATTTGCAAGGTGCTTGGCTGGCTGCAGCCTACATCCTTGGGTGCCCTGCCACCCCACACCACTTCCCAGAGGCAGGAATTCTCCCAGGAAATCTCCCTGACACCTCATTCCTCCCCCTCTTCCAAGCAAGCAAAGAACTACCATTAGAAATCCTCTCTCCATTTAAATTTAGATATCTGCATTATCTTGAATTTGGATTTATTAATTATTTGCATCTGGTTCCTATCAAAAAAGTTGAGCAATGCAGATGTCCTGATTTCGGCATTGGCTTGGGGGAGAAACAGCAAATTTGCGGATTTTCATTGTCTCTTAAACAATGGCCTGTCAGAAGCAGCCGGGAATTATGATCCTGATCCCATCACAGGGGTCTGACTTGTCAGAGTTAAGCATCATACAAGTTGTGTGATCTCCTCGCCATGGGTAACTGCAGCTCATTTCCCAGCTGTGGAGATTAGTCTAATTAGCAGAGCAAATCTGGGTAAGGCAAGCTCTGGTAATTAGTAACCAGTGGGATGTTTCCACACACTTTCTTTTGCCTGAGGGGTAGAGAGACATTTAAAGTGTGGCCCTGTTTTTTAGGAGCAGGGAGGAGTTCGGAGAAGTCAAGGTGAGTGGAGCTTGAGCTGCTGATGACACTGGTGACTCTCACTCCTCACATCCCAACTGCCCATCAGGACCCTCTCGCATGGGGTCAAGCCACAGAGTAGAAAGCAAAGGGAGATACTCATGTGTCCCCAGACCACCTCAGCACCATCTTTCCCTGGATCCTACTCCAAGTGATGGTAGTGGCCTTGGTGGTTCCTGATTGCTGTCTGGGATGTGTGACCTGAAGCTGGCACGATGCTTCTCCACAGCCTGGCCAGGTGTGGGGGCGATGCCTCTGTTGAGAGGTGCTTGGTGGAGGTGGTTTTGTGTTAACCCTTCCTCCATCCCATCCTTCACCCGAGAAAACCGAGGTCTCCACTGCTGTGGAGAGAGGAATGAAAGGCACTTCTGACCTTTGGGTTGTCACTCCTGGGGTCTTCTGTGCTGCAGCAAAGGTGAAAATCTATCGCAACCCCAGTGAAACTCCCAGTCCAGGACCAGAATGTGATTCATGCTGGGAAGGAGGGTAATCCTTCTCATGCTGTGGTAATTAGCGTTACTGAGTTTATGTGGAAGCTTCTGTGAGGGAACTTAATTAATTATGGCTGATTAACGGGTGTCCGTTAATCAGCTGGAGCTGGAGCCACAGATTTTGTCACTGCATTGGGAACATGCTTGTGCCAGGTTCACACGAGGAGGTTTTATCCCTCAGGAATGAGCCTGGGGGAAGCTCCAGACTGGGACCTGCCAGTGGGTGTTGGGGGGGTGACAGATTTTGCTCCAGCTGGGAGATATCTGGCAGATTTTTCTCCTATTCCCTCCCTTTGAGACCTTTATGTGTAGCCAAGAAGGGGAACTTGAAGTGAACGCAGAAAACCAGGAAAAGAGGAGGCACCACACAGGTGGGGATGTCCACCCGAGTATCCAGCACGAGGGATGCACCATGCCCTGGGATCAATGATCAATGCTGCTCCCATGCTGGCCTTGGCTTTGATCTGCAGCCAGGATGGGAGATGGAATGGGCAAGGATCTGGTGTCTGGGTGCTGCTCCTGTGGTCCCCTTCTGCCCCGTGCTGGGGATGGCGTTGAAGGTTGGGCTGAAAAGGAGTTATTTTTAAGCATCACATCTCAGCGCACGCTGTTATTCCTATTCTCCATACCTTGCCAGTGGGTAGGAGAGCCAGGGGGGCTCCAGCAGCTCGACACAGCCTCATACACAGAAAGTCTTTACTGCCTGGGTCCCCTTTCCTTGTGGAGAGGGATTTGGGGGTGCTCAGCCACCACAGGCTTGGATGTCACAGGCTCCCCAGGGCTTGGGTGAGGCAGAGGGAACTGGGCTGCGCTTGCTGGTTTGGGGTCTCACCCATCCCTGTGGTCTTTAGACACACTGCAGGCTTTGCTGGCTGATTCAGCTGTGAATTGCAAAATCAGTTTATTCCCAAAATCAGGAGGGCATCTTTAAAGTCACAGTACTTGAGGAAAAGAAAAGGAAAACAGAGATGTTTTCTGTTTGTTCGGCATTTCTTGGGTGTTCATTACAGCCGGGGCTGCTCCTGTGCCAGCTTCCAGGGTGATGCCCTGCAAAGGACCCACAGGATGGGATCCTGCATCCAGGATGGGGTCCTGGATGCAGAATGGGATCATGCCTCACATTTGGGGAGCGCAGCCTGGGATGGGGCATGGCAGCAATGGGAACACTCTCCCTAGGGAGATGCTGGATTTTGATTCCCTTCTGTGTGGTGGATGCTGTCCTGCAGTGAGGCCCTTTCCAGGTGGGAGCCAAGGAAAAGAAACAGCTCCTGGAAGGATAGCTGGCAAGAGGGACAAACCTACTAGGGGAAGGCCCTCAGATCTGCCTGCACTTGGACCTTTTCCATATGGCATTTCTGCATCTCCAGCCCATCACCGTGCTGGATGGCACCTCCTGTGGCACAGGACTGGAGAGGCATTTCCAGACATCAGTACAGCCCCTCATCCCTCATCCAGGGGGAGATTTGGAGGCGAATTCTGCTTTTTCATAGCCTTTAATGCTGCAGATTCAAGCTGGCAGTGTTGTCATGGCAGGGGCAGAGCATCCCAGGGGCATCCAGGGGATGTAAGGATCCGCCTGCAAGAGGGACCCTTCCAAAATTCTGTTTTACCACCACCTAGCTCTGCTTTGTTGGATGCATTGGGATTTAGTGTCAAATTTTAGGAGCATCAGTCTGCGAAGGCGGTGGGAGAGGATTGAGGTGGGAGGGTGGAGCCAGCAATGTGCATTCGTGATGGGGGGGATTAGAGAAATATTTGGGTTTATTTTAATACCAGGCTTATTGCGGGGATTGGGAGCTTAACCTGGCAGCAGAGCAGCGCTCATCCCACTCCAGGACGACATTTACAGTTCCACACTGTCATTCCATACTGTCATTCCTTCCCACCAGGAATCAAAACCTCAGAGCTGGTCCTGGTGAGCCACAAATGCCTCCGGGCTGGAGGGAGGTGCCCAGGAATGCCAAGCCACTGCCTGTCCCCAGCAGGGGACTGGGCTGTCCCTGTGTCTGACGCCGCTGCTCTAACGTGGGATTAATCCATTCGCGGGAGTGTCGGCAGCTGCGGGGTGCACGGGAGGATGGCAGCGCTGGGTTTTGTGGAGTTTTTTTATTTCTTTTTTTTTTAAAGGGTTACATAACCTTGGGGATTCTATTAATAAATATAATGGTTTTGAACTCTGGGAACAACCAGCCGCAGCAATGAGCAAGGAAATGCTCCAAGTTCAGAACACATAAGTGGGAAGATAAGGGACAGGCACTCTGGGCAGAAATGGTGGCTGGGGCTACAGAGGGGATTCCCTGTCTGCAGCCAGATTGGTGGCATCTGCCTATCCCTCCTGCCAGCACCTCCATCCCTCTGCCCAGGGAAAAGGAGAGGAGGTGGGAAGGGGATTGCTTCAGCCCCAGCATGGTCTGGACCCTGTGGATGTCGGGTGGGTGAGCACCTCTCATCCTCCTGCACCCATTCCCAAGCAGCCTGAGATGAACCTCAGATTGTATCCAGTGCAGAAGTGTGGCAAGAGCAGCCTGGTGCAGCCCAGGTGAATATCACCTGGACCCAAAGCATTGCCCTGGATGGGACCCAGGGGATGCACATGATCCTCACAGGCAGGATTTAAGAGGTGCTCATGGTCCTCAAAGGCAGGACCACAGCAAGCCTTGTCCCCACGGGATGCTCCTTGTCCCCACAGGTGGGACACCAGGGATGCTCCTGGTCCCTGTGGACACTGGCCTTGGTTCTACAGGGTGGGTTAGAGAGGTTAGAGGAACTGGTGTTAAAGAGACATGGCTGAGGCTCAGGAATAAAACAGGGGGTGCCTGGTGTGTGTTCAGTGTGAGTTTCGGGTCATGAGCTGTGGGGGTTTCATGTTCCCCCCCCATTCAGTGTCCAAGAGCTTTCTCTTTCAATGTAGGAGGTCATTCTTTTTTTAATCCTTAAGTAGCCAGCAAGGCATTTAAAGGGTTTGCTAAAAAAATTAAGAGTTTGAAGCTAAGATGGCAATTAGAGGAAATTGAGACATAACCTAAATGAGGGCATTTGAAGGCAAAAAACCCACAGTCTTTGGGATGTGTTCTAGTGTCCAGTTGTTTCCCTTTAATAATAAAATATTAAAAGCCTCATTTTTCCATTCAGGATGAACATTACTTTGGGTTTATTGTGTTTCTCCCTTTACCATGTGGGGTTATCAACTTATTTTTCAGAAAGTCTTAACACCTCACTCAGCAGTGGCCTGGGGTTTGGTCTGGTTTGTTTGGGACTTTATTTTTTTTCCCTTTAAGTCTCCCTTACTCGAGTTGTCACAGCTTACAGCCTTGTGCCAGGAACAAGCAGTCATCTTGGAACTCATATCTTTAATTCCTTCCCTCTGATGCTAATAACACCTTAAGATGATTAACTGGGGAAAAAATGTAGTATTTTTCTGCTGTTTGGATGCTGGTCACTGGCTCTCAGCACTTCATTCATCCTGGGGAGCAAAATTGGAGTGGTCACCCCTCTCCTCCTGCAGGGCTCTCCTTGGGTTTATTTTCTGGATTTGATTTGCTGAATATCCACAATTCTGTGTTGTCCAAATGCTTTTCTTGACAATTTAAGATGCAATGGGGTGACAAGCCCCCCCGCCATGGCATTCCTTGGCTGAGGGCCACCCTGCAGCTCTCCCTGCTCACATCCCCTTTGGGATGTTCCTTTGGGAACAGCCTGGGCAGCATTCCCATGCTGGCAGTGCCAGGAGACACAGTAGAGTGCACGGACACCCTGTCCTGCCCCAGCCCCACTGCCAGCCATGGCCAGGCGTGCAGCACTGCGCTGTGAGGACACAGATTTCTGTCAGCATGAGCTTATTTATATTTTTTTTTAAGATGTTTTTGGTCTGGGACTTGTTCAAGGCCTGTTTTAGCTTCCCAGGGTTCCACTTATCCCAGGCACAATGGTGCCAGCCCAGCTGATGCTTCCTACCAGGCTGGTTACCTGCTGTGTTGGGCAGCACCTTCCATACCTTTTTGCTCATCTAGGAAATAAAAGTCTGGATAAAATGACTGTAAATCCCTAGATGTGGAGTTTTATGTTGCTGTGTTTGAGGATGGGATCCTGGGGATCACTGAGCAGGTCAGGGGAAATAGGAGACAGCAGAAAACTGGGGAAAACACCTCTTTTAGCTTAAATTTTCCATGGGCTGGTGGATCCTGCCATCTGATGAGTTGCTTGATGTTGGGTTTAGGCTTTTAGGTCGTGCTTGGATCAACACTCACAGGGCTCTGGGTGGTGTGGCTGTGTCAGACCTTTCATTTGCGTTTTCAGGTGCCTCAGTTTCGCCAACAGGTGAATAAATAGCCCCTTCCCTTGCTGCTGTTGTGGCAGACTGGGGGGTGGCACCTTCTGCAGGTGTCGCAGGACTGGGGTGACTCAGGACAGGTCCCTTGGGCCCCAAAGCCAGTGATGGCTCCGTGCTGGATATGGCACAGCAGAGTCCCAGCTGTCCTTGCTTCCTGTGCAGCTCAGGGGTTTGTAGGGATGAGATGGGAGCTTTGGGAATGCGGTTAGAAGGGGCTCCTCAGCTCTTCACTCCTGAGTGGGCAGAGAGAAGTGACTTGAGGAAAGAGGGATGCAATGGGGCAGAGCAAAGCTGCTGGTCCCTGCCTGGTGTAACCTGTGGGCTCAATGTCCTCGTGCTCCTGGCACCCCCATGCTCCCAGTGCCCCTGTGGTGCCCATGCTCCAGCATCCTGGGCACACAGACCCCCAGTGATGCCTGCTCACCTCTTTCTCCTCCCATCCTGCAGGAATTGCGTCTGAGCCAGAGACAATGACTGTGGAGAGCGCTGAATCCAACGGGCCCATGCGGGAGCCAGAGCAGAGGGGGCCCAAGGTGCCAGTGCCCCCCATCCCACCATGGCGCCGGGGCCACCACCTGCGGCACAAGCCCCCGATGGAGCCCCCGCTGAAAGGGCAACTCCGCATGCGCTCACCAGCAGGAGCCTTCGTCATGGTGGGCATCTCAGTGGTCCTGGTGGGCATGACCATTGCTGTGGTGGGCTACTGGCCTCACCGGGGACATGGGGGCACCGGGACCAGCATGGGGAACAGCAGTGTGGTGGGGGACACGAGGAGGGAGGTGGCAGCTGTGCGCCACGTGCCCCACAGTGAGAAGCTGAAGCTGATTGGCCCCGTCATTATGGGCATCGGGCTCTTCATCTTCATCTGCGCTAACACGATGCTGTACGAGAACAGGGACATGGAGACCCGGCAGCTGATGCAGAAGGGGCTCTATGGCCTGGCAGTAGGGCTGCCCGGGGGGACCAGCCCTGAGGCTGGGCACTGTCAGCATGGGGACAGCCAGCCCATCCCCAAGGCCAATGCTGAGTGCGTGGAGGGCTGTTACCAGGTGGACCTGTCCTGTCAGCCCTGTCCCGGCCCCGGCAGCAAGTGGTCTGACTGCTACGGTCCCAACCGGCTCCAGGCCGTGGCCGAGTTCCTACAACACCCGGCAGCTTCCCCCGCAGCCTCTCTCCACAGCCTCCACTCCACCGAGGTCAACCTGAGCCTCCCGTGCCATGCTGGAGCTGAGTCCCTCCTGTCCTCAGCTGTGGGGGCCTTGGCACTGCCCATCATCAAGCTCAACAACTGCTTGCTGGACGGCGCAGCACGGGGTGCTGGCAGGAGGGCAGAGAGGGGCCCTGTTGAGCATCCCCCCGAAGCACCACAGCTCTCCCGAGCTCTGCTTTCCATCAGCAACAGCAGCATGCCCTGCAGCCGGGACAGGGCTGGTGGGGGTGGTGGTGGCCACATTGTCATCAACATGGATGATGGCTGTCCTGGTGCAGAGCTCAGCCCCAGTGTGCACCTCCACACCCCGGGACACTCCAAATCCCTGGACCTTGGCCGGCCAGGGGTGTTGCTGGTGGCTCCCATCAAAGACCGTAAGAACCGGAGCTGGCCTCGGCTGGACCACATCAGCCTGGTGGGCTACGCCAAACTGGAAAGTACTGGCGAGTCCTTGGACCGGCTGCTGGAGCCCAGTGAGACCCCAAGCCAGGGCGAGCCCCGACCCAGCTCCTGGGTGGTGGGGATAGAGCAGGGCACACAGGTCTGATGTCCCCAGCACCTTTGGGGACTGTAACAATATTCCAATCCCTCATCCTGGCCCCAAGCACCCACCAGCACCCCCAAAGCCCCACGCCCAGGAGAGGTTTGGGGGCGGCCAAGAGGAATGGCCCTGACCCTCTGCTCCTGGGGGAGGACTCACCTAGGCTGAGATGTCCTTCCCAGTGGATGCCCTTGGCCTTACAAGCCCTTCTCTTGGTGGCTTTTCCGGAGTAGTCCTTGCTTTGAGACCCCAAACGAATTTTGGGATGGGGGCATGGGGGTGGGTGAAGCCTCAACAGCCCCCACAGCACTTTATTTTAGCAGGGTTTGGGTGAGGATATGCTTTGGGGGGTGGTGTCCCTTTGTCCATCCTCCACCCACCAGAAAATTTGCTTGGCCAGAGCACGTATGCCCAACAGGGCTATTAAATATTACCTGGATGCCATGTGGTCCTGCCTTGCCTCCTGCTATTGTCTGTGGGATGCTTGGGAGGGGCAGCACCTGTGGTAGTCAGTCCAGAGGGTCCGTGAGTCCTTGTCCCCCACCTCAGCTCCACTGGAGAACGGATGCTCCATAACAACCTGCGCAACATTCACAGGATGAGGTGATAAACTCAAAGGTTTGGGCTTTTTTTGGAGAGAAGGGATGTAAAAGGTGCCCAGGGAGCTGCAGCTGCAGTCAGCAAGCAAGGTGCTGCTGCCCACCTGGGGGGCAAGCAATTCTGAGAGCCTCTCTGTGGATCTGTGTTTGTGCTGGTTTTTAATGGGATGAAGGATGATGCAGGTGGTGGGAGGAAGGATGTGAAGGGGCAGAGAGGTGGGGGAGTGTCAGTGCTGGTTTTGCCAGGTCCTGTTTGGTGCCATTGTGTTACTTGGTGCTCGTTGGATGCAGAACAGGAGCTGTACAGGACGAGGCCAGAGAAGCAGCCTTGGCACTGGGGTGGATTCCTGGAGAAAAGGGAGCTGAGGGTTCATCCCATCCCTTCTTACTCCCTCCAGCTCTCTCTCGGGCAGGGGGAGCCCCAGGATGCCAGGAGGTGTGGAAGGATGGATTGGAGTGGTAGAACGAGGACAGCTCTCCTCTCCAGCAACTCGGGAGGCTTCAAAATGGCTGTGGCAGCCTAGATGGGATCTTTGCCTTTTACCTTCCCAAAACCAGGGCCTGTTGAGATGGCTGAAATCTGTTTTATCTGTGTGAAATGTTTGGGGGGTTTTATTCCTGTCTCTGGTTCTCCCTCTCTGGTCTGAAGTGAACACAGAGTGTCAGACCTTGCAAACTTTGGGAATAACATCCTTTTCCAGATCAAAACATTCCAGCAAAATAATTTGGAAATTGCCTTTTCTATCCCAGCTCCCTCTTTTCCCAAAAAAGCAACCTGCCACAGTGTTTTGGGAGGGTTTTTTCTGCTTTACAGGGGAAAACTGTCTCTTTTTCCAATGCCAACCCTTGCCGAGAGGTTGGGGACAGTTTCCCCCTGTGCAGGGAACAGAAATGGGACCGACAGCTGCGGTTTGGGGCCAGTTGCATCCCAAAGGATTCTCTGGGAGTGATACCAGCCCAAGCTCAGCTATTTATTTAGCTGCTTAATCTCAACATTACTTAGGCACTGATTCAATGCAATAAACAGCAACAAGAAAAAGTCGCTATTGGGGTCTGTCCTGGAACAGCATCCCAGGGGAAGTGCCAGAAGGTTGATTTTGTCCAAAAATAACTTTTTACTTGGGCTTAACCAGCTGCAACCAGAGCTGACGGCAGGCCCTGGGCCATGCTTTGGGAACAGGCATCAAGAAATTGGAGCTCAGAATGCCACAAGGAGCTGCACCAGAAGCTACTGGGGGCTTTTGTTTTAATTTTTCCCCTTCATTTTCTGGCTGAGGCTCAGTCCAAATGGCTGGACCACAGAAGAAGCTGCTGGACCATGTGCCTGCACCAGCATCATCCTCTTGCCCCATCCTCCTCCTGCCCCATCCTCTTTCCCAGCTCAGCAGCATCCTCCAGGGGAGGCATTTCTGAGGCACATAGGGATCATTTTGAAATGCAAAACAGCTTGTTTAATTAATCTGACAGGGTGAGAAGCCCTGTGCCTTCTCCAGGGAGAGCAGCATCTGTGCATCCCTCACCTTCAGCTCCACCAGTGGACACCATTTGCAGAATATTTTAACAGTGCTGGTTTCAGCAGATGGATGCCGTATGTGCTGTCCTCACAGTGTGCTGGGAATGAACTGGGCAGGGAAGAGGCTGGGTTAGAAATAGAAATTAAAAGAGAGATTAAAAATGCACACCCTGGATGGGTCTCTCTGCTTGGCTGCAGAGCTGTGAAGTGGAACAATCCTGGAAGCCCTGGAGATCTCACACTACTCAGCCAGTGAGGGGCAGTGCTTGGTGGGACTTTCTGTCCTGCTCAGGAACAGGCTGGATGCACAATGGATTAAATATCCAGCTGTTGTCACCCCCAGGGTATCCCACCCAAGGAGGTGGCCACTGCAGGAGGAGATTCCTACCAATAGAAGGGGGATTTCATCAAAAACACCAGCAAAGAAAACTGGGGGATTGTCCCCAACACCAACACGTCCAGGATGATGAGGACTGACCCTGGGGGTCCCTTGGACCAGAGGGGGGAGGTTGGAGAGGCCAAGGGCAACTGCAGTTACCCCCCACCGCAAAGTGACCTCTCAGCTGGTGCATGGCTACAGGACAGCTCCATTTGGGCCAAAACTGGATAAAATGTGGAAAATAGATTGAGGGAACCACTACCCCGAGCTCTGTGTGGGACATGTGCCCTGGGGAGGTGCAGACACTGCTGGTGGCTGTAAGAGTGTCACTCCTGCCTGGGGAGACCTCAGCAGTGCCAGCAGATCACCAGATTTGCTGCCGTGTTACCAGGGGGCACAACAACCACAGCTGGGGACGGTCACTCCCTCCCTGATACTGCTCAGCCCCTGGCTGTTTTGCAGCCTCTTCTCTTCTGCCTCCATCTCCTCCTCCTCCTCTCCCAGCAGTGGGGCAGGTCACAGCCGTGAATCTGCTTGGCTGGAGAGCCCTTCCTGAAGATTTAAGTTCTGTGGGAAGGCGAGGGCTGCACTTGCAGTACAGCCAGGAATGAGTGAGCGAGCCCGGACATAAATCTCTCGCCGAGGTGTCCGGAAGATGAAGCGTAGGGGACAGTGTGACCTGTGCTGGGTGAGTGTGGGTTTTGCCCTCCATGGCTAAAGAGGAGTAGTGTGATGGGTGCAGGTGTGCTCCCTGTGTTGGTAACACCCTGGGACCTTTTGTCAGGGGGCTAATTTTTGTTGCTTCATTTTAAAAAAGGGCAAGAGTGTGATACAAAATGCCCCTCTGCATTAATGAGCCAACACTGAGCCAAAGGCACCCATCCTGCTCTCTGGTACCCAGGGGTGCTGGAATGGGGCTGGAGATGGGGTGGATTTGGGAATAGTTGCTTAAATTTCCTTTTTTTTTCTACATGTTTGGAGGTGTCCTGTATAGGCTCCCTGGCACCCAAGGCTCTGCACATTTTTCTTACTATAGAAATGGGCTGAGCAATTTGGAATAGATGCCCCTGGGGCTGGTCCTGGGTCAAAAGCCAGAGTTCCCTCACTGCTGACAGCATCCATGTGATGTGTCCTGACAGCTGGCATGGGTCTGGAGCCCAAATCTCTGGGGCTTTGGCTTGGAGCCCATCAGGGACCACTGCCTGTGCTGGGGGCAAAAAGAAAAAGCCGATGGATCTGCAGGAATCCTGCAGTGGTGCTTCCCTGGGGGGCTGAGGACAGAGCAGGGATGAATCCATGGCCATTTTCCCAGCTGCTCCAGGACCTGAGGTCATTTCCCACGTGGTTTTGGCTTTTCTTTCGTGCCTCAGTTTCCCCAGTGATGGAGCTCAGAGCTGAGCTCATCGTGTCCAACCTGGCCCATTGCTAAAATAATTCCTTCCTTTCAACCCTGTTTATCTCAGAGCCTGGGATGAACAACCCTGGGCTCTCCCAGCTGGAAGTGATGGAGTCACCCCACAGCTGCCTGGCTCCCACAGCAATTCCCCCTGGAGCCCTGACAGCAGGCCTGATCCTCTGGGAACACGGCTGGCTGCTGAGCCCCAAAACCAGGAGGAACAGCCTGAAAATAGCCTGGCCTGGAACAAGCTGGAGACTGAATGGGAACTTTCTCCTCATGATGTGATGGCTCCTCCAGGTTGAGTTCTGGGATGGAGATATGAGGAAGGACCAGGGATGGGTGATGAAGGGAAGTGACTTCTGTGGCTTCTTCTCAAAGGATGAGACCGCCAAGACAGAGTCATTGCCTTTGGTGTGGGATCTGGGGGCTGGAGCAGGTGCAGGGCCAGCAAGGAGCATGGACTCAGCCTGCCGGGAGCTGCTGCCTCCTACACGGCCTGGACCAGGGGGTGGGGTTTTATTTATTTGCATCTGGAGTGCCATGGTGTTTGTTTGTGAAATATTTTTCATTGCTTGTAGCCAGGCAAAACACCACAGTCAGCATTAACCACGCCCTCTCCTGCTCTGGCTGTAAGGTGGATAAAGGCACCCTGGCCTTGGGACACCCATGCAGAGGGGCTGGAGCTGGGGGAGCTTTAAGGAAAAGCCTTTCCAGTTTCCTGGGATGGCCCCAGGTTGGCTGGACATCGAGGTAGGTGTTTGCTGTCCCTGCGCTTGTAGCCTGGGGAAACGAGCTGAGGACACTTTTTCCCTGGGCATTTTGGATGGGGTTCCAGTGTCCCCTGTACTGGGGTGTCCCTTCACAGGTGATGGCAACATTCCTGCCCAAAAAAGCACCATGGTTTGGGTGGATGGGCAATGTGGGACCAATATCCCTGGTGCCACTGATGTCCCTGCAGTGTGTCCAGGACAGAGATGTGCCAGAAGCCCCTTGGGAACCCATCAGCCCCATGTTCCCTCCCTGTGGGAGGCCCAAGGCTGATTATGGTGTTTCTGCCAGAATACATTGGTGCAGTCCAGCACAATCCCATATTGTTGTTGGAGCTACTGTAGGGCAGACTGGGACCCACAGGAGGCTGACAGAGCTTGGAGCTGCTCCCCAGGTGACGCTCAATAGGGCCAAGAGTGGGAGGCAGGTGATAATGTCTTGGCCACTGGGCAGGGAACTGACACCCCAAAGTGCAGCTGAGCAAAGGGATGAAGCCATCTCTTGGTTGGTTGTCCCCGGATGTGATGTTTTTGGGGCTGTAGTTCGTGCCCAGCCATGACCCCTCACACTACTGCACTGTCTGAAGGTACTGAGACCTCCCCAAGCCCCAGCTCCCCGGAACAGGGCTGGTTTTGGTGTGAGCCTACCGGGGCTGGGGAGGGCAGGAGCCTGTGAGTCACGTTGCTGGGACACTTAGGGGAAAGCAGCTCTGGTGGTGGCAGTTTCCCAGCTCTCCAGGGGCAGTTTCTGAGGCTCCTTGGTAATTTTGGCTTTACAGGACACTGAGATTTAATACTTGGAAACAAACTGTCCAGGGTCAGGATGGAGGTGATGGTGTCTGGAGCAATGGGAATTCAGTGCTTTTAGCATGACATGCCACCCTTCCCTTTCTGCCTGTTAGGGAAACACGAGGAGGTACCACAGCCAGCCCCTGAGCTGCCCCTGCCCCCAGGGATGCTCTTCCCAGCCAATTCTCAGTCTCCAGCTGCCCGAACTGAGCCATCTGGCTCTTGCTCTCCGTCAGGCCTGCAGCCAAGATGCCCTGTCAGCTTTTTGTGCCTTATTTCTGTCCCTCCTAAAGCTGCTGCAGCCAGAAAAAAATGAGATAGGACCAAAATATTGATGGATTTGACATTTCCCCCCACTCCAGTTCCATCACACTCACTTAGTGTTGGGCAGCAGCTGCTGAGCACAGACCTCACCTGGGTTCAACACAAATTCTACAGCTCAAAGGAAGCTTTTATATCAAGTGATCTTTCTTTGGGGTAAACTTGAACTTTGGGAATTGCTTCTGGCCCTTTTGGGGGCTTTGCTCCCACATGTGACCACACTAGAAACTGTTTAAAGGCACCAAGACCCCAGGGAAATGCTGGCCCAGGACTGGGAGAGCTTTGGTGCCACTGTGGCTGCATTTAGGGGCTTTGGTTTAGGCTGGTAAAACTAAGTCAACACAAAACCAGGCTACAGAAAGAGACCTGGAGGAAGGTAAGAAAAAGGAAGAGAATTCAGCGCCAGAGAGAGAACTTTGTTTGAAAATTTATTGAAAAATGCAATACAAGAAGCAATACCGAACACTTAGGTCTGCCTAAACGCTATGGCAACTTTCCCTTTGATTCACTATGAAAATCCAAAATAACAGCTCCCATCACTAGCTGATCTAGAAAGTTTTGCCAACTTTAAAAGTTCCTATTTTCATAAAGAGTGTAAACACCTAGCCTAGATGATTCACAAATGCCTTAAAAAATTTTACAAAGCTCCTTCATCTTCTCAACTAAATTATTTTCTTTTTATTTTTTTTTACAAGTTTCATCTCTAAGGCTGGGACACTACCACCTCTTAAGGTAATTGTACAATTAGGAAAATCAGCAAATCACAGTTTATTAAAACCAGAAATCAGTCAGTCCTTTGCTAACACATCTCTGTTGGTCAGGGATTGCTACTGGGCAACCAGAGCTGCCATTCCAGGTTAATGAAGGAGAACAGGAGCTCCTTCCTTCCTTTCTATAAAAACATTCATTCATATATAAATAGCTTCCACATAATGTATATTATACAATCACAACAGTCTCTGGGTGAATATGTGGAGTGGGAAGAGATGGGAACATTCATATAAATAGACCTCACTTAGCTGGTTTGTCCCTAGCGCTGACACAGCATGCTCAGAGCCAAGGGTTTTAAATCCCACCAGAGGTGGAGGGGGAGAGGGCAGCCCTACCACGGCATTGGATGAGGGTGAGAGAAGCTTCTGCTTTTAACTTGTATCTTCTTCCCAGGCTCCTGTCCAGCTCCTGGGCTCAGGCACCGTGTTGGCGGGAGCAGGGCTGGAAACCCCTGAGGTCAGGTAGCAGATGATGGCAAAGGGCACATGAGGCCATGACTTGTTTAAATTACTCCAGGAGAAGCAAGAACTCAGCAGGGGAAAGTGGGAGAATGGACAACCTGGAAACAGGTACCCAAAATCCATGGAAAAAATAAAAATAGGGTTATTCTAATCTATGGGTCCTTTAACAAGGATGTCTGCACCCACAATGAGCACATCCTTTTGGAAAGGAACCATCTCTCCTGCCAGCAGGTTTCTCACCCCAGAAATGCCCTGATTGGGGTGTTTTGTCCAACTCATTGCGCTCAGGGCATGGGACACCCCAAGGGAACACTCAGGGACCACATTCCCCAAAATTCTCCTGACAGCCAAGTGCCTTTAAGTGCTATGGACAAATTTAATTTATCACGCTGGCTCTGCGTGGTAAAGCCCAGAAATCCTCTCAGCCACTGTTCCATGTGCCCCTTCACTCTGCAGGTGGCTGTTGCAAGTGAGAAGGAAGGACTGAGTGGCAAAGAACTCAATTACCAGAAAAAGGACTGAGGCAGAGGGTGCTCATGGATGACGAGTGTTTAAGGCAAGCATTACCTGACTAAATTGAGGACAGCAGAGACACAGATTCCTTCCAGGGCCTGCATGGCAGAATAAGGAAGGAAAGGGCTTTTCAAATGTGGATAGGAAGACTTAATCTCTGCACTACAGCCCACGACTCCCTAAATCCCCAAAGCACGATGCCCTGAGGAAGGCAGAGAATCCCGGGAGGGGACCTTGCACCCAGAACAGCCCAGAGGCAGGTGCTGGCATGGGAAGGCTGGAGGCTGAGCAGGACCTAGGGCTGGCAAGGCCCAAAACCAGCCAAAATCCAGCAGCTCCAGCAGAGTCTCCAATCAATACTGACAACTTAATTAAAATTGCACCTGAAGCTGAGAGGCTGCGCCAGCCCCAGTGTAGTTCCAGGGCTGTTTGCAGCTAAACAGTGGAGTCATTGCAGTCTGAGATAAATCCAGTGACTTCTAAAATACATTATTCAAATTCAAAAGTGGAGAGCTTTTTTCTTTATTGCCATTTTCTTCCCATCCACATCTGAGGAGCAGAGTGCTCCCTGCCCTCAGTTACCACTGTGGCACACTGTATATATGTATTTATACATTTTTTAAAAAATCACAACCTGAAGTGGACTAAAGTGTTCACAAGTGTCTGGCCAGACTCTTTACAGAGCTTGGTTGGTTTTTTGCTTCTTGAATCTTGAATTTAAATGCTGGAAGGACAAATCAGATAAGAACATTCCCACAAAACCGACAAAGCAGCAGTGGGAGCACATCCAGCCCCTCAAATCGTGTTTTTGCATCACCCTCTCTGTGCTGGAGATGGCCCTGGGGGTCTGTAAGCTCAGCCTCAAGATTCAGACAATGACCCTGATAGTTCATTCCAGCAAGGGAGTCATGAAGTGAAATCCAGACCCTCAGGCCAGCATGGAAGAGGGAATGTCAGCACCTTCCATGTGGCTTGGCTCTATCACAACCAGCAACACCTGACACCTCCTAAAATTCCTTGTTCAGCCTCTCCAAATATAGTTTGCAGGCCTAGGAAGGATTGTCTAAAGGAGTTTAAATTAAATGATAGTAGGATACACACTCTGGGAAATGGGTAATGTGTTCAGCTTTAAATAGCACTGTGAGGGGAGGAAAAAACCCCAACCCATGACTTACAAAAAAAAAAAACCCTCTCTAATTTGAAAATCATAAACACAAACAAGTGGAAAACTATGACACTGAAAAGATCAGCTCCTGTGAATGCTGCACAAGCCTACCTTAATAGCATCCCGAGTTCAAACACCTTAAACACACACTTCTAAGGGCTTTTTAATTTAATGGCATCTAGAAAACACAAACAGGCAGGGAGCACTCAGCAGAGACACATGGGAAAGAGCTGAGATGCTATCACAGTCCTCTTAAAGCTCTAAAATTCACAGTATAAGATACTTGAAGCAACTTCCAGTATTCCTTAAATCTAGTCAACTATTCAGATGTGTGCATAGCTACACCACAAAACCCTACTGTGATCACACGTCAGGGCTAGAACCTAGTGGGGGAGGGAGCTAGGAGCCACCCAGGGGTCTCAGTGGGGCTGGAGCTCCCCAGAGCTACAGAAATAATCCAGAGGCAATCAGAAATGCTGCACGAAGTCTGACTCTTTAAACTGACTCTCCTGGGAGAAGGACCCATGGCTTTGTGAAGGTGCATATGGATCCTGCACTGGGAATATGCACGGATACAGCTCAGTTTTCCCTAACAAAGTGGAGGGAATACAAGTTAAAACAGGGAGCCCTGCGAGGTGGGATTCTGTGTCTTTGCGTGAGAGGGAATGCAAAACTGAAAACCTGTAAAAAATATTCAGTACAGTTAGAAATATGGCATATTTCTGTCACAATAGATATAAAAAAAAAAAACCAACAAAACAAAACCCTCTATCCAATAGGATCCAGTGGAGTCTGGAAAAATCCCAAGTAAAATGTCAAAGCACAATTCTTAATAAATGATATGAATGTCTCTGAATGTCAAGTTTGAAATCCCAGGTCTTTGTGCTCCAGGTAGTTTCTTGGTAGTTTTGCTGGGTTTCTTTTTCCTGGTGTTGTGGCTGGCAGAAACATTTCCTAGAAAGAGAGGAACAGGATAAGTTACAGCTACCACCAGCAGCATGCTGGGTGGGACAGTAATCTGCCTCCCTGAAGTGGATGGGAACTGAATTCAGGTGAGTTACCACCAACAGCAGGTGAGAAATGCCTCAAAGGGCTCCAGGAGAGCTGGAGAGGGACTTTGCACAAGGGCGTGGAGCAACAGGACAAGGGTGCCAGAGGATTAGATGGGATATTGGGAAGGAATTATTCCCTGTGAGATTGGGGAGGCCCTGGCACAGGGTGCCCAGAGCAGCTGTGGCTGTCCCAGGATCCCTGGAAGTGTCTAGGGTCAGGCTGGATGTGGCTTGGAGCATCACCCTGGGATAGTGGAAGGTGTCCCTGCCTATGGCAGGGGTGGGACTAGAGGGGCTTTATGGTCCCATCCAACCCAAAACATTCCAGGACTCTGTGACCAGCGACATGGGGCAAGATGGGCTTTAAAGCACAGAGGCAACAGAGGCACAGCCAGAGCTCCTGGATTCCTTTAGCAGTTCCTTCCCAAACTTATCAAAAATGTAGAAAACAGGATTTCCAGGCAAGCTTGGGGTCCAGCTAGGGGGTTAGTAGGCACTGATGTGGCACCTACAGCTGCTCTGTGTGCTCCAGCACATCGCAGATGTTTGGGAAGGCAAAGCAGCCTCATGGCAGGAGCTGTGTAACTTTTAACCACTTTGGCTCATTTCCACAGGATTAGTCTGTGACTGCTTCATCAGCCTCCATGGATCTAACAGGAACAGCCTGAGCAGGACTCGGCAGAGAAAAATGATCATTTTACTTCAACTCTGAACCGATTTACCCGAATCTCCTGTGCACAGAGATCAATCACCCCCTGTCCCCACCTGAGGTGGTCTCTCTACTCACACAGCCTGGCTACTCCTCTGCGATCTCTGTCTCCTGGTGCACAACCACTTTGGTCACTGACATATCTGGGTGCTGCTCCTTGGCAGCCTTGATTGCCTGTGCCAGGACCTGCGGGACAGCACGGGAGAGCACGGGTTAGTACATGTCAGAGTGTGTCAGAGTGTATCAAAGAGTGTCAGAGCATGTCAAAGTGTGTCAGAGCATGGCACCCACCATCCCCAAGGGCACAAGAACCTTCTTTTAACCCCAGGGTGTAAAAAAGAAACGTGGATGCACTTCACAGAATTACAGAAGACCCCAAGTTGGAAGGAACCCACAGGGATCATGCAGACGAACTCCAGGCTCTGCCCAGACACCCCAACAATCCCACCTTGTGCATCCCTCTGGAGGAAGAACCTTTCTCTGATCTCCAGCCTAAACCTCCTCTGTCCGAGGGAGCAGAGATTGGAGCTGTCCCTCGGGAGGAACTGAGCTCTGCCCTCAGTGTCCTCTGCCCCAGCTGAACACACCTCAGCCACCCCCTCCATGGCCCCTTCTGACACTACACCATCTCCACAGCCTCCTTTGGAATCTCTCTAATTGTTTTAGGTCTTAAACTGTGGTGCCCAAAACTGCCCCGAGGACTTCAGCCACACACTTGGCGACTTTTGGTGCTATTACATTATTTCTGAAAGGAAAAGCACTATTTGAAGAATGTCTCCGCTCCTCCATGGCAGAAGATGGATGGCAGCAATTAAGCATAACCTGCTTATTCTTTCAGCAAGTGTGATAGGCACATTTCAGACATCTCAGACATTTTCTGTTGGAGTTAATAAACTAGATCTTGTCATAAGAATATTTTCCACCCCCATGATACTTGCGACTAAATTTAAATTCAAAGTATAATTCTCTGATGACAAAAATCTTCACTTCCAACACAAGCAAGAGGCCAATGAGGCTGAGTCATCAGAACTGTTTCATATAAAGCCACGGAGATGTAATGCAGGTGGCTGAGTGCTCTGAAATGACTTCTGGCACTATAGAGTAGCAGTAGTCCTTCAAAGTTACAGGAAAATGAATGGAGATCAGCCAGATGTCAAGGGAAACTTTTATTTCCCATTTTTATGGATTTTTTTTAAAAAAGCCTACAACTGTCCAAACCAATTCTGGAATCAAAACTTTGCTGTCAACATGAGTTTCAGAACAGAATTCAGCTTTCCTGGCTCAGCTGCATAATGTCAAAAAGGAATCTGATATAGATCATGGAATGGCTTGGTTGGAAATTGACTTAAAATCTCATCCCATTCTACCCCCTGCCATCAGCAGGGACACCTTCACTATGCCAGGTTGCTCCAAGCCTTTAGGCCTCCAGGCCTTGAACACTTACATGGATGGAGGAGCAACAATTTATAAAAACATGAAGTTTTATTTCTACCCCAGTAAAATTTCCCTGGGTCATTTTTTTGGTGACATTGTCTTTGAACAGGCAGCCTGACTGATTTTTGCCAGCTCTGGAAGACTCTTTTGATCATATCCACACTCCTACCTGGTCGTGGTCTACATCTGCATCTCCTGTGATGACAATCCTCTTCTCAATTCGTGTCTCTGAAATGCCACCTTTCACAGTCTAGAACAGAAAGAAAAGTCATTGTTAGTGCAGAAGTGCAGAGGAGTTTGAGCTCACTGGGGCTGCTTGTCTAAAGACAGTATCCAAAAATAGTGTCACCAAATAGTGCCATTGTACCCAGCATTAGAGTCACGGGGGAAACTGCTGCTGCTCAAGGAAAAACTGTCAGAGAGTCATTTTTTATAGCTGAGCCAGGGAAGAGCTTTTCCTCACAGTATAGCTCTTCCTGCTGTCCCACAGGACAGTCAGAGTCCGTGTCCAGACTGTGCTGCAATTAATGCACAATCCAGAGATTTAAGACAGGCTAAACTGAACCCACTGTGCTTTCCTCCAGGTACTAATCATATATTTGAAAGGACCTTCCAAAAGCTTTTTTTTGGCTCTCATTCATCCCTGCCCATCTCTCCATCAGGCTGCTGTTTGAATTGGTGTTTTGTGGTGCTCCCTGGTATTACCTTGGTGATCTGGGTGGTGGTGGTGCTGCTGGTGGTTTCTGAAGTGATGGTCTGGGCAGTCAGCAGGATGCCAGGGTCTAAATCCCCATTGCCACCATCTGTCTGTGAGATAGAAGAACAGGCCATCAGTCCCTGAGCAGTGGGGACAGAAGCAGGGGCTCCACATCACCAGAGCCAGACAGAGGACAATCTGAGGACAGCAGCTCCATCATGGACTGCAAGACACAACAAGTCAACCTGTGCTTAGTTGCACAAGAGTTGGGCAGGTCTCTGGAAGCTCAAAGTCCCTGTGCTTTAAGGTTGGAAAAGCACAGATCCTTCAAGGAGGACCTGTGACACCTCTCAGCCCAGGAGGGCTGGGATGCACCCAAATCTGGGCATGCTGCTGGCCCCACAGTATTGGTCATACAGTCCATGGCTGAACCACGACAGGAAACCAATGCAGGCACCGATCACAAATTCCACCAGCCTGCATCCATGGAGATCAACAAAGCCAAGAATACAACCTGATCCAGAAGGTACTTGTCACCCTTCCTCCCTCCTGACACCACCTTGTACATCCATTGTACAATACATTGTACATACATTATGCTCTGCAGAAGCAAAGAACATCCAGACATTTACTAAAACAGGAACAACTTTTAGAGCTGGTTCTTGGGTCTCATCCTGCTTGACTCAACTGCTCAAGGTCTGACAGAAATCCCAAACTGGTCATCCTGGCCAGTTTATCCTGGTCATGCAGTCCATGTCCCCACTGGGCAGCATCCTCACTCAGCACTGGGACAATATCTGGAATTACCACAAGGTGGGACCATTTTCCACAGTCTGGAAGAGATCTGCTGGCACATCACACCCTATGCACACATGGCCGACTGATCCTAGCCCCGGAGATCACTTTTCCTTTCCATTTCCCAGTTAGAGCAAAACTCCTCTATTCACCTGCTGAAAGCCAGGGCAATGCTCACCACCACTGACTGAATGATCTCTCTGATGCTGCAGTTGGGAATATGCTGAGCAGCCACAGCATACATTAGGAATCCCAAATTACACAGTCACAAAATTCCTGTATAATGACATCCCATAGTCACTTCACTGCAACAGGAGAGCACCAGCTGCTGATAACAACCACAGTGATGGCAAAGTCAAGCTGACACAGACTCCAAAATCTCAAATACATAAATAAAGCCTGGGAGGGATGGGGGTGCTCAGGCTGGAGAAGAGACGGCTCCAGGAGACCTTAGAGCCCTTCTAGTGCCTAAAAGGGCTTCAGGAGAGCTGGAGAGGGACAGGACACAGGGAATAGCTTCAGATTGACAGAGGGCAGGGATAGATGGGATATTGGGAAGGAATTGCTCCCTAGGAGGGTGGGGAGGCCATGGCACAAGGTGCCCAGAGCAGCTGTGGATGCCTCACCGCTGGATGGGGCTGGAAACTGGGTGAACTTAGGTTCCTTCCATCCCATACTACCCTGTGATTCTGTGATTAAAACCTGTTTTAGACTGAGGAATAATTTTAACCTCAGCAATGAGTCCATACCTGCATATCCTCTGCTTCGTAACATTACTCCACTAACATGTTTACTTTCCAGTCATCACATACACACTCAGGTTGCATTTTATGCAAAACATTTGGTTTAACAACCATTTCAGTTTTGAAACCTAAGGATGACGAAATAATTTATAAACTAAGTTCTGAAGAGGCATAAACATCCTCTTTGAGGGAGCTGGAGAAACAAGACAAGGCACCTCTTGCAGAAGAAAGCCCAGTGCAGGTTAACTTTGTACAGACAAACCCACATCCTGAAGCCATCAGTGGCTGAAGATAAATTCTATTTGCAAGCGCATCTTGAAAATACAATTACTCTTCAAGGAGAGCAAAACTACTGCTCCTCTAAAAATACCAGATGCACCTGGAAATAGTGTCCATAGCATCAGTTAATGCCTGTGATGTGCAGAGAAAGGCAGGTGCTGCTGTCTCATCCTGAGGATTTGGAAACGAAACGTTTACTTGAGTTTAATTAAGTGCCTGGGAAATTTATCAGAACACACCTTACCTGTGCAGCTTCGTAGGTGATGGTCTTTGTCTCCGTGTGGACAATGGGGACTTCTTTTGTGGGAATTTCGCTTTTGACAGCACTGGACACATCAGAGATGGTGACAGTCTGTGTCTTCACTAGTGGGGGCTGTGAGACAGGGTTAAAAACATCTTGTAAACACCCAGTTCCCATTTCCACATCCTGACTGGGCTGCTGGCAAGTGTTCTGACACTGATCTGATAAAAGCACTGCGGGAACCAAGGTCAGCCTGGAAATATTTGGGTTTAAGTCTCTGGAACGACACTGCTCTGAGGGCAGAGATCAGGCATGAAGATTAGACAGGGAGCAAAACCCTCCAGCCCTTCCCCACACGATGGACTCTGGTCAGCCCAAACGAGGCATTAAGGGTTTAATGGGTGTGTCACAACACCACAGAGCTGTCTCCACTGATTCTTAACTTTCTAATTACCAGAAGCTCATTGCCAGTTGGCAGGAGAAGATGACCCTCATCTGCTGATGCCAATGTCAGAACTAACACCAACCCTTGGCACACAGAGACTTGATCACAGCTGAGCAGCTTTGTCCTGACCTCAAGAGCAGCACTGTATTATTAAAAGTCCTCATCAGATCTTTAACTTTTATTAAATCAATGTCAGATAAAACAGAAAGAAAAATAAGGGTGGAGAGAAATCAGTTGTTCCACCACCTGATGATTATTTAGAAGATAGAGTTAGTTCAGAGCCACTGCATTCCCAAAGGGTCACCATCCCCAACCCTGCCAGATGCCACCGTGATCATTAGGGGGGAAATGGGCATCTCTTGAACCAAAAGCAGTATCAACACTGGAGCAGGCAAAATCCTTCCCACAGTAGGGAGCATCAAAACACGCTGGACAGCACCTCAAATTTGCTCTGCTGTGCTGAGGGGCAGCTGCCAGTCCAGCCAGAGCCAGCAAAATCCTTAAGGAACTAAAATTACACAGTTTTTGAGTCTAAATATTGCCTTTTTGTGGGAATGCCACAGGATGCTTCAATCCAAGAAGAGCAAAGGGCATTGTGCTGCGGTGATTGTATTTCATGTAAAGATAAACTGAGAGGGACTCGTATTTAATGTAAAGACAAATTGACAGTGGCTCATATTTAATTAAAAAATAAATTGAGAGGGACTTATTGCATTGACTGCAGAAGATTCACCAGCTCCTTAGTTCCAAGCACGAGTCCAAGCCAAGCAAACCCAACTCCTCTGCAGGTCCATGGCATCTGCTTGCTGCAGTGTTTGGGTTCCCACTCCAGAGGTAGCTGGGGCGTGGGGTACAGGAGCCGGGCTCACTACCTGGAAGCAGTGAATGTGCTCCGGCAGCCCGTTAGGAGCATCTGGGCTGGGACACTCGCCATGGGGCTTTCTAAAGGCAAAGCTGTCTTCACCATCCTCTGCCTCCTCCTCCTCTCCTCCCCAGGGCTGCCGGGGAAGTGCAGCAGAGTCCTTCTCCACATCCACAAAAACCCCCTTTCCACATGTCAGGTCCTCCTCACTGGCTGAGCCGATGGGAACCACCTCCTCCTGCTCCTCCTCTTTCTCCTCCTCCTCCTTGATGCTTAGGGAGGAAGCACCAAAGAGCCAGCTGGGACAAGGCTGCGAGGGGGGTGGCACTGGAGTCTCACTAAAAGCTACCGACTGCTTTGAGCCCTCCCACGCAATGCCAGTGTTAAAACTGCTCCACTCTGCCACTGCAGCCACATCCTCTCGGGAGAGAAAGTCACTCATTTTCTAAAAAGAAATGGATACACAAAAAAGGCCAGGGAGAGAGAGAGAAAGAGAGAAGGGAGTTAGGGAGAGCAGGAGGTCAGAAGGCATCAAGGCAAAACATCAGGTTCTTATCATATATCACATCTCCAGTAACACATGGAACAGTGGGGTTGGACACTGGTAAACCTCTGTGCTATGTGATGTACCCAGTGCATTTACTGACATAGCCTTCCTGGTACATGAATAATCCACTCCTAAATTTTAAGGAATTAATATGAAAACAACTCTCTGCACCTAGAGGAAGACCCACCACTAAGCACTTTTTGCTCAGTTTGGAATAATTTCAGTGTATGAAGTGGGGACTTGTACACATCCAAAACTTCCATGGGCAACAAAACCCACCCACTACTCTAAAACCATCCCCTGATTCTGCGTTTAATTCCTTGAAACTGTTGCCTCACTTTCTAACAAGATTCCTGGGGCAACCAAAAAACTGTACTTTGTGCTTAAAATGGGAGGCCTGAGGCCTCCAGGTTATTTGGTATGATTCATTTTTTTATACACTGGAGGCTTTCACTTTGACTGACCTCCTCTAATGGCACAGCTCAATGGTAGGGTAACAGCCGGAGCTGCTTTATGTAGGAACAAATAGATGCTTTTTTTAGTATCATTTCAAGAAATTACTCTTCCCCCATTTCTCATGGGTATTTTTCAGTTCTCTGCTTCTTTATGTTGCAGACAAGTTAGCTGTAAGATTTCTATCCGTTAGAATTTCCAGCCTCTTGTGCTTCTCTTAAATTGTTGGGATATTGCTTAGCAAAATACATTTAATAGGAGAGGAGGGAGAGCAAGCAGCACTGATATAGGCAGGTCACACTGTACTCACAGGTAAAGGTTATTTCTGATCCAAACCCACTTCCACATGTGCTTCTCCAAAGAAATATTTAAGGGGACACCTCAAGGTAGTTTGCAGCTCCTCCCAAGGGGCAGCTCTGATCTCTGCTCCCTGGGACAGGAACAGGAGCCAGGGAAGGGCTGGAGCTGGGCCAGGGCAGGCTCAGGCTGGAGCTCAGGGAAAGGTTCTTCCCCCAGAGGGTGCTGGCACTGCCCAGGCTCCCCAGGGAATGGGCACGGCCCCGAGGCTGCCAGAGCTCCAGGAGCCTTTGGACAGCGCTGCCAGGGGTGCCCAGGGTGGGGCTGTTGGGGGTCTGGGCAGGGCCAGGAGCTGGACTGGATAATCCCTGTGGGTCCCTTCCCACTCAGGATATTCTATAGTATCATATCCAGATCCCACCCACATTTCCTAACACCAGACTCTACACTGCAATATTCCACAAAACAGAATATGAATAGGGTTATCAGCTGTGTACTGCCATGTCTTGTTGGTTTAAAACTCGCATTTATATACTGCCAATATCCTGACCTCCCCTTAATTATAGATGCTAAACCTTGCAAATTACTCATGGGACCTGGAGAAGACACAGCTCATCTTCTGGGGTTAATGGAACGTGCCTTAGGAGTGAGATTTCCTTACGTAAGAGCTGAGGCACTACTCAGCCAAGAGAAGAATCACAGATAAAACAAAGCAGATTACGCAGCTACACAAACACTGATGTATTTAAGAGGCAAAAATCTGTATACAGTCAAAACAACCTCCCAGTTCCCTTTCACAGACAGAGAAAATAATTTGCATTTTGGAAGCATCTCATCTGACAGATGCAGAAAGGAAGGGAGAGCTGGAATGGAGCCTGTGCTGTGCGTATATTGGTCACTCGTAGAGCTAAGTGCAGCAGCAAACATGCAAGCTGGAAAGACAGAATGAAATCCTGATAAGATCAACTGATCAGAAGCACTTTTTGCCTTGCCTTCCTACTCCAGTTGTAAGAAGATAAACTAATGGGAAGGTATTTGTTTCCAGATAAAGTTATCTATGTGAACTCCCTGTAGGAATTTCAGCATCTGTTAGAAATTCTGATCTTATCAAGATTTTGTTTAAATTGCAAATGCCAAAGCATCCCTATGTTTAGGGCTCAGATTTGCAGAGTTCCAAGCTCACCTTGAGACCCAGGAAACCTGAGAGGTGCCTGGACTGCCAACTACTCATTTCCAGGGACACAGCCCCAAACTAGTGCGGCCTAAATTAAGCACGAAGCAGCCAAACACAGAGTAAATCAAATATAGGACAGGATGCAATGCTCCAGAAGAAACAAACTGACCCAGACATGAATGCAACTAAAGCACCACCCTTGAAAAACAAATCTTTGTGCCCCTGAGGATACAGCTGAAGCGTTGCAATGTAGTGACACACAAAAATTCAGACTGGGGATAAATTAATAACAGGCTTAATTGCATGTTTGATACCAGTGGCCAATAGGATTTTTTTTTCTCAAAAAGTGGTTTTGTATAGATTGGTTTGCCTGCATTTTTTCAAGGCCCTGCTGTTTTGGATCAGGATCTATTTGTATGACCCAGCTGCCCTGAGCTGTCAGAGTGGGGTTTTTTTCATGCTGCTGCCTCTATCTGTCGAATATTCTGTTATTCCCACCCCAAATCAGACTACTATCCTGCAGAAAACTTAAAAAGTGCTAAAATTATGTCAACAGTCAGTTACTATTTAATAAAAATTGCTAAAACCATAAAGTTCTAGTGCACAGTAACTCCCTACGACCACCACATGAAATGCTAGGAATCCCAGTTGGTCAATACTTCCCAGTCCTGTACTTTTCCAGCATGGCAATGGAATTGTTGACGCTGTTATTAGGTTATCCCCAAACAAGGATCCACAGAAGCTCACAGGCTTGGAGTGACTGTCTAGAGATGCACAAGGAGATGATGTTGCTTTTGCAGCAAACCACACTCACCAGAGAGCGCTCCCAGATCAACTGATGCTCAATTTCACAGCTGGCAAAGCACTTGGGTAAAAAGTATTATAAAGCAGAAAACAAGTGATCCTTAGTTTACAGCACCCACCATTGCCTTACAGAACTGCTTTGCTTTAAGGTAGAAATTAAAAATGTTTAGAAGCTGTTCAACACACCGCAGCATTGAAAAGGATGGACATTACCTATGGATTTGTGGTTTTCAATGGATTTTTTCATTGCCATTGATCTGTTCACAACATCCTGACCAGCCTACTCAGAGGACAGAAGGATAAAAGAGACTTTGACCAAATAAAAGCAATGCTAGAAAATACACAGTGTGCTCGAAGTGTCAAAAGATGAAATTCTGTCATGAACAAGAATCCAAAATATTACACAAGACACAGCAACCACCTCCAATCATTGCATCGATGACACGGCAACATGAAACAATCTCAAGATTAAGACTTAAATTATCAAAATAAAGTTGTTGGGCAATGATTCTTTTGCTCACCCCCACTGGTCCCTTTCTCATCCCTTTTGTGGGACAGATACTCTTGCATGAAGGGCTTTTTATTCCAAAACCTCTCTGCAGAGAACAAAGTACTGGCATTGCAGGAGCTGCCTTAGTGCAGCAGCAGCAGGTGAAAAGGGGATAAAACCAGGCTTTATAAATGCCATCAATTTTGTGCTGCTCATTCCATAAATGAAGTTACAGCTCTGCCTTGGTGCCAGGCTCATCTCAGGAACCAGCAGCACGAGCAGCCTGATCTGCCTTCCTGTAATCTCACAAAATTTGGGACTTCAAATTGACTCGACATGGCCTCAAAACACAACCTGAGCTTCAACCAGCCAAACCCCACCAGCAGCTTGTGTTGTATCACTGAGCTAAGGAACCGTGGTTCATTAGGAATGTGGTTTCTTCACTTACAAAACCCAAAAGGAGCATTTTTGTCCCCAGATTAATACATCAGGTGGGACAGAGGCTCTTGTAGCTGAGTTGTGCAGGACCTACCTCACTTCTGCTCTCAGATAAACTTTCTGCAATTGATTTTTCCTACTACTCAGTCTCCAAAGCAAAGAGGGAGAAGGCGTTAGAGCGACATTAAGCATTTGGTAGAGGGCTCCTGCAAACAAAGCCTGTCTTAAACCAAGCTGGATTTAGTCCTCAATTGAATTATTCTGGTCAGTTTGAGAGCTTAGAGCTGCAGCCTTGCATCCTCCCTCTGTCCAGCAGCACCCAACCCACACCCAAGAGTGTCCAGCAGACCCTACACCCTGAATGCCATCAGTAGTGACTCAGGGTCTGATGGCTCCTGCTTTGAGAAAGGAATACTGAGAATTAGTCCACAGAAGTCATTAACACAGGTCATATATGGCTTTTTTGGTTAATAAGTAGTGGAAAGAAAGATCTGATTTGCAATAACATTTATTAATGATAAATGTACATATTTACAAAGAAAAATCTGAGAAAAAATACAAAACCAAAAAAGTGTTCCAAAAGAGAACGTTTTAGGTAAAAAAGAAAGTGTTTCTAGTCCCCACAGGACTGTCTACCATTGCTAAAACATCCCAAAGGGGCTCAAACCAAGGCCAGTTCTTCCCTCCAACCCCACAAACCACAATAGATGCAAACAAAGCCACAAGAGGAACCACATCTGTCAGGTTCATCAGCGTCACCCACTAATAAGTACAGACCAAGGAGTTTCTGCATGAATCCATAACCCTTTTCTGGGCTGAATTAATCCAGAAAGCTTCCTCCCTCATCCTGTAGGTCAGAACAGGCACCGTCAACTCATGACAAGGAAAAAAGAAAACACAATAAACCAGTGGAACAATTCTCAGTGACAAATTACCAGCACTGATGTGAAGTGAAAGACACTTTGCCCATAACAAGTGAAAGTGAAAGACACTTTTCCCATTAGGATCTGGACTTGATGATCCTTGTGGGTCATTCAGACTCAAGATATTTCATGATTCTAGGACAACCTTCCCAGGAGCCCACGCTACAGCCAAGCCATATTCCTCCAAACACAAACTACTTCCCTTGGTGCTGACGAAATCGACCTCTCCTGATTATGAGGGAGATATGGAGTATCTACTCTTTAGGGTCATCACTAGTTACTGCACAAACTACAAGGGGGGGAGCCAGTCTTGGCTGAACACTGCCCTGACTGAGCTGCCCATGAACAGTCCTCAGCTCACCTTCTATCACTCCCAAAGTGAGGCAGGACATGAGAGGAGATGCAGCCAACACCCTCATTTATTTGCTCCCTTTTAGCAGCTGAAAAAGGGATATTGTTTTACAGCAATGAAGACCTCAAGTATCATCACACACAGAGCCCCACACCCAGCATAGTCTTGGAGTTGAATCTGAGCCACTGGGTCTGGCACATCTGCTACTTCAAAATACTGGTGTCCACCTTTTCCTAAAGCAAGAAAGCACAAGAAATTCCTGTGTGTTTTAGATGGTGTTCAGAAGAGCTGGAATCCAGGTAAGGAGATTGAGGAAGTGAGTGTGGAACCAACCGTCAATATCATGATGGGAAGCACCAAACCCTCAACAGCTTCCAATGGGATCCTACACATGAGCATCAAAGAGCTGAGTGACCATACCACAAAACACTGGGCAAAATTGCTGGCAGATTTATGCTGCCTATGTCACCAGAATGCCATTTACTGCAGCAGTCACATTGGAAAACCAGGATTTCTCATGCCAACCTGGATGAGGTTACATGCTGCAGACATTTCCAGATTCCCTGCAGGAGGGATAACTCAGCTCTCCATTACTCACAGCCTGGCACTGCACCAGCCAGGCTGAACAGGGTGTGTGAATCTCTGTGTTAATGGGTGCCAGTGTCAGGACAGGTGGCCAGGAGCTGCTGGTGCTCCCAGCAAGTTTATTCCTGAGGAAAATAGGAGTGAGGTACATAAATTGATTTCTTTACAGATCCCCTGAGATCTCATCCCTTAAACAGCACTAGAGCCAATCAGCTCTCCCTGTGCACAGGGATGACAGCAGGACTCACAAAATCCTCCTCTCGATGCTGCATCATGTGCTGACATCGTGGGAAAAGAGGGAAACCACAGCACCAAGGTGTAAAAGATATGAAATGTGCACAAACAGGATATAGAATGTGCAGGAATGAGACCTTACATGGATTGCCATGGACCGTCACTCCCTTTGCAAGCAGGGAAAAAAGCAGAGGAGCAACTGGGACAGGGGCTGTAGCCCCAGGGCACATCCTTGGGGGTGTTGGACAGATGAGGTTTCTGTTCCTGGTAAGTTGCAGGTTTCCTCTCTCAGGAGGGATCATATCTACCTGGATGAATATGGATAACTGGCCTCTAAACTGCCAGAGAAATAGAAAGCATTTGTTCAATTTCTTTATACTCTGCAGTGATAATTGGTATACAAATCCCAAAAATATTCCTGAGCATTAAGGTTGCTCTGGGCAAAGAGTTTTAGACTTCACATCCTTTGGAAATGGGTGACAGAGCTATAGAAACCATGGCTTTGCCAAAGCCACCAGTGTGGATTCCAAGTTCTTGTCACTGGATCAGAGCTGCAGTAAACTCAGCGGTGCTCAATGCAGCATCCCAAGCAGTGATCCCAAGCAATGGCTTCGGGAAGGAAGCACCTGTGTGTTCAACCTGCTTTTCTCCAGGAAATATGGACAGAAAACAAACAGAGAGATCCAAACAACTCCTGTTTCTTCCCTCTCCATGCCAGGCTGGGGAGACCAAACAAGCCCTGTTCTTCATCACAACTACTGCCATTTTGGGAAGGAGATGCAGGCAGGGAATTCCAGCCGCAAGTATCCCGACTTTTTCCATCCTGCATTTTCTGCACAGCACATGGCACCCCAGCATCCTCTCCCACCTCTCTTCTCTAGGGCCCACCTCTGTCTTCCTAAACTCCACACCAAATCCGCTGGAGTCCAAGTGCATTCCAAGGGATGCTCCAAGGATTCAGGGACACAGCCTGCCAACACTCTCCTTCGCACCAGACTACACCTGGACAACAACCCTCTGACTTCTACACTTCCTAGTGCCAAAGGAGGAAGACTGTGTATTAAAGGCAGTGTATTAAAAAGGGAAGAATATTTTCCAATGAAAAATCAGCATCCTCACAAAACAAAGTCCTAAAGGCACAAACTGGTGAACTAATCGGAGCAGGTTACAAGAGGAATTGGAAAGATTCCTGTGGGATTAAAACAAAGGGTTTCACTAGCAACCTAAGTTTCTGAGACAGCATTTAGAAACTCAACCTGTACATCGAGAACAAGAGATGGCTCAATTGGTCCATGATACCCCACGGACCCTCAGGCCAAAGAGCACATGCCATGTTTGCCTTATTCCTTCAAGCTTATCTGCTAGCTTTCTAAATAACACTGTTCATACAGATACAGATCTAGAAAGGGTTATAAATACAGGTATTTATATATATTCACACATTTTAGTCCATGTAATAAAGACCTGCTCCTTTCTCTTCCATGCTGCTGGAGCAGCTGCCACCACTGGTGGCACTGGGGGATGTTCTCAGAGTGACTGTGTCCAGCCCAGTCCCCCAGTGGACACAGGAGACACGGATCAGTGCTGAAAGGAGAAACAGGGGGCTCAGCTCAGCCCCATCATTACTATTTACAGAAAAGAAACCCCTTAGACACAATGTCCCACTTTCCTCCAGCTCACAAACCAGCTCTGCTCAGTCCAGCTGGGCTGAAGCCTGCACAGCTCAGCCAGGATAACTTGGATAAATGGGAGCATCATCCAGACACATTGTATGCAATAAACAACAACCGGCATGCAACAATTTGGTGAAAGAAATCAAAAACAACCAAGGGCTTTAACATCAGAAGTGTATCCTGATGTGGCCAAGCCAACATGTCAACAGAGGGAATGCTCAAACAGCAGGTACCTCCATCGCTGTGACCTGAGCAAACATGTCAGTTAGTACCACATAATTTAAATAAAGCACATCCCAAGTGCACCAAGATTATCAGATTCCAAAAAATTATGTTTACAATAAATATCTCCTTGCAATGGGTTTTCTCCTATAACACTATGTATTTTCTTGGATGTGAGAATAGGGGTGGAGAGGTAAGCTGAGATACTTTGTCAAAGTTTCCCCAACTCGGAAATGAAAAGCTGACCCCATCCCTAAGTTATTACCAAGAGCAGAAGTGAGAACCAGCACTTTTCATTTAAATGCCAATCTGACTTTTCCTAGAAATGGAGCGGTTATGGATTAGATTCCAGTGTTCTTCTTGTTGCCTGCAGAGGCAACTCCCCATGCTTGGAATTGTTCAAGGCCAGGCTGGAGAGGGCTTGGAACAACCTGTTCCAGGGGAAGGTTCCCTGCCCATAGCAGGGTGGAACGAGATGATCTTTAAGGTCCCTTCCAACCCCAAACCATTCCAGGATTCTGTGATTCAGTAGATTCCCATAAAGCCCCTTTTAGATCAGTGTCAAATGTTCTTCAGCTTGTGAATATCTTACATTTAAAACAATAACCTTAAAAGCAATTCCTATAGGAAGTCTTCAGGGGCTTGGGAAACCAGACTCTCCTCCCATTACTTCCTCCCCCCATCTGCCCTCCCACAGCAGTTGGAACACAGTTCAAAGAATTTGCTTTTCAACCATAGGAAACTTCAGAATGGACCTGGCAATCCATGACCACTCCTGCCAGGTCCCATCACAGCCACACAAGGACATACAGCAGGATTAACATGACAGTCACGGGGTGTCCCTCCCTGGGACAGCGAACTACGGAGATCAAAGACCAGGACACAAGGAAGATGCAGCAGAGACTATAGCCAAGAAATTCAGGATCTTTGGTCTTGAGGTTTCAACGTGACCCTGTTGCCACTCAGAGAAAGAGCAGCCACCAAACAGTCAGTGCTATGACCAGGAGAAAGGACATCATAAAGGGAATACGTGGAGAAGGAAAAATGCTAGAGTACAGCTGACACTTTTTGAGTGATTTCTGCTCTTCAGGGATTGCAATAGACACCTTTGGAAGAGTTGTTTCACTTGCTGACCGGGGAAAGGCTGTCTCAGTAGGTATCTCCTGCTTTTTTAGTTTGTCTTCATCCTGTACTAACAGAGGCCGTTCCCGTGTCTGCTTTCATGGTAGAAGATCAAGAAAGACAGAGAGAGATGAACAAAAATGACAGATGGAAGGTGCCCAAAATGACACTTGGAGATGTGCAAAGCATTAGGGCAGCTTTTCTCAACATAAAATAAACTGCCCTGGGGAGCAGAGCTGCTGGTGGCCTGGCTCACACCAGCCCTAGAGAAGCATGCTCTCTCTGCAGAGCTCATAAACATCTGCATCAGGATCATGGGTGTTTGGTGCCTGCCCTCCCAGAAAAGTGGATGCTCAAAATCTTCCAGAGTGCTTTAGAATTGGAATGGTTGAGAAAAAAGTTTGAGGCATTCAAAACAGGAATGGTGCAATACAAAATGTGGTCTCTGACAGCCTCCTAATCTACAATACCCTTAAAACCCAGCATTTGGAAAATCCCATGGAACAGTCAGACTGCAAAGCAGATACAAAATGCTTTTCCAAAGTTCTGACCAGTTTGAAAATTCTATTGAAACAAGTGAAAAACTCTAAATCTTAGAAATCCCACACGTGGAACGGGCAGGGTGGCAATAGAGGCAGTGCAAACTCCTGGAATTTTGCTCCATGTTTTAGCATTTTTGTTTCTGGAGTCTAAAGAATGATAAAAACCCAGAATGAGTAAATCAGCACACAGGACATGCAAGGGCTTCAGCACTTCTGCTGAAGAAAGGAAAGATTGTGGGAATGCTGCATCCCTTTAGCTTGCCATTCCTGGTCAAACCCAAGTGTACTTAGGAGAGGAAAAACTTGGCTCTAAGCTCCCTCAGCTGAGCCAACCTCCGCTGGTCAGTGCGGTATTTTGGGACGGGTTCTTTGCACACCCCTAAGTGGTGAGAATTTGGGAGAAAGTAGCTGGGAGACTGGGCAGCAAAAGAAAATATAAAATGCAAGAGTAACATGATCATTAAAACAACAAAAAAACAGAAAGAAAGACAACATAAAAAGAACAGGGAACAGTTAAATTTTCAGAATTGTTTTTGTCTCCAAATACACGGTTATATCAGTCATGCAGCTTTTTCGAACCAGCCATGCACCAAAATAAGCAAAAATTTAAAGCTGCAAAAAGCTGCAGCAGTGCCAAAGTCCTCTGGGTGTGAGTTATGAAACTACTTCATTTGGCCAAAAGAAAAATGTTATCCAGCAGCTGCTGTTGAGTTTTTGCTTGGTGCCATTGCAATAGCAAGTCTGGTTCAGAAGCACAGATCAGAGCAGCAGCTTTACCTCAAGCCCACCAACCTGTCTCTCAGAAGATGGGACAGTGATTTTCTTGACCTGGACACACAAAGCGTGTTAAGGTTCAGTTGTCTCATAATAAAACATACAGGAATAGCAGAAAAGAGGCTCCTGGCAAAACCCCTCAGGCCACTAAAGCATGGTGAAGATACCATCATGAACAGGAGCAATGGCTTTGCACCATGATTTACCATCCTTAATTACTATCTGATTTATGATCCTTCAACACATGCAGGTAAGGGAAAACTTTCTCTCCAGTCAGTGCCTGGGGAAGATGCATTTCTGGAAGTTCATAGCAGGACATGGCCACCTCAGAGTGAGATCACTTCAAAGAGGACCAGATTAAGAAGGAATTTCGAGAAATGCAAATCCAGGGCTGACACCAATCTGCACTGCTGCAGACCCACTGCAGCCTTAAGTGGAACAAGCCCACACCATCCAGTTATGGTGACCAGCAGCCCTCCAAGATCTCAGTGTGGTCACCTTGCAAAAAATTCTTCATAAAAACCAAGAATAACATTACTGAACTGCAGTTGTGGAGCTTGAGAGCCTCTGCTCTGTCCCACCCACACTCCCAAACCCACGGGGCACTGAAAGCAGAGCTCTGCTGCCCACATTCCTGGGCAATCTACTGAGGCTCAGCAACAGAGGGCAAAGTCCATCCATGTGTTAAACAGGGTAACACCGATGATAGGTTACCCAGAGAAGCTGTGGCTGCCCCTGGATCTCTGCAAATGTCCAAGGCCAGGCTGGATGGGGCTTGGAGGAACCTGGGATAGTGGGAGGTGTCCCTGCCCATGGCAGGGGCTGGGACTGCATGGGCTTTAAATTCCCTTCCAATCGAAACCGTTCTAAGATTCTGTAACAACTAACCCTGATTAAGTTAATTTTGGCGATCTCATGTTTCTAGCAGGCAAAGAAAAGCCCTTTACTTGTTCTGGCTTTACTCCAAGCTTTGAGGAGCCTGTAGTAAACTTTGTGTTAAATCACTTGTACATGTTACAACAACCCTCCATCCACTGCAAGATTGTTTCCAGATTAGTAAGTATCTGCCTTGTTTGAGGATTAAATACTGGTTCATCTGCAGGGCTGTGGGGAGGAAGGGTTAAAACTGGGCTTTCAACCAGGAGAGTCTTCAATTGCCCCTATCTCCAGTCAGGATGCAACTTTTCTGTTGCAATAAAAAATTGCATTTACTACTTAAAAGACTGATTACCACAGGCACTAACTACAGTTTTACTCACAGGCTCTAAATATGAACCAGTTATCACCAGTATGACACAGAGGTGTCTGTTAACCAAGAATAAACCAGTTGGTGACTGGTTTTTCCTTGGAAAATTACCTTTTTAAGGAAATTAGCAGAGAAACTGTGAGTGCATGTGGTTACTAACACACAGTTCCTGCAAGAAGGGAGATTCCCATCATGTTTGAACAGCCCTGCTGTGGCCACCCAAGGAGTCCTCTCGAAGCCTCCACAGCAGATCAGCACCTGGAGTTCCTAATGCAAGTCTAAACCCAGTGACATACCAGATTAACTGAAGAAAAAAGCTATTTTGGAAAAATCATCCCATCCCAGTGCTTCTCCGTTGGGTTGTCTGCAATGTTATCTCTGAAGCAATAATTTAGGTCTTTGGATTTTGGGTTTGTCAGGGATTTTTCCACATTTTGGGGAGATCCAGGCATAAGCCAATCCCCAAACCAGCTACACGAAGTGGTCTCTAGCACCACACTGACAGCAACAGCAGGAAAAACAGCATCAATACCAGTTAAGGAATTCTTCCATCCTTCTCTACCAAAAAAATCACACTTCTATATTACTATGACTAAAGCTTCAACTCTCTCAGAGAACATTCTACATGTTACAAGTCAATATTAACTATTAAAATTGAAAATAAGCAGAAGCTAAGGGAAGCTGAGACTGAATCCCACAGTGCAAAGCTGCCCCTTGGAACACCCCATGCCAAGGTACTCACTCCATCCGCTCCTGTGGGAATCTGCCCGTTGATGTTGAGGCTTCGGAAAGGGGAGTGGGTGGACAAACGTTTGTCCCACTCACTTGGCCGAGGTTCTGGGACAGACTCCATGAAGTTCTTCTTCAACTCACTGATGTTGGCATGGTGCTTCTTTATTTCTTCCTGGGTCTTATCTAGATCCTATCAGCAAAATGACAGGATAAGTGAAGGGACATGGAGAGGCCCAGGACTGCTTAAACTGTGCTTAGCAAAGCTGCACTGAGCAGAGCTGCTGCTGATTTCCCCAGCTGTGCTCACACTGCAAACACACAAAGAGAGCATCCTCTCTCCTCCTCTTTGATTAATTGGGATAAACTGCAACCACGGAACGGGGTCTCCTCCAGGAGCAGGACATGCCATTGGTTCATCTCAAACTACACCAAATCAGATGACAACTGAGCTGGAATATCATGCATTTTCCCCAAATGGGATTTTTTAAAGTTGCCAGACTATGTTTCTTTGGGTTATTTAATTTAACATCTTTAAACTTTATGGGTTTGCTTTCTTTTCCCTCTGCTAGCCTGAATATTTCCAAGTATCAATACAATTAATGATAAAGAAAATGTTTTCCCAATTTTATTTACTCTCTTCATATCTGATTCTCTTTTATCCTAGCAGAAATTATCTTTGCATCCAGAATATCCTCATTACCACTTTTTTCCCTCCCTCTCATTTCATCCATCCAGGAGCTATCATAGGAGGTTTTAGACCTCAGAAACTGAGATGATTTTTTTTGAACTAAATCAAACTGAAAATTTATTTTACGCTGGATCAATCAAAAAACTCCCACTAAAATTTTTCATCTGGAAAAAGTCAGATTTTTCCTCTGACTGTGATAGCAGTTTGCAGCATAAATACACAGACTTCAAGGCAAGTCAACTTGTTAAAAATAGTTCTTCCTTGCAAGCAAACCAGAGGCTGTAAAAAAGAAAGCTTTTGCATAAGCCAAACAACAACTTTCTGGACAGGACCAAAAAGCAGCAAGGGGGAAATCAAGGTCAGTAAAAGCATCATCAGGACATTTCACTAATTTTGTGCTTTTAGTTGTTACTCAGCCCATCAGTTTTAGATGATGGGACAGCAAACACATCCCTAAAGGAGGGCCCTCCCAAAAATCTCCATTCCTGCAGCTCACCCAGGACACACCACCCTCCCTCCACAGGGCTAAACCCCAAATTCCTCTTTAACAATATTTACTCTTTTTGGCACAGTTCTGGGGGGAAAATAAGAAATTTTGGTTTCCATCCTAGATGAAAGTATAAGGCAAGTGCCTGTTAGGTAGGAAAAGAAAGCAGAAATGAGTCCACTGGGGACTCTGGGGTGGTCTGCCTGGTCAGAGAAGAGAGAAGGACCACCTTGGCTCTCCAGCACTGTGCAGGAGCAGGGCCTGGGAGGGCTGGCAGAGGAGCCAGGGCAGTGAGGAACTACGTGGAGTTGGGTCTGGGAAGCACCATGAGGAACCAGCTTTGCTCAGTGTCACCCTTTTCCTCCTGTTGTGCCATTTCTGCAGGAACCTGGCGCACGTGGAGCATTAAAAGGCTTTCAGTAAAATCAACAGGCAGCTTCAGGAGGGTGAGGTCTGCCAGGAAAATATCTGATCTGCCAAGTGCATAGAATAAAATAAAGGGAATAAAAGGGGTGAGCTGCTGAGTCAGCCCTGTTGTAGGGGGGGGCTGGAGCACCTGCAACAGAACTGTGGGAATGGGGAAGGAAAGGGCTTGGAGGCAAGTATTGTACTGGTGGGAAAATGGGGATTAGAAGCAATGACAAAGCTCTGTTTGGGGTTGGGGAATTGGAGGTATTTGACTTGGGTGAAAAAGCAACAGGCATAGTCTTCAGAGTGCCCTGGCAGCAGCCAAACTCTGCCTATCGTGTGCAGACCCTTCACTTATGACTCAAAGCTCTATGTTGTAACAGTAAAAAAAACCAAACCAAACCAACCAACCAAACAACAACAACAAAAAAAACCAAAACCAAAGAAACCCACACAGAAGCTGCAAAACTTTGAACATTCTGATGAGGAGAAGGCAGTCAGTACAGTCTACTTTCAAGAGATACCACCAGGGAAACCCTACGAGCTGCTGGTGCTGCAAGTTTGAGCAGAAAGACAAAACACAGGACCAGAGTATCAGAAGCCAGAAACCAGATCCCATAACAGAGTATGTTAAAGAAAATAAAATATATGATTGGCATGGTCTGTTCTGAGACCGAACTTGGGTGAAACCAATTGGAAAGGGCTCCCAAATCCAAAGGGAGCTGTAATGTCCAAGGATGAGCCATCCATGACCACTGAGCCTGTCAGTCAGATCCAAAGGGACTTGGCACTGAGGCAGGATGGGGCCCAGGTGTGGCGAGGTGCTGTAAGGCCAAGAAGGGCTGGGAGGAGGACGGAAAAGCTGCAAACACCACTGCAGCATCCAAAAGGATCCCTTCTGCCTGAAGCAACACGGACATTGTGGTGGCCTGGACATGACAGAGGTGACAATTTCATAGAATCCTGGAATGGTTTGGGTTGGAAGGGAACTTAAAGCCCATCCCATTCTCCCCCTGCCCTGGGCAGGGACACCTTCCACTATCCTAGGTTGCCCCAAACCCTATCCAATCTGGCCTTGGGACACTTCCAGGGATGGGGCAGCCACAGCTTCTCTGGGCCATCTGCCCAAATTTCACCAGCAGCTTATCCCAGATTTTGTATCTTCATAGACTGGCTTTTCCCCCAGGAGAATAATTTCTTTCAAGCAGTGAAAAACTGGTCAATGAGCCCCCACTACAATCCACGACCCCCTGAGCAGCCACCAGGTCCCAGAGCAGATCTGAGCACTGCCAATCATGTATTTTGGGGAGCTACAAGAGAATGAAAGCCAGAAGAGGAAGAAGGCCTGAACATCATCATGTTTACTGTCACCATGCAGAAGCATAATTAAAAAATCATATCAAATCAAAAGGACTTTCATGCAAGAGCATGCAAAAACAAAGGCAGCAGCAGAAGAGGAAGAAGTTCAGCACAGATGCAGAAGGTTTAGCAAATGCAACTCAAAAAAAGCTTCAAGTTCATACAAACCTCCAACATTAAATTGCTATGCCTGATATAAATGTTTTCACCATCTAGCCTCTTTGATCTCTTCTGTGAAAATGAAAGAAACGGGGGAAACAAAACAAAACACAAAAAAAAGCACAAAAAATTAAAACGTTGGTCTTGCAGGATCAGTAAATTGGCAAATGATAAGAAGTTAACTCAAGGTCGGGAATGCAGCGCTGTGGCAGCATGGGGTGGGAATTCCCGATAGGAATGGGGGTCTGGCTCATGGAGAATGGGAGAGGCAGTGAGTCCTTTAAAGAGACAGCTCCTAGGGGGCCTTGGCTTTGGCCACAAAGAGACAATTCCTGGTTTTCTGTGGAAGCCTCACACAGTCACCACACCACATTCCTGAGAGACACAGGCCCACCCCGGTGCACTGCCTGGAGGGACTTTGCACAGCAACTGCACCTTAACCACTTTCCCATCTTAGATGTTTCCCTATTACTTAAGCAATACCAAACAAGCTTTCACCTGATTTTTTTTTTTTTTGCATTTCCTGCAATCAGGCTACATCTAGTTTCTAACTAAATTTGTAACAAAGAAGAAATTTCATAAATCAAATCAAGTGTGTTTCTTTTGAACATTCAACATGCATAATTTCAGCAATCAGGTTATCTATGGGACAAAAAGCTATTAATTTCCAAATCAAGTTTTTGATAGTTTAAAGGAAACCAACACCCCAACCCAAAGCCCATGAAGAAATTGGAGCACTGTCTTTTTAAACAGCTTACAGATGCATGAATGATATGGCAAATTTGGCTGGTGAAAGGGTAAAATGGCTAACCTTCCTCATTCTTATCAGCTCTTCCTCTTTTTCTGCAGGCTGCTGCTGTTGGGCAGTGATAAAAAAAAAAAAAAAAAAAAAAAAAAAAAAAAAAAAAAAAAAAGAGTTGTTGGTTCATTTAACTATGTTGAACCTTGGAAAAAAAAATTGTGAGCAACCTAAACTGAATTATTAGCACAAACCTGGGGCTGGGCACCATTCGTGGTGGGGACTGTGACCTCAATGTGTGTTTTCCTCACCTACATTTAAGAAATAAATTGGTAAAAACATTTCTTGTTAGTAGATTTGTTTCAAGAAACCATTTAGTTTCCAAACACAGCTGCATAAAGTTGGTTTGAAGTGCTGGGGGAACATGCAAAAACCAACATGCAGCCCTAGGCAGGGGTTAATGACACAGCAGCTCCCCAGCACTCTGTTAGTCAACAGCATGTTAAATAATTCCTTCAGCTTGAGAATTATTTGTATTTGAAACCAGTGCTCTCCAGTGCTCCTGAAGAGGGGCTCCCCACTTGCATTACTTTGGCCAGGCAATGTTTTCAAATGGCATTTGCAGCTGGATCTCCCAGTGAAAATCCAAGCAAAGCAACATGCTCAAATTAACACAGACCTTCCCCAAACCAGAAATTATTGGTTATATCACAGGTATTATGTTGGCAGAGGCAGTAAGAAGAGGCATAGCTACAAAACAAAGCCTAACATCACAAATTAAATTCTTTCCTGTCCATAAGCACAGAGCCAAGATGATCTTAACACTCTAAGGGAAGTATTTTAGGGAAACTGGCTTGCTAAGTACTCTGAAGGCAAAAGCATCAGTGGGTATTAAAAGAAGTGATAGAGCTCCATTGGAGAAACAGTAAATTTGGCATGTTCAAATCCACATTTTCCTCCCACATCTACATTTAAAGGGGAAAAAAATTCCAATGTTTAAGCATTTAGGAAAAAACCTGTAATATGTGAGATGGGATAAGTAAAATTTCCTTGTTCTCAGTGTAACATGAGGGAAGGGGAGCAGCTGGGCAGGAGCAGCTGGGCAGGAACTCTGTGCTCTGATTCCCACCACACAGTGCCAGCCTGAAGTTCCCTTCAGAATTTTCATTTAAAAACTACTGTTCATGCAGGCCATGGAATTTTTTGAAGCAACTGCCCTTTTTTCACCTTCCTCTCTCAACCTTAATAGAAATCTTCCCTGGAGATGTTCCTACAAGACCCACTGTGTGATATATTCAGAATTATGTGGCTCCAGCAATTCCAAGAACAGCCAAATTTTGGACTAATGTGAAAATTGTGTCACAAGGCAAACACTTCTGCTGCACCACTGCAAAGTTTCATTAAGTCAGTAAGATCTGCAGAATATTAAGGACACTGTAGTATCAACAATAATTTTGGACATTATTTTGACTTCCTAGAACAGCACACACAGGTCAACTGCAGCAAAGACCTCAGACATTTGTAGAAAGATCAAATAATGTTTAAAAGTACTGAATTTGAACAATAAATTCCCCAAGGTCTCACCAGTGCCATTTTCAACTGAAGTTTCAGTCCAGTTTGCAGCACTGTATTACCAGCTCTCCCAGTAAAAGCCTATCAAGGTGAAAAACATTCTGCTGCTGGGCTGCAGACCAGATCCTTTATCATTGATTTCACTGGAATTCCCTCCTGCTGTCATACCAGGAATCAAGGGGCACAGCCTGGCCATGGGTGAGCCCTGAACTCCAGTTCCATGATCACATGCAGCTCTTGCCAGTGTTTTTAACCATCTATCAGCAGGTTGCAGTTGCTTTGACTACAGCCACCAAAACCTGGCTGCACTGGAGCTCCTTCTTCCACCTGGAATATCAGGGCTGGGATTTCCCTGACACCCAGACCCCTGTGCCTGCTCCCACCCGACATCTGGGAGAGGGATAAGCCCCTCATCTCCCAGGACAGAGCTGCTGCTTTGGGGTGACTTCTTGAGCGATTCTCCAGCCCGGCTCTTCCCAAGAGACCCCACTCTGACCTACCCTTGAGGCATCCACTGGCTCCTTGGCTTTCTCTGGTGGAAATTCTTCACGTCTCATATCAGATTTTGCTGTTTCCTTCCCTACTTTAGATGTGGTCAGCTCCTTCACGTCAGGCTTAGCTGGGGCTGGCTCTGCATGGTGGCTCTGAGCGATGGCTGGGGCTGAGGTGGGCCGGGGACTCCGCTCTGGGGTTATCACAGCCACTGCTGAGGATGGGGAACAGACAGGGACAAGGTTTAGAGCAGGTAACTTTTCAAACGACTAGGCAAACCCTTTTTCCGAGTTACAGTGCTGTCATTCAAAAAGAAAGGGAGAAGGAGGAGGATGAAAGAAAAGGGAAAAGAAATAAAGATGTTGAGCAAAGCAGCTTGTGCATTTAGTATGGGAGAGTTGGGATTATTTTCCTTATGGTTTAAAATAAAATCAAATAAAACCCCACACCAGATGGTTTACAAAAAGCAAGCTTGCACTCTGCAGAGAAGCCACACCAGAAAGGCAAATCTATTTTTGACATTGTGCCATGGATTTCTGGGTCCTTCACACACAACTGACAAAGACTCCTCTCCAATGCAACTAGAAAAGACACAGCGTGAGGAGTTCTGTACCCATGGGCATCTCCTCAACCAGAAACAGATGGCTTCTGGAAGAGAAACACAGGCTTTTTCCCCCTCCCCAAAAGATAAACAACAAGCATGGCTCTAGAGAACATCTCAGCAACTTCCCGGTGGGTTTCAAGGCAGGCCAGGGCTGCGTGTCCGAGCTGGGTATCTTCGAGGCAGCACGGTGGGAAGATACCCAGCACCTTCACATCAGTGACAGTGCAGAAATGAACAGCATGCTGCCAAAAATCATCTTTTCAGAGGATGACAGTCATAAATACAAGCACTAGGTCCACACAAAATCAACTGCCCTACTCCTTTCCTTCAATTCCTGATTTGCCAGGTAGTTCCCGAGCCCAAGGAAATATTCAAACCAAAGCTGTGTGACAAAGCAACCCTGAAATAATTTCCTGTGTGTACCTAGGGATACAATAAGCTATTTGGTTCTCCTGATGTTGGTTTTTAGGGATGTTTCACTAAAAAGATACCTTGTCACATAAAATAATATCTTTGATGCAGTCTCACATTCTCAAAGTAACAGTCTGCAGCAGGATCATATTGTGTATCCTATTCCAGCCAACATGAAGTCACTTATGTCCAGCCAGTCACTCAAAGACACTAGAAAATTTGCTGTTAAAATAAAAATTGTAATTTTGAGCAACTCCTTAGTAAGAATTCCTGTTGTACTGAAAAGGTAACAACATCTCATCTGTGTCTTATTAAAACATAGAGGGAATAAAATATCCAGGTGGCCAAAAATGTATAAGGTGGAGGCGAAAAAGAACCTGAGTTTCCAGAGATTGGAATTACATTTTCAAGACAAACTCCTGGACACCACATCCTGTTGTAAACAACCTTAAAACCCACCCCACCACTGCCAGCTCCGCTCACTCCCTGCTCCTCAGCACAGCAGTTCATTTCTGCGACCCAGACACTGTGTTATCCCCTTCGAAGGACAACCAGTGCTGTGTCCCACTGTATTCATGTCACAGAAGCAGTGACAGCCGCTGGGAGGGTTGTACAGAGGTGAGATGGTAGGGACAGCCGGGATGAGGAGATGCTGGGAGTGCAAAGCTGTCGTTGCGGTGGTACCTGACTCCTTCGGCAATGGCTCTAGATCTCTCACCACCATCATTTTCTCTTCCTCCTCCTCCTCCTCCTCTTCAATTGGGCTTATCTCAATACTGCCAAGATCACGTTTGGCTAAAAAAGTTATGAATGTGTTAAAATGCCACCTCAAAGAGGAAGCAGCAAAGGAAATATTGCCACCAGTAAATCTGCAAGGCCATCACTCTTCCTGCTCTCTCGGAGCATTAAGACATGCAGGAAAAACGGTAACAGACACCAAGCTTTTCCTGTGCCATCCAACAATGAGTTCCGGGCTGCCAGAGCTGCATTTTAGTTACATTTTCCTAATTAACCACCTTTGGCTATTTTGACACATGATTTAAACACAGTAAAAAGCACTGCCCCAAAATATGAGATATAAAACGTAGGTTGGAACTGGATGATCTTTAAGATCACTTCCAAGTCAAACCATTCCAGAATTCTATGACTGATCATTATCACCATGGCCATCACCTCACCAACAGTCCCTACTGGGAGCAGAAAAGCCAGCATGAGGGAAAGTGCAGAGGTGGATGAGAAGGGGCAGCTACAGCAGGAGAGCCCTGGATGTGTTCGGGTCTGACACCCGCTGATGTTTGACCTGCTGCCACACATCCCGTGGAACACAGAATCACAGAATCTGCTGAGTTGGAAGAGATCCACAGGGACAATCGAGTCCAATTCCTGGTTCTGCACAGGACATCCCAACAACCCCACCCTGTGCCTGAAAGCATTGTCCAAATGTTCCTGGAACTCTGGCAGCCTTGGGGCCATGACCGTCCTCCAGTTGCTTTCATACTAATCCAGGAAATACCTGATGTTTCCAGTTACCTCCCTCTACAACTTCAGTCTCCTCTTCCTGCAACAAGTAATCAACTCTACTTTTAATTATAATTAATATGAATCTGTCTGCAGCAGCAATGTTGCTCTGACATCCTTCCCCAACTAGGCAAGTAGCAGCTCCCTAGTGAAGAAATAAAGAGGAATATATAGGTGACCTCTGGCTGTCCCAGATCTCGTAACCTGATTTCCAGGCACTGCACATTGCTACAGTTCAGGGGAACAAACCTCACAAGAAGGGACAGTACAGGAGGAGCTTTAAGAGGCCACTGCACACTCATTTCCACACACAGCCAGGGCTTGGCACCCCCTCACTGCACCCAGAGCACACCTGAAAAGCAGCACACGGCAAAGCCAGGGGTGATTTTAGTGCCAACAAATGCCGCCACAACCAGTGTAACCTCTGTCCTACAGCACTGCATCACTTCACCCCAGCAGCAACAGCACAGGAGCCACTGCCACCAAACATCACTGTGGCTGTACCTGACCGTGGCTGCACCAGCTCCGCTGACTTTGGCTTCACAACAGGAACTTTAACCACCTCTACCTTCTCCTCCTCCTCCTCTTCCTCCTCTGCAATGGGTTTCATTTCAAAAGTTTCAAGAGTGTGTTTGGCTAGAAAGAGGTTTGCAGGTGTTAATGGGTGTTGGGGACCCACACAGACACACGATGGTCACCACAGCAAGGAGTGAGGAGATCCTTCTCAGTAGCTCGGAATAGCAAGGAGGTTTGCAGGCAGCTCAATAGTCATTTTCCACCAGGGAAATGTGTGTCAGTCTTTCTAGTGCTGCCAGACCCAACAGTGTATTGGATGAGAGGAGAAAAGAACACAAAGATAAGCTTTATGGGCTCCTTGCCCAGGAAGGGAGACGTGGGACACATGAACAGCTCTCAAGAGTGGAACTAGGAAGGGCTCTGCCTGCAAAGTCTGGAGAGAGGCAGGNACACCAAGCTTTTCCTGTGCCATCCAACAATGAGTTCCGGGCTGCCAGAGCTGCATTTTAGTTACATTTTCCTAATTAACCACCTTTGGCTATTTTGACACATGATTTAAACACAGTAAAAAGCACTGCCCCAAAATATGAGATATAAAACGTAGGTTGGAACTGGATGATCTTTAAGATCACTTCCAAGTCAAACCATTCCAGAATTCTATGACTGATCATTATCACCATGGCCATCACCTCACCAACAGTCCCTACTGGGAGCAGAAAAGCCAGCATGAGGGAAAGTGCAGAGGTGGATGAGAAGGGGCAGCTACAGCAGGAGAGCCCTGGATGTGTTCGGGTCTGACACCCGCTGATGTTTGACCTGCTGCCACACATCCCGTGGAACACAGAATCACAGAATCTGCTGAGTTGGAAGAGATCCACAGGGACAATCGAGTCCAATTCCTGGTTCTGCACAGGACATCCCAACAACCCCACCCTGTGCCTGAAAGCATTGTCCAAATGTTCCTGGAACTCTGGCAGCCTTGGGGCCATGACCGTCCTCCAGTTGCTTTCATACTAATCCAGGAAATACCTGATGTTTCCAGTTACCTCCCTCTACAACTTCAGTCTCCTCTTCCTNCAGGGACAATCGAGTCCAATTCCTGGTTCTGCACAGGACATCCCAACAACCCCACCCTGTGCCTGAAAGCATTGTCCAAATGTTCCTGGAACTCTGGCAGCCTTGGGGCCATGACCGTCCTCCAGTTGCTTTCATACTAATCCAGGAAATACCTGATGTTTCCAGTTACCTCCCTCTACAACTTCAGTCTCCTCTTCCTGCAACAAGTAATCAACTCTACTTTTAATTATAATTAATATGAATCTGTCTGCAGCAGCAATGTTGCTCTGACATCCTTCCCCAACTAGGCAAGTAGCAGCTCCCTAGTGAAGAAATAAAGAGGAATATATAGGTGACCTCTGGCTGTCCCAGATCTCGTAACCTGATTTCCAGGCACTGCACATTGCTACAGTTCAGGGGAACAAACCTCACAAGAAGGGACAGTACAGGAGGAGCTTTAAGAGGCCACTGCACACTCATTTCCACACACAGCCAGGGCTTGGCACCCCCTCACTGCACCCAGAGCACACCTGAAAAGCAGCACACGGCAAAGCCAGGGGTGATTTTAGTGCCAACAAATGCCGCCACAACCAGTGTAACCTCTGTCCTACAGCACTGCATCACTTCACCCCAGCAGCAACAGCACAGGAGCCACTGCCACCAAACATCACTGTGGCTGTACCTGACCGTGGCTGCACCAGCTCCGCTGACTTTGGCTTCACAACAGGAACTTTAACCACCTCTACCTTCTCCTCCTCCTCCTCTTCCTCCTCTGCAATGGGTTTCATTTCAAAAGTTTCAAGAGTGTGTTTGGCTAGAAAGAGGTTTGCAGGTGTTAATGGGTGTTGGGGACCCACACAGACACACGATGGTCACCACAGCAAGGAGTGAGGAGATCCTTCTCAGTAGCTCGGAATAGCAAGGAGGTTTGCAGGCAGCTCAATAGTCATTTTCCACCAGGGAAATGTGTGTCAGTCTTTCTAGTGCTGCCAGACCCAACAGTGTATTGGATGAGAGGAGAAAAGAACACAAAGATAAGCTTTATGGGCTCCTTGCCCAGGAAGGGAGACGTGGGACACATGAACAGCTCTCAAGAGTGGAACTAGGAAGGGCTCTGCCTGCAAAGTCTGGAGAGAGGCAGGTGCTGGCTGGCAAAATCCAGGAAGAACACATCCAGACAAAAACCCATCTAAAACCCAGGAGCTTTAATTAAATGTATTTGAGTGATCAACTTCAAATCTATTCTGGTGTCTGAAATTCCCCACCTTCTGCTTTTACAGCATCAGGCTTTCCCCACCAGGAGATGCTGATTAGTGAGGATACAAGGAATGCCCATGGTAGGGAAGTTTGCCACACTTTGTGAAAACTGGATCTAGATCCTAGAAAAGCAGTAATGCGGTCAAAAGTACACTGAAAAAAAATTCTGGGTGGGAGGAAGGTACCCAAGGCATTTGCATGTGAATTATCTCCAGCCCTAACACACCACAGGTAGTCCCTATCCAAGTGATGAAGACTGCAAATACTTGCAACACTGCTGCTGTGATACACTTACTAGCACTCTTAATGTGCTGTTGTACCTACACACCTCTTAAGGACATTCATATTTATTAATAGCACCTATCCTAAGAGAAATATAAGCTCCATGGGGTAAAATGGGTAGCATTTTTCAAACACCAAAAAAACCCAACCCAAAATGGCAAGGAGGTCCAGGATGAAGAATTTCAGAAGCTTCACGAGAAGTTTCAAGATCAAACTTTAAAGTTTTCAAGTCCGTATATACAAAACTACCGGCATTTAACAAGAGAGTTAGGTTCCAGCACATCCTAATCTTATCCCCATCTCCCCATAAGAACTGAAGTCTAATGAAGTACAAGGTGGAAATTTAGGGAGTCACCCAGAGCTGGGCTGTGTCTCCTCTCACTGCAAAACTCTTCTTGCAAAGAAATGAAAACAGAAAGACACCAGATTTGGTGAAAATTGGAAATTGTCAGGAACAAGCATGTAGAGGATAGGAAAGGCACTGCAGAGAGTTTTAGCCACCACCACGGCTCTACCTGGCTTCTCTCGGATCTGATCCGCAGGTTTTGGTTCAGGAACCTCAACCACCGCCACCTCCTTCTGCTTCTCTTCCTCTACGGTTCTGAACTCAACCTTTTGAGTTGCACGTTTAGCTGAAGAAATGGGGCACACGTTAACAATTGCCCGCATGGCAAAGGCACAGACGTCAAGGGAGCAGCAGTATCACNATGGCAAGGAGGTCCAGGATGAAGAATTTCAGAAGCTTCACGAGAAGTTTCAAGATCAAACTTTAAAGTTTTCAAGTCCGTATATACAAAACTACCGGCATTTAACAAGAGAGTTAGGTTCCAGCACATCCTAATCTTATCCCCATCTCCCCATAAGAACTGAAGTCTAATGAAGTACAAGGTGGAAATTTAGGGAGTCACCCAGAGCTGGGCTGTGTCTCCTCTCACTGCAAAACTCTTCTTGCAAAGAAATGAAAACAGAAAGACACCAGATTTGGTGAAAATTGGAAATTGTCAGGAACAAGCATGTAGAGGATAGGAAAGGCACTGCAGAGAGTTTTAGCCACCACCACGGCTCTACCTGGCTTCTCTCGGATCTGATCCGCAGGTTTTGGTTCAGGAACCTCAACCACCGCCACCTCCTTCTGCTTCTCTTCCTCTACGGTTCTGAACTCAACCTTTTGAGTTGCACGTTTAGCTGAAGAAATGGGGCACACGTTAACAATTGCCCGCATGGCAAAGGCACAGACGTCAAGGGAGCAGCAGTATCACAGGCTGCTCTTCTCCAAGCTCTGACATCCAGGTGTAGCACTGCAGCTGCAATTTCTCTCCTTGTCTGGGGTCATAATGGCATGGCTGACAGGCAAGCAGCAGCACTGATCCCCTCTCTGCTGTGCACTGTGCCTGAGGAACCTCGCATGTCCACACTGCAGGGAAGCTGGAATTTGGCTTTGCTGTCCTATAGAGCTTACACCATTCCTTCTCTCCAGCTCCGTGACACAAAGCCCAGGCTCGGGATGTCACTGAGCCCAGGGACAGCCTGGCTGCTGCTGGCCATGGGGTGCTGTGCAGCCCTGGTCCACTCAGGCTGCAGCACAAGCTCAGGGCTCAAAGCAAAACGGTCCCTGCTCCACCAGGTGTCTGTGATGCACAGGGATGCTCCTCTTTCCCTGGATCCTCACAGTGCATGGGGATGATCCTCTTTCCCTGGATCTTAATACTCTGTGATACAGATCACATGGACCAAACTTAGGCACTCCCTTTTCCATGCTTCACCTCCTCTGCTGCTATCTTTTTCTTTCAAAAATCTCACAGATGAGCCCATCTGACTGACACCGCAACTCCAGTCCGAGCATCGTGTTAAGAGACACTGAAAAAGTTTCCATTGTGGCAAAAAAATCTCCCTCATGTAAAACTATGGGATTTAAGAAATTATATTAAACAAAACAAACAGAATGGTTTAATTCTTGGTTTTCTAAAGGAAAATGCTTTGAGAGCAAATGAAGAAGTATCTTTACAAGAAGAACTTTGCCATAAGCCTTCAGCACCCACCTACAATCTTTTCATCAGTCAGTTCTGCTAGGACCACCCTTGGTTTGCATTTTTGTATTGGGTCTGGCTGAGATGGAGTTCATTTACCTGTAATAGCCCTCACAGTGTTATTGAGCTAAGGATAGAAACTGGGAGAGGAAACGGCAAAAGTACTGAACAATGTTAGAGAACAGAATGATCGTGGGGAATTGTAGTTGTAATTGTGGTGAAGGGATAAGGGGTGGATTTGGTGTAAATTGTCCACTTTTGTTCTGTGTTGTGACAATGCTGTTTTGGTTTTTGTAGGGGGAATTGTTGTTTTGGTTGCATGGTTTTGTTGATGTGAATGAAGGTTGTGTGATGAATCAGAATTTTCTGAGTTAGAAGGGACCCACAAGGATCATCAAGTCCAACTCAGAATCAGTGAATTACAGAACACTGAGTTGGAAGGGGTCCATGAGGATCATAGAGTCCACATTCTTAAGTGAATGGCCTGTATGGGGAACAAACCCATCCCCCGTGGTGTTATCAGTACCCTATTCTGACCAACTGAGCACCAATTCAGTCTCACTACAGGCACATAATTCCTAATAATTCCTAAATATGTAAGAGGCCGGAACAAGGTCTCGTACTACAGTGACAAGTTACACCTGTGTTTTTGTACAGTAGGGAATCCAGGTGTTTCTTAAGGAGTACTTCAGCATCCTGGTGATTCCAGAAGGGAGAGGGAAGACACAGCAGGGACTGACTCACCTCCATCGAGGCTCCTGGATGCTCTCTTGCTGGCCGTGCGCTCAAACTGGGGTGCAGGCCGGTCGATCAGGGCGCTTGCCTGCCGCGTCTGCGCCTGCGTCCGGCCGCTGTAGCGGAACTTGGAGCCCAGTGCCAGGAACCTGCTCTTTGGAATGGCCTCAGTGGAAGTCAGCCTGAAAGACACACACACATTTAAAACTCACACCTCCAGAGCCAGGAAGGGGCACGTGAAGAGGAATTAAAGTAAAAATTAAAGGACTCTCTTGCATCCACTTGGCCAAGGAAATGCACATACTAATGATGTCTCACATCTGCATGACCCAAAGATTTCTGTCTTATGGTTCTTACAAAGCAGAACTTGCTTAAAAATTTACTGCAAAATAAACATCTACTGTCCTTACAACCATTTCACTCCCATTTTTCCAAAACCCTAAGGAACAATGCCCATTTTCAATAGTTAAATTCAAGCACTAAGCTGCTCAGGGTGAGGCTACTGTTCAGAAAACCCACCTGAAGAAGGTGTGATGTTCAACACATACTTTCCACAGCTTCTTTGCTGCCCGGTAACTTGGTAGCTTGAACCCAATTGTACTTTCATACTGTTCTTGCTGTGGAAAATATAAGTTATTTAGGTATAGCAGGAAATAAATGTGGCAGAAGCCCAGTCCTCAACCCACCACCCTGGTCTGCTGTGGCACAAACTGCTGAACTTGCCTCACAATGTGCAGCAGGACCTCAGGTCAGAGGAAGGAGAGGGCTTGGCCTCTCCTCAGGATGCACTGGGATGTGCAGAGCAACATGTCGTGGGTTTTGCAGCCAGTCAGATCATTTATCCCTCCCTGTCATGCTGCCCAGCTGTGGGTTGGGGTCAAACACTGACCTCCCTGCAAGGCTGGCTCATGGCAGTGAAAGCAGGAAAAGGAAGAAGAGAAATGAGGCCCCCATTGTAGCCCCTCTCCCTGATACAGCCACGTTGCTCCAGGGATTTCATCATTCATGGGAGGCAGCACCAATGCATCCATTCCTGTCTCCTGCACTTAGGTGAAAAGCTAATTCTAATTATTTCCTTTGAATGAAAGCAAGACAAAGAGCCATTGTCTTGTCCTGTTTCCAAAAAATTAGTTAGTGCTGCCCCAATTTCAGCTGTCAAGCTCCCACGCATTTCCCTGGATGCTGGGAACACCTGGGGATGCCAGGAGGTGGTGCTGGCTGACACGTTGTTACACTGTCACCAGCTGGCTCCCAGCTTCAGCCGAGCTCAAACAGTTGGATGTCAAATGCTCAGGCAGAGAAGACCCCGAGCCCTCCCCGCTCTGCTCCAGTGACACACCCATGGTGATGATCCTAAGGAAACAGAGGATGACAGGAGCCCACAGGAGCCAGCCATACCTCCCCCGGCCGAATCTTTATGAAGAAGCTGCTGCGTTTGTAGGAAATCTTGAGGACTTTGGGCCACGGGAAGCGGTTGATTCTCAGTTTATCTTTGTAAACAAGAAGGCCACTGGAACAGACTCCCAGGGTGATATCCACTCCTTCCAAGTCCTGGGAATGCAGACGAGGATTTAAGCAGTGTCAGGTTTATGAGTTTCATGTCAACAGCTGCCTTCCAAATTATCTCTCTGGTCTTGCCATAAACTCATCTCCCCATCGCCTGGACTCCAGCTCCCAGTTCCATGGCCACCCTCCCTTTTCTTTCATGCTTTTCCTGACACCCTCCTCCCACCTGCTGATCTCTCCTGTTCTGATGCCGGCCCAAAGGGCTCATCAAGAGCCCATCCTGCACTTCCTGGAGCACAGAGGCTCACGTGGCAGGGAATACAGACTGTATTCTGAGTTGCTCAGAGCAAGGACCTGTCTATATGAGGAGCTTTGGAACATTTCCTGTGACATAAAAATAATAAGCAACCACAAAGAATCACTTCTCTTGCAGGAATGCTCGAGGCACACCTGTTGTATGTCTGTATTTCTATACTTCCTCTCTTTCCAAAGGAGCCTCCCAAAACAGGCAAACTTGCTTCTGCAAGGGAAGGATAATCAAATTACAAAATCCACAGGTAGGTGCACACACACTGGCTCTTACCTTGGCTTGGTGAAGGTCGACTCCATACATAGACAGCTTTTTTGCATTCTCAAGAAATTCCAGGTCTGCTTGCGCTGGAGTCATGGATCTGCAGAAAAAGAAAGGGCTTGGTATTTTCTGTTGCTTTTAAGAGGAGACAGATCACACTTTATGAAATCCATTAGATTTTCTTTGGATTTCAATACAAGCAAATTTGTGCTCAGATGATGAACTATTAAATCGCTCTGACGGCCCAAATTTGTGCTTTGAGACATCCCAAAAACACGGCTGCATTTTATTCCTGTGAAGTTGTACAGGCACTAGAGAAGGAAGTGAGGAAGAGCAGTGAGGGGACAAAACTTGATTCAGCAGAAGAAACCCAACTGAGCAAAAGGTGACAAGTCTTGTCCCTCCAGACCTGCTGCCTCCAGACTATCCCAAACCCAGCTATTGTTCTCCAACCAACCAGACAGACAGTTGAAACCACTCAGCAGAGATTCCAACCGGGGGACCAGATGAATGAGGGGTTTTCTGGGAACAGATGGTGCCTGGTCTGCAGGAGGGGCACAACTTAACAAAGACATCCTGATAATGGAGGCCATTATCAACGTTATTGAAGTGTCCCTGTAAATAAGTTTCTGGTGTATGAGGTACATTAACAGCTCTGCTGGGAGAGGATTCAGCTCCATACATTTAGTTTTCTGCCCTCCTTTGATGTCTTCCTTACTGAGTGCTCACATACATCTTGTGTGTGATGTAAATAGAGGTTTGAGTGGTGGGAGACAGGGCAAAGTCCACTGTAAGGACAATCTTGTAGGAAAGCCCCAGGAGCAGTCACCATCTTGATATGTGCCTTGTGCTTTGCAAATAGAGCAGCATGAGCCAGAGCAGAGATTTCCCTGGAAATGTCCAAAGAAGACATGAACATTACACTTGGGGACATAGTTTAGTGGTGGGCTTGGCAGTGCTGGGTTAACAGCTGGGCTCAATGGTCTTCAAGGCCTTTTAGAACCTAAACAATTCCCTAATTCTATGATTCCCACTGAAAACCCTCTGGTGTTTAATGTTCACAGAATATGGACCAGAAATTAAACAGGGACATGTGCTTCCTCCTGCACAGGCAAACAGATGAAATATAACTACATCTTATACCTTGAAGTGTCCTTCTGATGAAGCCATGAATAATTCAGCATTGTGATTCAGCACTTCTAGCACAGCAAATGGCCTTTGACTCCAAGTCATGAAGCTTGTCAGAGGCCCAGTACTTACTTTCCCTCATTTCCTCTCCTCTCAGTGTAAATGGAGGGGAATCAATTAAAAATATTGATTTGCAGGCTTGAATGAGGCATTAATTGTACCTCTGGTCACAGCCAGGGCCCACATCCACTCTTCCCACTGTGCTCCCGTTTTTTGTTCCTATCTGCCTGTGAAAAAGTCTTGTCTTTGCTCCATCTTTTCCTTTCTAGGTAGATATGCCCAAAATAAGATGAGGAAGAGGTTTAGTTACTGTCACCCTTGAATCTGATACCACAGAGACTCCCAGGAGTTGTTCAACTCTACCTGAACCAGACACACCTGCCTAGGTCATGGCTACACTAGGACACACTTAACTGCAGGCTTGTAATTCCTGGATCACCTGGAATCCTTCCACATTAGGAAATGAATGTTATTCACTAAATGTGTGTAAACAGAGAAACTAGATCAAACTACAATCCAAAATTTTATAAATTCCAAAGAAATATATTAAAAAAAGACAAAGGGCAAGGTTAAACCAAGTAAATTCTGCATTTGCACATGAACTAAACTCCACTTTTATGGCTATTTTGTGGGGGAAAAAAGCACTTGTTAATAAATAATTGCAAGACTTCGCATCTGCTTTCTAAAATCTTAAGTTTCTCTTTCATGCAGGAAAAAAGAATTCCAGCTTCCAGAAAGATTTTGTCCTAAGTATCAGATGTTTTGTTAAAAGTTGATGTTCACAGAATCATCATAAAATCACAGAATGGTCTGGATTGGAAGAAACCTCAAAGATCATCTTGTACCTTGCATGGGCAAGGACACCTTCCACTATCCCAGGTTGCTCCAAGCCCCATCCAACTTGGCCTTGGACACTTCCAGGGATGGGGCATCCACAGGTTTTCTGTATCTCACAGAGGTAAGGAGAACACCAGAAAATCCCAATATTTCCCTTATTTCATCTGCTGTGCACGAACAAGTCCCCCAGCTGCCTCACCTTACCTGTATGTTTTATGAAGCTCCACAACCTTCTCTTCAAGCTCTTTTGTCTGGTTTGGGGCAAGTTTGAACTCATTGATGTAATCTGGGCCATGGAGATCAGGATCATAGTCTCCCAACTCTGACTGGACTGTGTAGGAACCCAGCAGAGCCAAGGTGGCAAAGGAGCAGGGCAGCCGCCCTGTAAGGATGTCATGTCTAAGCTGCAGACACAGGTAATACCTAGGGGCAGAAAGGAAAATACTATTCACAGAGAAATTTATTAACTTGAGGATCAGAGTCTCTTTTTTATGCCACTGATGAACACATGACAATGCTTGTTGCCAATTTTTACTTATTCCCAAGGTAAACAGCATGGAAGACTCAGGGATTCAAGACCACCTCCACTCTGCAAAGTGAGTAAAGGACACTATGACCAGAAAATCTTGGGTTTAGGTAAGAATTCACTTTTCTATACAAACATGCACATGGTAGGGTTATAAATGACACTGCTTTACACATGGACTCCAGTGGAGAGAGGGAGCATCTTCACATCTATTAAAAGCAAATCAAATCCGGTCCAAACAGTGACAGCATCTGATCTCTTTGCTGAAGGAGGGAAAAATACTCAAATATGAAACATTTTTATTCCATATCCAGGTTAACGTGGTAGTAGGATTCCCAGGTAACTCACCTGGTGATGTCCTCTGTCAGCTGGGCAGGATCTGGTGGATAAAACTTGACATTGAAGGTAAAATCCCAGGGGCCTCCTGCAATGACAAGGGAAAGGTTAAGAAAAATAAACACTTAAAGGACAGCTTTGTAATGGTCAGTTGATATAAAAAAAAGCTGGGAATATCCAATCTGATCTTCAGTATTCAGCAGATACAATAGTGATTTGATACTGCTCACTCTCACAGCTGACTGCAGCTTAACATCTGTCTAAGTGTAAGATGTGATTTCATTTACAGCAGGTAGCAAAAGCAGGAGAAAAAAAGTAAGGCAGGGAAATCTACCTGTATTAACCAGAACTTGTGGCAAAAATTAAATTCATTGCTAAGAGACTCAATGACTGTTTTTTCATTGGCTGAAAAGGGATTCAAGAAGAGAGGCTAGGCATAGGCTATAAATTAATAAATTAGGATTGGTTTACCGCTCAATCCAAATTTCAAATTTCAAGGAGGGCTGGGCTAAGTCACTCCTCAGCCTAATGCACTGGGATCAGGTGGTCAGACATAGCTTAAATTTCAGCCCAACACAAGCATCAACCTCTGGATGAAGCCAGAAAGCACCAGGGTAGGAAAAGCTTTTCAAGTTCAGACTTAATTGCTTTAATACACCTTGTTGCAAACCTTGTATAGCACCGTTATAGGCATCAAGTGAGACAGAATCCACACAATCACACAGAATTGGCATTATAAGTGGTATGGACAGCCCAGATAACACAGTTTAAAAGGAAACTCCTTCTTTTCCTTGAAAATAATCCCATTTCCCAATAGCAGATAGTCCCGACTGAGTGATTTTCATAGTTACATCTCCCCCTGCTGTGCCCTTTAACACTAGCTCAAAATAAGATTTATCTCAGAAAGAGAAGATCTAGCCCTGCACTTAACTCACTCAGAGGTTTATCCCAATCTCACACAGGGAAGAGGGAATGGAGCATTCCTGGATTTACTTCTTATGCAATGCCATAACTGGGATTACACACAAGGCACGTTGTTTTCATCACAACAGTTCAAAACAAGTGATTCCATGGTGGATTATCTAAACCAGCACACACACTGGTGCCCACACAATTATATGTACATGCAAAATACCTTCACTTCAAGTAAAATCGAGTAATTTGCCATTTCACCAGCTCTGAGCAGGATTTGGACATCCAGGTCTCCCGAGGTGAAGGAATTAACTCACTGAATCCCCCGAGCTAATCTTGACTGACCAGAAGGACACAACTTCATGGCAGAGAGACAGCAATACTCACTTGCTCTGGGCTAGCAACCCTCCTGGAGAGGCTACATTTCACTTCATTTTCACCAGCTCTGAGCAGGATTTGGACATCCAGGTCTCCCGAGGTGAAGGAATTAACTCACTGAATCCCCCGAGCTAATCTTGACTGACCAGAAGGACACAACTTCATGGCAGAGAGACAGCAATACTCACTTGCTCTGGGCTAGCAACCCTCCTGGAGAGGCTACATTTAACCCATCTCAGGGGGCCAGATTCCACAGCAGGCTGCTGTTCATTACACTCACTAGATGAATGTTATGGATGGGGCAGCTCCTGCCCTTCACATGCACCCTGCTACTGATTCCAAGAGAAGCTGGTAAGACCAGGAGCTTTCCCTACCCCACAGCCTTGCATTTTCCCCCTAATCTGGACTTAATGACACACTTTGTCCTGGGCCTCCCACCAAAAGTATCCATAAAACAAGTTTTCCTTCCCCAAACCAGTATTTTACTTCCAGAGCAGCCAGACTTGCTCCCAAGAAAAAAAAAAAAAAAGACTCTTAAAATATTTCATTTTGACACTGCCCTCATCTTGAACTAATTCAGTGCTAGCAGGCCTTAAAATACAACTTGGTAGAGCATCTGGTATTTGAGCTGATATTTCTCAAGCCATTTATCATTCTGGTGCCCCTATTTGGACCCTAAAACAACCTCAGAGTCCATAAAACCTTGTTCCACCATAAAATTCTGCTCAGGGTCTCCCAATCTCCTTTGGGATTTCAGTGGTTCCCACTGACACCCATTTTCCCATCCTCCAGCAAGGAGCACATCCTGATTTCTGCACTGCACAGACAGTATGGCTTTGCTTCGGGCAAACACATCCCAAGCCGTTTTGCCAAAGAAATGACATTTTTTTCCTAAATCTAGAGCATCCCTAAATCCTTAAGAAGGAGAGAAAGGATGCACAGACTGCTTGAACTTGTGCTGATCCCTGACAGCCACCCTCACTTGACTTCTCCCCATCCCTGGGCCCCCTGGATAGCTCACCAAAGCTACATTGGGAGAAACCCCCACACACACACGATAAATTCAATCTACTTACCATGAATCTGCTTTTTTATTTCTTTGGCAGGATCCAGCCACGTCTGTAAGAGGATAAAAACATTCACAGTTTACCAGACATTCCAGAAACATCACAGAAAGCTGAAAATTACTAAAAATACGGAAGAAAAAAAAAGACAATATTTAACACAAAGGCAGCCATGGAAACTGAAGAGATGGTGCATTTTTCACTACTTGTATTCCAGGCTGTGGTCTCAGAGGGTGTATTTCCAACCATTCACCTACTAGGGACTCATAAGGGAGGCAGGAGGAGCAAGAAAGGAAAAAAAAACGGGCAGGATATTAGGGCTACAAGAACAGAGAAGCAGGTACAGCCACAGCCACACCCAGCTATAGGGGCACTTGTACAACCCCTTTTTTATTCTCCAGAACCTCTAAAAATAGATAAATAGGACAGATATATTAATTTTAAGCACCCTGTCTCCTTATTTACCCTATTCAGATCAAAGATCACCAAGACTTTCTATTATTAGCTATAGTGTTCAACAACCTAATTGCTGAAATACGAGTAAAAACACCCAGTTCCTGAGTAAGGCTGGAAATTTTTACAGGAGCGTGACATAAACTTCATTTCTTTTAACTATGACGCAAGTTTCTAGTAATTACCTCTGCTACAAATTTAGAAACATATCTTTTCCCCCCTCCTCTGTCATTTGGGGTTTTGTGGGGTGGTGGTGCAATACAAGCATCAAAACACAACTGCTTTTTCCATAGTCTGAGCCTTCCCCTTTGCAGGGTTCAGGGCCTGTCCTGCTGTAGGCACTGGCTCTGGGCTAGCAACCCTCCTGGAGAGGCTACATTTCACTTCATTTTCACCAGCTCTGAGCAGGATTTGGACATCCAGGTCTCCCGAGGTGAAGGAATTAACTCACTGAATCCCCCGAGCTAATCTTGACTGACCAGAAGGACACACAACTTCGTGGCAGGGAGACAGCAATACTTACATTTAATCTCCTCTTTTTATATGCCTGCTCATCTAATGTATAAAAGATATGGGGATACAAAATCCATTTGAAAGGAAGACTTGCTGCCTTTTCAGGGCCACAGCTTGGAGCAGAGCATCTCCATGGCCGAGCTGGGACCACAACTGCTTGTTACTGGGATGAGCCCAGGGTGCAGTCATGCATCCCACCCTGCCTGATCCAGCAGACAATGATGGGAACAGCGACTGACGGCACTTTTATCCCACTGGGCCATGAATCAGTGGGAAACAATCCTCTCTTTCAGGGCAATGAGCTCCTTGCTGCTCCACAGTACCCAGCTGCTCCAGCCACTGTTACAACCTTCTTATCCCACTGTCACCCTCTGCTACATGCCCATGTGGGTAATTACTGGTCCTCAGAAGGTTTATTCCCTAAATATTAAGGTGGAAAATGTCACATACAACCCTTCCCTATCCAGGAATACACACATGTATCTCCACCTGCTCCACACAGCTGCAGGCCAGGTGCAGGAGCTCATCCTTGGATACTATTAACACCATTTTACCTGTGAATCAGTAACTCTGGGAGTTACAGCAGGAGAGAAATGGAGCTTCAGATTTCAAAGTTCAATGAAACATAACCGGAAAGATTTAAAAAAATAATGGTGTATTCACCCATCAGAGCAAACCAAACCTGTTTGCTCCACACTGGAGCTGAACAACCTATGGACAGTGGCCTCATCTTCCCCAGCTTCCAGCTCTTGGACATAGATCCAACAAAATCTGTTTTCAGTCCCTACAGTTAAAAAGCTGCACAACCTCTCAGACCTTGTTGGCTTAGTAGAGGAGGTTTCTGCTTCTGCTTCCAGAATAATCAATGCCAAAAGCCAGGACACGAGAAGAACAAGTCCAAGGGGCTGGGAGACCATGGAATTATTTAGGAAAAGCCCTCTAAGATCATCGAGTCCAATCATTACTCCAGCACTGCAAAAGCTATCACTAAGCAGTGTCTGCAAGTGCCACATCTACATGCTTTTTGATCACTTCCAGGGACAGTGATTCCACCACTTCCCTGGGCAGCCTGTGTCAAGGGCTTGACAACCCCTTCCAGGAAGGAATTTTTCCTAACATCCAAAAGAAGCAGTGAGCTACCCACAGCACATGCAGAAGAAGCTGAGCTGCTCCAGCTACACTCTTTTTGCTTTTAATCAGATCTAAAAGTACACCTACCCCTCCCTCTGCAAGAATAAATTCTGAGGGTAAAAAACATCCAGGTTATATACATGGAAACACATTTCACATCCAAAAAAACTGGAAGACACCAGAGCTTGTGAAACAAACCCAAGTGGGAGTTCTGCCTACTTAAAATAGTGTTACTTTTGGTTGTTATTTTGCCTGTGTATAAAAGACTATAAAGTTTTTAATGACAGACATCTGTCAGTCAGTAACCTGGCCATAGGGGATTGCTGCAGGTGAAGCAGAGGAAGAGTAAGAATATGGACCAACATAATTGGTCTAAATGACATAGAATCGGGCTCTTCATTTCAACTATCTGACTTTTGGCTTTACGAAATAGACCTTGAGTAATTGTTGAGTTAGAGGGTAACCAAGGTTTTAAAAGGTAAGACACTGCTTGAGTCAAATCAAAGACCTTAAATTGAAACCATGAGTAGGAGAGTTGGTACAGAGTCACATGTGTTCTTCTGCAGGACAAAGGCTCAACTCCAAATGCTCTGGATGGCTCCAACCAAACCTCCCCAACGCCAACACCAGTGCCAGGGCAGCCTGATTCCTTCAGCTGCAGCTTTATAATTTAATGACATCATTTTGCAGTAAATGAACATAATGACTTTCTCCAAGTGAAGGCCCAAGTTCACATAGCTTTTTGACACTCCTGTAATCATCTATTCACCATTTCTTCCTGTGTGATAAACTGCAATCCATATTTAGGGAGGACACCAAAATGAGTTTGAAGAGGAGCTTCTGCCCAATGAGCTGAATCCCCTCAAGGCCAGCAGCTGCTTACCCTAGAGGTTGGTGTGTCCCATGTGGCCAAACCAAAGTAGTCTTCTTCCAGCAGATTGAGGTGGTCACAGACTTTTTTAAGTAGATCCTGTCCCTTGGCATGTTTCTGCAAACAGACAAAGAAATCCTGTAGGATGGGGCTGGGTTTTGCCTGTCTTTGTTCCCAGGAGAGGGGAGGAAGGGAATAGGGTCAAACCACACTGTGCACTACAGTGTAAGAGGAAAAAGGGTCCTGAGTAGTTCCAAATCCTATCTCCTGGCTCTTTCAGAGCAAGGACTCCCTACAGGAAAGGGCACTAGACATAAAAATTCCATGGAGAGGCAACAAGAACCACAGTGTGGTTCTCTCTTCCCACCAGCTCCATGTGTGAAAATCCCCCAAAGCTGGACTTCCCAACACATCTCAATAGACACCAAGCATCTCTATAGGTTTCCCCCCCCTGGTATATCTACAGTGCTGATCTCTCCCAGGTCCAGGCTGCCAAACGATCTGGTGTGGACCAAGAGATGAAACTGCTTCTACAACCCATTCATTTCAGGGACAACCTGACTTTTCTTAGGTTCAGAAAAAAGACAGCAGCACATAACCAAAGCCTATGGTTTCCATGGCCTTTCTATTACCCTCATCTGCTGATGAAAATCAGCTTCTCCCATCTGCCTTATGTGCCCAAAAGCTGCTCAGCACACATCTTCCTGCCTCCAAAAATACACTCTGAGCATTCCTATTTCCTCTTTTTCTTTCCCCCAAATCCTGCAGAAGTGAACTGGCCCAAGGAACAGATATCCTTTTAGTCCAAAAGCATGAAGGGAAACATCCCTGAGGCATAAAACTATGGCAACCAGAAGCAGTTCATTCCATTGGAGGCTTTGCTAGAATAAAGTGCAGTTCCAGTGACGCAAAATCAGCTTTTCTAATGCACACAGCTCTCCTGTCAGTCATCTCTGCATGGCAACTGCTCCAAGACCCTTGCCTTGATTTATTCCTTGGCTTTATTCCAGCCTTTCAGCTGGAATAAAGGTTCTTTGTGCACGCATTGTGACTCTATAGGTAACATAATGTATGTGTTAGCCTGGGTATTCCTCAAGGAATTGGCACTGATATAGGAACAAAAAAGCTTCCAGGGCTGTCAGTTGGAAAGGATGCCTGAAAACACCAATTCTCTTTGAATGAAGGCATTTGTGCTGCTCTTTGCCTACACCTTTGCAATTCCTTCCCAATTAAATTTTAATAAACTCCCAAAACACCAGAGCAGAATTATACTGGCACTAAAGCCAAGGGTGCTTCTCAAGTTTAGAGGGTCTCACTGACACAGTGCCTCCTCTTAATCCTCTGCAGTGCCCACCACAACCGTCTGGACCTACATGTCCTCATGTCCTGCTCAAGTCAGGACCTCCCCATGGCTCTCCCTCCAACAGTGTCCATGATGGTATTCAAAGGTCTCACTGCAGCAAACTCAGGCACAAAGTCATGGCAAGCTGTCACTGGGATTTGGGAAAGAGGTTCCTTGGGGCTGCACACAGTCTCCCTGGCCAAGGGGCAGGTGATGGGGGCAGTGATGCTCTGAGCTGATCCCAGGCAGCACCAGCAGCGCCAGCGTTACACAAACACTCAGCACTGACCTACTTGCCCAGGATCACCCAAGGTGATTGTTTCCACAAGGAGCCCTGTGCCCAAATACCCTCTCCTGGCCCATTTACCAGTGGGACTGAGGAAAAACAAGCTGGTGGAAGTATGCTCCAATGGTAAGCACCAAATTATTAATATTCCAGACAAGTATCAAAGTACTAAAATAGGGATTTCTCCTCGCTTTTTATTGCCCTGAGAGCACCACATCCCTTTGAGAGAATACAAAAAATAAATAAGGAATAAAAGGTCTCAGATGAAGGGGGTTGCAGTGCTCTAAGTCAACATAATAATTTTAAATTGTTTACTGGAAATATATTCAACTGCAGGCTAACACAGTGTGTTTTTCTTTACATTCAAGCACCAGGAGCTAAGTTAACCAGCAGCATGAGAGGTGAAGGTACCTTGGGGGACTAGAAAAGCACAAATGAATTTTATACAACCCATTTTAATCAAAGTCAAGGAGGCAAAAGTTATTTAGACAATTGCATCCTCCCCCAAAAACCTAAACTCTAGTCTGGGATACAAATGAGAGAAACCATGAACAGCAAATAATATAAAGTTCGTGTTTGTTTGTTTGTTTTTTTAAACTTCCCCCCACCTTTACAAAGCAAGGCACTCTGGATTGGTAGAACAATAAAAAATAAAAATTCCTAGTACCCAGAGGTTTTTACAACACACTAAGTAAGTTGTTATAGCTTACAGCAGGCTTGTTCTGCAGTAAAAGCTGTCATGTAATTCCCTGGCAGCACATTAGGCCCCTGTTAAATCGTGTTTGTGGTGATTTTTCAAGAGAAGCAGAAGGGAGAGGGAAGAGAGGAGAAGCAGAACCAAAACCCCAAAGTACTTACATCCACAGAACATTCAAAAATGGTATCATCCAGCAAGACAACTTTGCAGTACATGTTTCTGTGTCTTTTCACTGCTTTGTGGGCCGCTTTCAGATCCTTGTCTGCTTTAGTCTCCAGAAACTCTGGCTTCAGTTCTGGCTTGGCACTTTCTTCCTTTGCTTCCCCTTCTTCCCTGTCCTCAAGGTCTCTTCCCTCCAGCTCCTGGTCGTCCCTTCTCTCCTCCTGAGCAGGCTGAAACCCACAATTTAGAGTTGTCAAACAAACAAACAAACAAACAAACAAACAAAGCATCACATGGAACAAGCACTGCAGGGCTGGGATCTCACCCAGAATTCATTATCCCACTCTAACCTGTAACCCAGGACCTGGAGCAGCAGATGGGGTGACCAAGAGAATGGTATTAATTTTTAAAGCTCTTCCAAGTAATTTTCAAATTTTCATTTAATAAAAGATGCAATAAGAAAGAAGTAGGGGCTGATTAGAGAAATCAGGGCAGATTACATCATGCATTAATGGTGTTAGTGACAGCACCTTCTGGATTAGGAAGCTTTTCTCCCTCCTGGGCAGGACCCCTAGTGCTCCCACTGCCACTCTGGCATAGCTGTTGTTCCAGTGCACTGGACCATGGCATGGCAAGAGGGAATTGTTTTAAACTGACAGAGGCTAGATGGGATATTGGGAAGAAATTCTTCCCTATGAGGGTGGGGAGGCCCTGGCACAGGGTGCCCAGAGAAGCTGTGGCTACCCCTGGATCTCTGGCCGTGTCTAACACCAGGTTGGATGGGGCCAGGAGCAGCCTGGAAAAGTGCCCATGCCATGGCAGAGGGTGGGATGAGATGGGCTTTAAGGTCCCTTCCAACCCAAACCATTGTAGGATTTTATGGTAGCAGTGGCACTAAAAGGAGGGTCAGGGCTGAGGTTTCATGGCCATCAGTGCTGACCAAGCAGCTCTCTGCCACCAAAAAGGGAAGGCAACCTCCCTATCACTGTCCCTTTGCCTGTGGAAGGAAGCACTTTGCAAGCCAGTTTAATCCACTCAAATAGAAGGAAGATATGCAGTTTGGGGACAGGAACACGAAGGAAGCTGTTTGGGTTTTTTTCCTCTGCCACTTCAGCAGGTTAAACAAGTTCACAGCAGGCTGTGATGATGCTGGAAGGGGCTGGATGCACCAGGAGCACAGAGCTGCAGCAGAGGAAGAGCAAAACCTTGTCTGTTCAGCCCATCACATCTCATGAAATCACACCCAGGCACAAGTGCACAGAGGTATTTAAAACCTAAATGATGTCCGCAAGCTGCTGACTTCTGTTCCAGCAGAACTGGGACAATTGGGAGCAGGGAATCAGCCAAAGCTCCTAATGCCCGTCGGTCAGCATTTACCAAACTGCAGCACGTCGCAAATGCTTTCACAGCAGAAATATCTGCTGAGTGTCACAGTTCAGAAAGCCACTGACAGTGATCTAAAATAAGAACTAAAAAAAAAGGCACAAATGTGTAGTCTGAAATGAATGGCCCATGAAGGAAGGCTGGGGTGCAAATTCACATGGGGGTCAGAACAGCAAATCAGAAATGTGCATTAAAAATGCATTAAAAACCCCAGAATCGTTTGGGTTAAAGCCCATCTCACCTTCTACTAGACCATGTTGTTCCAAGACCCATCCAACCTAGCCTTAAATACTTCCAAGAATGAGTTCCTCTTGAAAACACAATTTCTGGGCTGAAATTTCCTGAAGATCAACACCTCTTCCCCATCTTGCTAATCCCAACCCTCAGAGATCATGAGCAGAGATCATCCCGTGATCTTCACAGGCTCAGAAATTTGGGAAAAGAAAGGAAAAGCTGTTACCTACTACCCTCTCTACAACTTGGTAACTTTAAGGAAGTGGATTTACAATTATTGCCTACTGGCAATGCTTGAATTCATTAAGTATTTCTCCAAAACTGAGCATTTGTGGGTATCTGGAGCCACTCTGAACTTGAGGTAGTGAGTAAGAAATTCACCCTGTCTGGCTCCAGCAATATACACAGCTTGGTTAGGTTGTAAGAAATTCCCAGCTGAGGAGAAGGAATACTCACCTTTTTTCCACTCCAGGCTCAAGTAACAGTAGAGCTGTAACTACCCAAGAAGGAAGAGAGGGCACCCAGCACTCCCAAATTGATAACCAGCCACAGCTCAGTGAATGTTCCTTGAGGGTGTCTCTGCCTCAATTTCTACTTTAAATTTTTAAACTTTGAATTTTGCATGAAAAATGACCCTGGCTGGAAAGAGCAGACATCAGACAGGTTCCAGGAGCTGGTCTCAGCCCACATGCCATGCAGAAATCCCTGTCTACGTGATGCATAAGCAGAAAATATTTATATGTGGCAGGCTCAGCACTAGCCTGGACCGAGCAGATGACCAAGTCCTAAAATGCCATGCTTGAGCTCCCTGATGCTGAAGAAACCTGTTCCCAAATCCTTGTCTTCTTGCAGTCTCCACCTTGGGCCACTGACCTGCCTTGATCCTGCTCACACCAAGAACATCCCAATGATCAACCCTAGTTTTGAGTTCAATGAATGTGAACCCTCTATGCTCTGATATGACATCCCAAGCCTCAGCAGAGCAATGATTCAGCATGGGGCATTTTAAATTATGCTGTGGAGTGTGACTCCAATTCCTGGAACATGTACTTTGCAGGTCTGATGCAGGGATGCAAGAGTGGGAAGTACACAATGAAACACAGGGAGCTGACACAGGGATGCCTTTTTGGCATCTCATGACCTTTTCTGGTCAAGCTCACCAGCCTGGGATTTGAAGGGGTTTTTATACTTCTGACTACAAAAACACATTTTAAAAGCAGCAGGGAGCATATCCCACGGAATGGGGTGTTTTACCTGTGTTTCTGCACTGCTTAAGGAATGGAGATCCAGTGATGGGTCAGTTTTGAGCTCAGGCTCAGGAGCTGCAATCGGGGCTTTCACCAGGATGTCTTCATCAAGGCTGGCTCCTAATCCAGCATCTTTCTGGTCACCTCCTGCCTCTTTAGGAGCATCAGTGTCTTTGTCGTCCTCAGACACCTGAGACTTGGGCCTCCTGAGGAAAGAGGAGAAGAGGCGGGAGAGACCCCGGCCCTCGGAGGTGCGACGTTCTTTCTTGTTCTGCTCCTCGTGCGTGGGGGTGTCTCCGTTGGAGGCCTTCTGCCTTTGGGGCTGTCTCTCTGGTGTTGGCTGAGCCCCTTCCTCCAGGGAAGCCTCTTGCTTCTGTGTTTCAGCAGCTCCTTCCTCCTCCTTGGCTTGCTGCTGCTCTGAGTTGTCAGCGTCGGCTGCTGGGCTCTTTTCTGTTGTCATGATGATGCTGTATGAGAGGAGCAAAAGGGCTCAATCAAGAGGTTTCTGCTACCCATGTCTGACTGAGCTATTCAAACCAACCACGAGCACAGACATGCCATGTTCACCAGTCACACCACCCTGTCACAGAATCAGAGTGGAAGGGACCCACAGGGATTATCAGGTCCAACTCTGAAGTGAATGGCCTGTAAGGGGACGAAACCTTGGCTGACTCCAGCCTACAAAGTCAGCAAGAGCAAAGTCATTCCTTTTGCTACAGTTTGCTTTGAAGATAGTCTTTAAGATCCCTTCCAACCTAAAACATTCTAGGATTCTATGATCTAAAACACATCAAACCACACTGCTGGGGACAGAACCCATCAGTGTTGAGCAATCACATTGTTCTGCACCAGACGAATCCAGTGGAGCCGAGTAGGCTTTGGGATTCATGGGATATTTGCACTGCACACTGGAAAAATGTCAAATGAAAAGGTTTCCAAACAACATCCATAATGGAGAGCAGATTTCCTCAGAGCTTGTGCTATTAAGCTGATGCAATGTTTATTTCAACTTTAGCCTGGGCTGTTGACACAAAAAGATGGAAATCACATGAGAAGAATATCTATTTAAGGTATAAAGAGGACCCAAAATAATCATGCTGTAGAGGGGATAGAACTAATCTTTGCACACTGCATCACATGTATCTGCAGCAATAAATTGCCACTCCTTACTCTGAGCAAATAGCATATAATCCAATATGCCTCAATCCCCCAGTCCGAGCCTGAGTGTATAAAGATTTGCACAAAAACACTTAGAATTAAGAAACATTCCAAGATGTCATCCTTCTACATATCACTGCATTCATCAACTTTAATTTAACTCATTCTGATTGCTAAAAGAACCAGAGTGCTTGAAGGAGAACAGCCCTCCCAGCTCTTCAAAGGACCTTCCCCTTGCATTTAATGTGAACATTTCATATATATAACACTGTGGTTAAATCAGCATGGCATCACAGACCTTCCCTGAATTTGTTTCTGTATGTAGCAATGCAAATGTCCTGAGGTTACAAGGTTTGGTTTGGGGTTTTTGTTGTTTTTTTTTCACTTGGACTCAGCCCCACCAGCCAGCCTTGGGCTCATTTTACTATGCTGTCCTGCAGAAGCAGAAGACAGAATTATTCTCCACTCACCATCTCCCCTCCATGAGCTTCTCTGGGTATTTCCAAACCCAATGGAGCAGCAGAGGCCACTGAAACAGTAGCTTCCAACCTGCACTGAGGAAACAGGTACCTAAGCAGAGAACCTACATCGTGGGCACCTGATGGACCAGGGAAGCTACAAGGCAAAGAGAGTGCCCAAACCCAGATGTGTCTGCAATCAGTTTGCAGATGGCAGCATATGTGTGACTTGACCTTGCAGCTCTTACTTCTGCTCCCCTTCCTCCTGCAATCCCTTGCTACAGATGCTGCTGGCCTCGTTAGCAACCCATGGCTCCTACTGCAGAGAACCTCAGCCACCATACAGCCAATTTCTGCTCTCATCAGCTCTCCAAGAACTCCTGGAGATGCCATAAGGCAGTGAAGAGGCCAAGGACACTGTTCAGCCAAACACCCATCACCCCAAACCCACTATGCCAATGCCCAGGGCAAAGCTCCCAATGCCCCAGCATGCACAGAATGGAAGGGATGCCCTGGAAGCCTGTCCCACCACAATCACACACCGACAGCCAGCTCCCTCTGGCACCAGCTGTTGGAGCAGTCTGCTTTGTAGTTGCTTCCCACTGCGTTTGTTTTGAATAAATACATTTGTAGGAAATGTTATCAAAATGCACAACATTGGACATGTTGCTCTTCAAACCAAAAAGGCACAATCAAGGCTTTGGAGATGATGTCAGTGAGGAGAGCACAGCTGAGGAGCAGCTCTTATCAGCCACAGGAAGCCCCAGGGACAGCCCACAAAGGAATGTTTCCTCTGGATGTACTTTTCTCTCTTTAAACACCAACAAATTGGAAGAACAAGAGTTGTTGACTTGTTTACATTTCAAAGCCACAGCCATGGGGACCTTTCCCAGCACAGGAAGGTGGTTCTGGCTGGTGATGAGCAAACATCTCCTTGTCTTTTCTCCATCCCCCAAGAATCATGATGCAGCTCAGCCAGATCCCCTCAGCAGTGCTGGGCATGCGAAGATGGGCACATAGGAGCCCTTCCTTTCTCAATAAACATTTCAGAGTTGCCAGCACCAATAACCCACTGGGCAGAGAAAACATCTTGCTGCAAGACACAAGTGCACTGCTCCAATGGGTGGACTCCTGGCCGACACCCTCCCTTGGAAGTTTTATGCTCAGAAATGGTTTCCCCTACATTTGTTATCAAAAGCAAAGAGATTTGTAAGTAAGTAACATAACTGAGAGGTTGTCCATGGCAAGGGGGTGGAACAAGATGGTCTTTAAACCTTTCAAACCAAGCCAGTCTGTGAGCCTGTGATTCTACAAGGAAGAAAAGGATCTTTTCTGCAAGGAGATGAGTGCCAAGTGGTGTTTTGTTTCCAACCCAGCCCACAGCAGAGCACACATAAAGGGCGAGGTTCCCACTCCACTGCTCTTCAACCCATCCCTTGGAGAATGCACTGCCCACAGCCAAACCACAAGCAAGTTTTTATTTAAATTAAAATTTCTTCCCTTGCTATTCCATAATAATTCCTGCTGAGCCTGCAGGTGTCTCAGGATCTCCCTGGACGCTGGAGGAAGATGCTATGCTATTGTATGAGCACTCAAGCAGTGCTGCTCACCTCCAGCTCTAAGCTGCCATGTTGTAAATACTTCACTTGGGGGGGCTTTCTTTAGTAGAGGCTGAAGGTTTAACGTCAGACAGACTGTAAGAGGCAGGCTCTTCACAGGTCTGGAGTGGAGAAGGTGGTAAACACTATGGGAATAAGCAAACTACAACAAAACTCAGATATGATCCCAGAGAGAGATTTTGGAGTAACAATCTCATCAGAAAAGAGTACAAACATGTATTTATATCTAAGCATTTTTAAACTGAAGAACACCCTCCAGATCCTCCTGTTGCTTTGGCAACAGGAAGCAATCTGAAGAGAAAGCTAAATATTTCCACAGCAGAAAACAGGCTTTGCCCTGCTGAGGACACCTGCACCACGGGCTGACCTCCCACCAGCAACATCCAGCTGCATCTGAAATGGAGTAGCCCCTGGGGGAGGACTTGAACCTCCTCAGGAATGTCAGTACTTTGGTGATCGAGCAGGAGCTCCACAGATCTTCTCCCAAAAGGCATCAGCAACTCTGAATAACAAATGTCAAAGCAAACCAGTAGTGCAGGGGCACCTCCCAAACCTGCTGTACCCGCAAAGACCCTACAGCCACCCCAATACCCAAGCCCCCCAATCTCAATGCTTATCCTTATTTCTGGCCAAGGGCACACATGACATCTCTGTGGGCTTGGTGTAATTCATAAATACTCAGCCTTCTTTCCTGCATCAAAATCTTTGAAACAAAACAGACTTAAAAGGAGTGCAAGTGCTCCTTGTTCACACTGCCTACCCAACATATATGGTTCAGTCATAAAATCATGGAATGCTTTGGGTTGAAGGGACCTTAAACTCATTCCCACCCCTTGGCATTGGCAGGGACACCTTCCACTAGACCAGGTTGCACCAAGACCCATCCACCCTGCACTAATTATCTGGTGAGTAGATGATGGCTAAACTCAGTTTCATCCCCACACAGCTCCTTGGGTTCTGCTCTTGCAGACATCAGAAGACAATCCAAATCTAAGCCAAATCATCCCCATTTTCCAGCCTGCATAGACACACAGAGATTTATCTGAAAGATTTTAGAGTAGCTCAACACACCACAACAGCTCCCTGTTGAGAAAGTCTTCAATCCTTAAGAGAAAGCTAAATCCCTTCCTTATGGCACCTGTGCTCTGGGAATTTCTCATTAAGTGATGGTACCTGAGTTCCCTGGAAATGACAGTGCTGCTCATTTGGGCTGTTCCATGATGAATTATAGAGGCTCAATGAAACAGGTATTTTTACATATGCGTCTGTCACCCTCTCCTACCTGTCAGCCTACTTCAGTCTCTCTTATTTAAGCACCTAGTAAGTTTAGTTCTAGTAAACGGAACCTACACTGTAGGAAGGAAGGGTTAATTAAAAATCAGGAAGAAATTCCTGCCTGTGAAGCTGGTGATGCCCTGGTACAGGGTGCCCAGAGAAGCTGTGGCTGCCCCTGGATCCCTGGAAGTGTCCAAGGCCAGGTTGGATGGGGCTTGGAGCAGCCTGGGACAGTGGAAAGTGTCCCAGCCCATGGCAGGGGGTGGGATGACACAGGCTGTAAGGTTTCTTCCAACTCAAACCAGTCTGTGATTCCATGAAAAAATCTAACTTCTCCCTGTTTCCAACCTGGAAAAATGGCTTATGGCTTATGTCATAACTTACTTAATTCCCAGCGGCTTAGTCTTTCAGAGAGAGAAGAAAAAGGACTGTCCATGGGGAACGTTCAGTTCTTGGAAACACAAACTATCTCGCAGAGATGCCCAACACCAGATAATGGGTGGGACAAACTGTCTTGACCTTCCTACGCAAAAATGTGTGGCTTCACTGAACGCTGCTGCTCCAGCAAGAGCTGGAAACAACGATAAGACAGAAATATCTGCTAAAAATAGGTAAAAATCAAATAGTTTCAGCAACAGTGTGGTTTATTTTAAATTGCGTCCCTTCCCATTTTATAATGTGTGTGAAAAGCACATAATTCATCAGGGAAACTACACAGAACACTGCTTGAAAATAGAGAGCACAGCCTGAAAATTCAGTTTTGTCAAGACATGGTGCACGTGTAACAAACCAGTGGGTGGGACAGGAGGAAACTGCAGCTGCCACCAGCACAATTTGCTCCTCAAGTGTGTTATGAGTCCTACATGTGATTTTTACTACAGTAAAGAAAACATTGGACAGAACTTGAAGCAACCTCGTCTAGTGGAAGGTGTCCCTGTCCATGGCAGGGGGATGGAATGTGACGGACTTTAAGGCCTCTGCCAACCCAAACCAGTCTGGGATTCTATGACCATAGCAGAGAGCTTGGGTGTTTCAAACAAAGTAAGAAATTCAAATGCAATAAAATAAACCTCTCAAGAGAAATTCAAACAACTTTAAAATACTCTAAAGACTCAGAACCTTTCAGAATTTATTCAATACATTTTATAACCCCTCTTAGAATTAACATGCCTTATCTTTCTGTGCTGGTACTTTGGATCCTGAACAAAAAGGATGCTGTCACTCAGTCTGACCCAGAGGGTAACAGGAGACTTCAGGAGCCTTATTGAAAGGGGGAAAAATAAACCACCCAACACAACACAGATGGCACATTACAACTGCCCGGATTTAATTCTCACCAGACCAGCCCTGGTAATCTACTGCATGTCAGCAGCACCGTGCCCCTCTCCCATCTCCTGCTATCGTACAGCTTTCCTATTTAAATGACTGCAAAAATAGTAGCTCACCATCTGCTGAAAGCAAATCATTTATGTCAAATTGAAGACTGGGCTTATAAAATGACCTGACTAAATGGAGCAGTAAGTGCATAAAAACCAAAGGAAGCGGAGAGCTCCTCCTCTGTATCCTCAAAAATCCTCCTGGATGCTACAGAATTCCTTACATGGAAATTCATGGGCTTTGCTCATTGGTGAAGTGCTGAAATTTAAATGAAAACATGTACTTGTCAGTGGGGCCTTGTCTACAGCGATGGGTTTGAAAGGTTGCCCGTGTGGGACCTGTTTGGAAAACTCACCTGAACTTGGAGAGGTTAGACCCAGAACAGAGACATGGAGAAGACACATGCACCAGCAAAATCAAGCTGCTCAGACTACCCCTCCTGCCTTTGCAACACAGTAGCTGGCTAAGAAGACTAAGAAAAGCATCCCTTTAATATAAGTGCTGTTCCCTACTCAGTAGCACTGAGCGAGCTCCCTTCCCCGCTGCAGCAGAGGCCAGAGCAAAAGCAACATGGTTTGGTCTCAAGCTCGCAGTGCCTGACAGGGCTTCTGCAGAAACAAGTCTCCAAACCCTCCTGAAGGACACAGGTGCTCAGCCTGGCAGACAGCAGGCACTCCAAAACCCTCCTTTACCAAAGGAGCCAGTATCTGTCCAACCTGGCAGAGGGAGGGAGGGAGGGTTCCATCCAAGCCCATCCCCACCCTACGAGCAGCTCAGCCCCTGCGTGGTGCAGATAACACCCTGGGGCTGCTCCCTCCACCAGCCTCCCATGGAAACGGGGAGCGCAAGCACCAGCAGGCGCCAGAAATCTGTGCAAAGAAAAGCAGCAGGAACGGTGCTTACAAAAGCACCATGAGCAAGCCACTCCATCACAGGGAGGCAATGGCAAGGACAGGCTCCATCCCAGCAGGTCACTCCATCACAGCCACTCCTGACTCCGCATCGAAGGAATACCCATGGTGGCGATGACAGCACAGCAGAGATGACAATGCCACCACTGTGTGTGACGATGGCTCTCCTTGCAGTGACACTCCACTTGCTAAAGCAACAGTTCAGCAGAAACAAGCAATAGCTCTCCATCAGCTGAACAGGAGGATTTTTTCCATGAATTATTCATAAGGTGGTTTTTTTTCCTGCCTGAACACAGATGTGTTTACTTACACTGCCTCATTTACACTCAAGGTTTAACATAACAGAGCTCATATTCTTTCCTTACAGTTTCCCAAGAACAAGAGTAAAGCACTTTTTGCTTTTGTTGTTGTCCCTTTGGTTGTTTCCAAACCAAAACTATAATTAGAATCCCAGGGGCCCTGCATGCTCCTTTGATAAAGAGCTGCCTGCTAGATAAATACCACCCCTGCTCACACACACACACAGAGGCACCTGCCAGGATGAATCGCTGCTGCATCAAGAGCCAGAAGGATGTTTGATGCTAAAACCTCTTAACAGGCTCCATCACGACTGCCTCGGCTCACACACATGGGCTGTTCCTCCCCTGTGTGTGCCAGGGACATCGCACTTAAGTGCTTCGTTTGTTACTGCCCTGCTGTAATCCAATTTGCATTCACCCAAGTGCCTCAAATACATCTGCCACACCCCGGTACAACGCCCCAAATTCATTAAAAGTAACCATAATCGCGCAGTTATTCGGATGTTACACAAGAAATGCACAATATTTGAACTATCTGAGGGAACCACTTACAGGAAGGGCCGAGCCCTGATTGAAAGCTGGCTGAAAAAGCTGCATGAAAACATCCTTGACCCTGGCTTTCAGCAAGGCTTACTGCTTCAAAATTGCCATTGACTATTACACAATCCTAGAACGGTTTGGGTAGGAAGGGACCTGAAAGCTTATCTTGTTACACTCCCAGCCATGGGCAGGGACACCTTCCGCTAGACCAGGTTGCTCCAAGCCCCATCCAACCTGGCCTTGGACATTTCCAAGGATCCAGGGGCAGCTAGAGCTTCTCTGGGCACCCTGTGCCAGGGCCTCACCACCTTCCCAGGGAAGAATTTCTCCCCAGTATCCCACCTAATCCTGCCTTCTGTCAATTTGAGGTCATTCCTCTTTGTTCTCTCACTATCTGCCTGTGTAAAAAAGTCACTCTCCCTCATTTTTATAAGCCCCTTTAGGCACCAGAAGGGCCTCTAAGGTCTCCCTGGAGCTTTCTCTTCTCAAGGCTGAACATCCACAACCCCCTCAACTTGTCAAGGATGCTTAAGTTAGCACTACACTACTCTAAGCTGATTCCAAGACCTTTTCTCCTGACAGCAACACTCCAAGCATATTTAACACAGAGGAAACATCATTCTCCCCTGATAGGGCCTGCAGTGAGTGAAACCCCTGGGACACGGTGCCTAACCCAGTGATGCCAGGGTCTGTCCAGGGGTGCAGCAATATGGTTTTGTGCTGTTTTAATGAGTTTTAAGAAGTTGTACCAGCTGCCAGGCTGAGTTGATTTACCTGGTTGGCTCTCACATGCTCACTGCCACCATTGAGCACTGAAACAAGGGCTGCAAGGTAACTAAAATTACCTTTACAGTAATTATCAGCCTGAATGTTGCACTTTTAAAGATTAATGACCCTTACCTAGGAATGCAGGAAGGCACTGGCCAGCTTCAGATTATGTACTAAACTCCTCAATTCCTGGTTTTATGGCCAAGTCCCAGTCACTTACACCTACAGAGCAATACAGAGGATGAAGAGGCTGGAGATCTCCTCAGCATGGAATGAGCCAGATCCAGCACAGCCACGGCTGCCAGCTCTGGAGACACAACTGGGACAGCAAAAGCTCTGAGGAGCCCAGGGGAACAAGTCAGTGAGCAGGGAGGTTGTGAAGCTGAGTTTCAATGGGTGGGTACAAACACCACAGGTATCAGTGCGCAGCAGCCTGTGCTGCTCCTGAGCTGGGGGAAGGCTTTGTTTCTGGAAGGCTCACCCTTTTCTGAAGTCTCCACTTCTTTCAGGGTTCAGCATCCCACACAACAGCACAGAGAAGGAGAAAAAAATCTATTCCCACCACAAACCTCAAGCTGTAAACTCCCAGTATCATAAAAGAACCCAACCTTCAACTGTTTGAAAACTCACAAGACCAGGGTTTTAGAGCCCACTAAGAGCTAACTGAACTCCCCCAACAAAAGCAGCAGAGCCCATTCCAAGCTGGCTGCAGCTCCCTAAGGCACATAGCAACGGGGAATGCAAACTGGGATGCTGCTGGCCTTACCTCAAGACTGGGAACAGCAAAGCATCTTCTGTGGGCACTGCGCACAGGAGGGAAGTGGGGAGCCACTTCCTCCAGAAAGCTCCTCTCTTTTTTTTTTCCTCCTTTTTAAAAAATATTGCAGGTGATGGTTAAACTCTGCATCACTCCCAGAAAAAAACACATTGGGACAATCCTACCGCACATCTGCAGGCTCCTGTCTATGCCCTGTCTATGCTGTTCTCCCAAACACTCAGAACCAGGAGTCAGAAGCTATTTGCAAAGCCTCAAGGCACCAACTCCATTTGATTGGGACAAACTCCAGTGCCACTAGGGCCCCAGAAGGATGTTGCCTCAATGAATGCAGCACCAGAAGAACACTGCATGTCCCAGGAACATGCTTGGACACTTCACACCACCTCCATAGGGATGGTTTTCTTCCCATCTTTCCTGCTCGTGATACTCACTGACTACAAAGTCACCCTTGACCCTGGAGTGGCTGCACAAGCTGGGTAGCAAAGGAGAAGATGGTTCCTGGAAAATCACAGTGTGTTTTGCAATCTCCCACACAGAGGATGTTCTCCAGAATCCCCCCAGGGATCCTGCACCACAGGGCAGGTGACATCCACCCAGAGTAAAAAAAGCAACGGGATATCAGTACTTAGATTAATGAGACATCCTCACTGGCAGTCCCCATCCCATAACAAAGTCATTCTCCTCTTAGTAAGGCTAGGGAGAAGGCCTTGGTGAGCATAGCTTCCTAATATTTCCATTGCACAACGTTCTTTGTCCCTTATTTGAATAATCTGGCCTGTTTCGTGGATGCAAAAAGCACCTCAGGGATGCCTGGAGCTTCTGCCCTGTGCACTCACACGTATCTTGCTTCTACTTCTACACAACACCACATCATCATCCAGAACTGCTGAAGAACTGGGGATGGGTATCAAGATGGTAGGAGACACCAAACTAACATGGGGTGACACAACTGTCTCCTTCCCAAGGCTGCACCCCAGCATGGCTCTCAGGGATAAAAATCCTCCCATAACCACTAGGAACAGGAACCAAACAGAAGGGGAATGTGAAGCAGCAATTAAATACCACCATCAGTCATCAGTCTGGGCACCTAGCAGAGTAGTTCAGTCCTGTCACCTCCCTGAGCTGCTCCTCTCCTGAGCCAAGGGACTGCAGCAGAACCCTTCCCACCCCCGCAAGACTCAGCCTCCAGCTGTTTTCACCAGTCTGTTTTTTCCATCCAGCAGTGAAATCAGGCAGCTTTAGTTTTTAATCCCCTTAATTAGGGGTGTGCAGCAGTCTTCATTCCTTAATTACATCCATTGACACATCTGATGCAACACATTTACAAACAACCATTTTCACTGGAGACGGCTTTGAATCAAAATTGCTGTTGAATTCCCATGCTGGCTGTGCAGTGTAACCAATGGGGAGAAGACACAATGTGGCATTCTGGGTGCTTTTAACAAGACACACAGCTTGGAAATGCTATTTTCATTAAATAATCATCTGTTTCTTTGGCAGGATTCAGGTGACTCCAGACAAGAAAAGCCACTGGCAGTCTGAGGCCTCGGAATGGGAGCGCAACTCTGGGAAGTTTACAGCAAAAAAATGACCATTTCAGGCATTCCTCTCAACACTGACCCACAGGATGGAGGGATGGCATTTCAGTGCCTATCCTGATGATTTTGGTTGATCACCATTCAGTAGCTCAGTTAAAGGCAGACAGTGGGATGCTCCATTTCAGCTGCTCAGCTGTCAGGAATCCCTTTCATCCTCTGGGAGAGCAAACACCCAGTGAGCACTTTATCACCCCCACTTCTGCTGCAGAACCAAAATAATGATGCTGACACCTTCCACCTGCCCACAGAGCCACGGCAGCTTTATCCCACAGGGAGCAGCTCACTCCTGCTTTGAATTACTGCCCCAGATCCCATCCTGATGCACAATGGCTCACCAGGGCACAGCAGCTGAGCTCCAGTCAGCAGCCTGGCCTAAAAGCAGTAGGAAATAGTGAACAGGATATTAAATACCACCATGGGGGGAAGGGAGAGCATTGATTTAGAAAATGGGATGGAAGATAAGAGGGTATTGTGAGGGTTTTTCACCACTGGAGACCCAAGTAAGGATCCATGCTAGTCCCCATAGCATCCTCTGCTTAGCTCCAGCATCAGCCCAGAGTCGCTGCAATTATTTGCATGGAGGAAACGTACACAAACATTGCTTTCTTCAGATTACAGAAAGGAAAAGGAAGTTGTGTTCACTCTCCATACAGCAGGGAGGAGTCAGAAATACACTTTGCACCCACATTCAGGGGCTGTTTGCTCATATTTTTGGTAGCCGCCCTCCTTTCCGCACTGGATGGGTTGGTGTGGGAGGCTGTTGGGCATTGTGATTTCACTGAACAAACACCAGCACAGCCACGTTCCACTGGCTCTCAAGAGGTATTTTCTGCCTCTTCAACACCCACCTTTGCTACCCAGCACACCATAGCAGGGTTAGTGCTGAGTATTAAACTGGTGCTCCTGGATGGCCCTTGTGTTTCTGAACACAACACTGCAGCCACCCTCCCCTCCAGCCACACTTAATCCTGCGGGTCCAAACACTGCTACTCTCAGAAGCTCCATGGACAACATGCACTGAAAGGATCTCTCTGACCCTCCTGTCTGGCTGCACCAGACCTGCTCTTTCTTCCACCACCCTCTCATTCCCTCCAACCTTCTCCCCACTTTCAGGGGCTGCCCAGGACCTCCTTCCCCACCCACTCACACTTTTCTCCCCAGTCTTCTCCCTTTTATCATTTTTGGCATTACACGCCACTCTGGGAGAACTTTAACGTCCCTGAGGGCATTAAAGGCAGCTTAGGCATGAAGTCAGGTGGGCATGTGCACTGGGGAAACTGAGGCAGCACTTGGAAGTTGTAAATCAGCTTTCTCCACACCCACTGGTGCCCATGCAACTTGCCAGGACACTGCTGGCCACCAACCAGCTGAGAAGACAACAACGAACATCTTCCAACTGTTTTAACATTACAATATTTTTAAATAAATGAAGAGCCAATAAGGACAAAATATTTTCTTTAGTAAGGCTAAAGCATATGCAGAAAACAACAGCTGGTTTAAATTTCTCCCTGTTAAAATAAATTGTACCTGGGGCTAGTGGTGCTTTCTGGACGAGTTACTGGCCTTATGTACACAATTTAGCATCCCATTAATACTTATTTTATGAGTTAGGTCTCAAAATAATCCTTATTCTATTCAAAGTGTGTGCTTGTGTGTATATACACAAACCCCCAACAATATAACAGTGGTAGGAACGACCACATTTTTTTGAGAAGCTTTGCTTATTTTTCCCCTTCTTTATATTTAAATCCCAGTTGTGCAATTGCTTCTTAGACAGCTAAAGCTGCATTGAACCCAGGAGTGCTTCATCCAGCTGAAAGCTAAACAGACTCACAGGGACTCAGCATAGCTCAAGTATTTATCAAGTACCAAAAGCAACAGCAAATTAAGAATAAACCATATTATTCTCAGTATTTTTGACCCAAAATCAACTGGTTTTGCCCAATACTGAGGACTAAATGGAGAGTCCCAGCTAAAATTATGCTGCTAAAGGACTGCAAGTCCCACAGTCACAATTCCAGACAAGTGAGCCACTCTTTTCACCATGCTGCTGACAGCAAGAGCCACACAAAAATACTGCTGAAATCCACATTCATGCAGCACAAGGGAATAAAATGCCACACAAATCCTCTTTTCTGCAGGCTCTGGTGATATCATTGTTCGCGTTAAAACTGCCATGAGAAGACCCTTCAAACGAGGCCAGGGTGAAAGAGTGGAGAGAGCAAAAAGCATCGGTGAGCTCACCCAGGCGCCCCAGCCAGGCAGCTCCTGCCAAACCCGCTCTTTGCTCCTTCTTAAAGCACCTCCTTTGCACTTCCTTCAGGTAGATACAATCTCAAGGTAAATAGTCACCTGTTCCTCTCTAAGGTGAAAATAATGAAGATACAAGCGAGATCTGAGCAGGCTGAGCTAGCTGTGAGGCACCTCCTCGCCAGTGCATGCTGGGAGCAGGGCAATAAGGAAAATAAAAGCAGAGAAATGGGAGCTCTCGCACGGGCAAGAAGTATAGTTTAAGAGTAAAAAGCAAAAACAAGACAGAAAAAATGCAATGAGCTGGTCTCTGGTTAGGACATTGGTGCACAGCCTGAGCTCACTCCAGCTCCTCAGCTAAACAAACTGCAACAACTCTCTACAAGTGAACTACAACTCCACAACATGAACACTTCATTCTCTTATTCATAAGCATGGGAGATGTTTAAGAAATATCTGCCTTAGCAAGCTGTGTCCCCTGCTCAGCACCCGGAGAAGAAGAGGACCTGCCCTGCGTCGCAGGCTTCAGTTCGCTGCCTTGACTTTGAAGCACCTGTGTTAACCACGGACCTTGCTGGCATCACTGCCATGTGGATTTGCTGTTTCTCAGGCATTTTACCTGCTGACACTACAGCTGCAAGCCTGTTTGGTTTATTTAGCTGTGCTCCTACTCTTAAGCTACCATCCAATTACTGCTCCCAATTACTCGGCACTCAAGAGCCGACATTAATTACAGAGTACCCTGTGTACGAGGCTGTTGCCAGCTGAACTGCATGGAGCTGGAGCATCCAGGACCAGCCTCTCCTCTGTGAGAAGAAACAGAGATTCCTCATCTCAGTGGTGGATTAACAGCCCTGAGCATGAAGGGCCTGTTTGGTGAAACAGCAGTTGAGCATCGTAGCCTCAATGCTCAGATCTCAGCAGTCTTTTGGATCCCCCAAATATCCACAGCAATAAATACCCATTTTTCCTATGGAATTTAACAAAACACAGCACCAGATCAAGCCTGGGGATATTAACCCAGAAATCTCTGGGATTAAGGGCACACACCAGCAACAGCAGCCAGTGCTGTATAAAAGCCTTTGGCAGAGCACTCAAAACCAGGAGGATGAAGACTCCAAACTCTATGGGAAAAATGCCTGAATACCATGGTGCTTCAAGCACAGGTCACTTTATACCAAGAACTGAGCTGTTCAAGCATTAACAACAGACCTGTGAGGTTAAGACCCAGGAAACACAGGACTACAGCAGGAGCCTTTGGGAAGGGCACAGAACACCCGTTTGCCTTCACACAGTGGTCTCTGCAGACAACAGCATAACAAGTTATTTTGCAACTCACATTGCTCAGATTTAATAATCCCCCTAGTGCAAGACATCCTTCTGTTGGACTTGGAGATAAATCCTGTAAACTCTGGCCCCCTTTTTTTCCTTTCTACAAATAGATTTCTATCACACAATGCACTAATACACTGCCACTCACTCCTGGAATATGGGATATGCCAGAAGGAAACAGCACTTCACCATGATAATCTACTAATTTTTTAATTGAATATTAGATTTTTTTTCACAAAATGTGTTTCTCTTTGCATGGTACAGTGCACTTTCAAAGTGTTTCACCAACAGCACTGCAGAACTCAGTCTTGACAACAGCAGGAAAGATCAGTTCTAGACTTCTAAATACAAGAGGAAAAATAAAAAGGTCAGTAACTCTTCTCTGCGCTTCACTTCTGCTCTCAGAGCTTGCCAAACATAAAGTTTTGAGAAAAATCCATCCTGTAGCACTGGAGTGGGGAACACCATGGTGGCTTGAACTGCTCATGCCAGGGACATGCCTGCATGGGGACACAGGGAACACGTCCCACATCTGGGACAGCAGCAGTCGAGTACTGTGGAGCAGCAAAACATGCTTCTATAACCAGCAATACATTTCATATTAGGAGCAGCAATTAAATCAATTTGTGGTCACTGAGTGAGCTTCTACTTTACAGAAGTTCATTTTAAGCAGCAAACCCAACTTCTAGCATGGTTTAAAAAAAGAAGATGCTACACAAGCATACACATGCTCATGCCATTGGGAAATTGGGAATGGTTGCATAGGCTTCTGCTGCAGGTAGCTTATACCAAACACTTCATTAGTACCAGATAGGTGGATCTCAGATTCCAAATGAAACACACACAATCCCATTTACAGTGATTAAACCCAAAAAAGCCAGTCCTCCAACTGAAATGCAAGTGCCACATCCATTTTTCTCCGCAGTAAGTGCAGATCACTTATATGATCACTGCAAAAGCCAGAAGGGACTGTGCTGGGAACCACACTGACTAATTACTTGTGTGACAAATTATCAACTTAAAAATCAAATATCTGCACTGCTCCAAGCCAAATTTTTTTCCAATTTGCATTGTTTTTTCCAATTTGCATTTAAAAAAAATATATAATTCACCACTTGGAGCAGCAGACACTTTTTTTTTTTTTTTTTTTTACAACACAGCAACAAATTTCAAGTCTATTTCCCAAAGCACCATCAAAGAGCTCACTACTGCTAATACCAAGAGATCTGGATCTTTTCGTGTCTGGGAATCAACTCTTAATTTAAGTTTTCACAAAGCCTGTTTTCTTGTGTTTTAGAAACTTGCCCAATCCTGAGCTCAAGTGACTCATCCCCAGACACCTCTGACTTGCAGGACCTGAACAGACTGCACCCATGAAACACCTTGTGACTATGCAAAACCACAGTCCATGGGTGGGAAAGCAGGACAAGGAGATTAACTCAGAAAAACAGACAAAAACTGCACATTCCCCAGTCGCTGTTTTTTTCTGGAGATGTGGAACTGAGCAACTGCAGGGCTTGGCTGACATGAGATGTTGAGGTGATGCTCAGTGTCATGAGGTGCAGCTGGCTGCGTGTCTGCCCTGTTTTCCTGAGTCTCAAATGCTCTTGCTCCAATAGCAAAGCTCTAACAATGCTTTACAACAGAGAGGCTTGTGCTTTTCTCTCTCCACTTGTTTTTGTGTTAAAGAAACGTCTCAGAATATCTTCTCAGGGAGTGTTTCTGCTGAAGGAATTGGGGAAAAACACTAGCAGACACTTAAGGTAGACAGGAACCACCCACTCACAAACCTGTTTCAGAGGTGCACAACTGCAGCTGTTCCCCACCCCCCGGTCTAGAAAATTTATGAGAACAAGTGTTTTTAGTAAAAAAAGCAAATGTTTGACCAATCCCACAGTGATTTTCTAGTGATAAAGCTGAAGTGCTATGAAAGTTACAATGAATCAAACGTCAGTTTCAGTATAACTCATCACTCCTTGGTTTTCTGCCACAGTCAGAAGTTTCAGAAGGTTAAACTGTTTCCAAAACAAGCACAATCTATCAACAAATTTTCAGCTGATTTTCTACTTAATACATCAAAAGGGCAGAGTTCTTTGTTTCCTTACATTCGTGTTTTCTAAGGCCAGGCAGGAGGAGGTGGTACCTCTGCACAGCAAAACCAGGGCTGAGTGCTTTTTGCATATGCTCCTACCACAGGAGTGATTTACAACTGTTTGTGCTGAGAAATCATGAAAAATGGTTAATGTACAACCACTTCTCCCAGCAGCATCAGCCCAGCTAACAGAGCTAACTCTGTAACCAGGTTTAGCACCTTGCTGAGACACTGATGAGCTCCACGCACACCTTCTGGCCTCCTGAAACTGTGTGTGATGGAGCTGTGGGCACAGGGTGCTGGCACCTCTCCTTCATCTGTCTTTGCAGAGAACTTTATCGTTGGCACAGATGCAGCTGTGCATTTACCTCAAAAAAAGGAGAAAAAAGTTTAATTCTACTGTATTTGCATATGATGTGTATAATATAATGTATTTGCATTCCCAGATCGTCAGCCTTTGCTGTGATTAGCACTGTGCAGATCAAACCCACCAGTGCAATAATCAAACAGTGCTCATGCTGGAGAGTCCAGCTCAATTATAAAAAGAAATAAACCTGCAAGAAAAGCATCACAGTGAAATACCAAATTTCTCTGTAATTGCAAGCCTCCTTGCATTGTGAATTCATCCCTCATGTCCATTATCCACTCCCATTCCTGCCTCCGAAGGTAACACTAGCAAGTAACACTAATAGAGTCAGTTTCCCTGAGTGCTCCCTCTCGATTCACCATGCAATGGGGACTCTTTTCTCAATAAACCACATCTTTGCAAAAGGAATGTCACCATTTGTCATCATCAGGGTAGATGAAGAGAGTCAATCATCATTTCTAAATAAGCCAAGAGCAGCAGCTGCAAGACATGAAGCCACTAACACTGTCTGCACCACTGCTGGTTTCCCCACTGGCATTTGATGGGTGTTTGCATGTGGGAGCAAGAGCACTTGAGCCAAGAAGAGAGTGTTTTCTGCATTGTACCCCACAACTGAGGGGATGGGAGACACCAGCTACTCAAAGCATCTTGCTTCAGAACAAAATAAAATAAAAAAACTTGCTCCAGTGTGTAAGCAGAGGAGAAATGGCCATTTTTTGAGACAAACATGCTTGGACACCATGAGTCCCTTGAGTTCTCGTTATCAGGGGACGAAGCATCCCAAATCTCACTGAAGAGATGGGCAGGAATGAGATCCTGCACCAAGATGGACACAACAGCTGCTCTGATCTCATCAACCAACCCCAGCTTTATTCCACCATTTCCTGGAGGAGCAACGGAAAGAGCAGAGACAGGCGGGAGCAAACAAACTGACACTGCCACCCATAAACAAAGGAAGTGTTTTTGAAGGCAGCATCTAGACCTGATGGAAATAAAAGAAGCAGCAGTTACAACAACAACAACCCCCTCCAGAAGTCTGAAGAAACTGGCACTCACTAGAAGCAGTATCAGAGGAATTCAGCATGTGGCCATTTTCCCCCACTATCACCAGCACACCCTTCCCATATTGATACAGTTGCTCCCACTGCAGATAAACCCCCTCCTCCAGGGCCATCCCGACATGAAATTTTTCAGAAAACCCTGAAGAATGGAGCCAGCTCATCTGTCTGAGTCAGCAAACCCACATGTCTGCAAGACCCCTTTTCCAACAAGTTTAAACACCTGGGGGCCTGGCTGCACATGAAAATCCATGGAAAAGCAGTATCTATGTAGCCTACATTCTTCCCCTCACAAAACAGTTTCTCTTTCTAGTTGTTCCCCCCCTTTGAGAAAGAGTGGGGGTCCTTAAACCCTATTGACTAAAAATACATATAAACAGCTGAAATTCTGCATTTTCTCTGCACCTGAACTCTTCTCCAGGCCCCAAAAGCTTCCAGCTTTTCCTCGATGAAAGTCATTCCCGCAGCTGGACCAGGCGGCCCACACTGTGAGTTTATCGTGTTGCTACTTCATGTGTGTATTCACCAAGACTCTCATGAGCTTCTCTCCACACACACTCACTTTCAAGTTGGCAGTTGGAGATAAAAAAGCAGTGATATCAGCATTGGCCACCAGCACCAATCCCAGGAGGAATGGAGGGATGTGGGAGCAGTGCTGGTACTTCCCAGGAGGAGGGACAGAGGGACACCAGGGAAGTGCCTGATATTCATCCCACCTGTTTTCTCCCTGCCCAAATTGTAATATATGATACTAAGGGTCTTAAAAATGCTGTTTACTTGCATGGAATATGACCCCTTCCTCCTATAAGTTGTAGGAACTCATTCTCTGCCTTCTGCCTGTGCAGGGTATGTTTAGATTATAAATGGCCTTTCTATTGCCTCTATACACTTACACACATTCATGCAGGAGGAAGAGGGACGCTGGTTAGGTGACTTCTTTTGACTTCACAGCAACAACCACCCCCACAATTTAAACACAATTTCCATCTTGCCTGTCAATCACTGCCAACAAACAGCTGTAAAACAAGTATTTAGGCCAGAAAACTTTGGCCTAATGCTGGATTTCAAGACTTTTCAGACCAAATGAGCAGCTGAGTTTTCATGTAAATGAAGGACAGGACTCCCCCCCTTTATGACCAGGAGGATGACAGGTCACCCCTGCTGTTCTTCAAGAGGCTGCATCCCTGGAGGGTCCCACTGGCTTGTGTATGATGTGCATGTCAAGGTGACACTGCTAGGATGTCCTTGCAAACAGGACTAAAACACTACGTGCACACCGAACCCAGTATTTAAAGGACAGACCAGCAGTTTTTGTTTGGGGATTTAAGGGAGCTTTTTGTCAGTCTGCAAAATGTCACCCTGAGCTGCCTCTGCACCTACTAAAATTTACATTTTCCAATATAGCCCCAGGGCATCCTGCTCTCCTCTGGCACTCATGTTAAGAGGGGAAATCAAGGATATATATTTAGGAGAGATACCAGGAAAAGTTTCTTCTCTCAGAGGGTGGTTGGGCACTGACCAGGCTCCCCAGGGAATGGTCAGAGGCCCAAGGCTGCCAGAGCTCCAGAAGCATCTGGACAATGGGCAATGCTCTCAAGGATGCACAGCATGGGATTGTTGGGGTGTCCTATGCAGGGCCAGGAGTTGGACTTGATGATCCTTGTGAGTCCCTTCCAACTGAGGAGATTCCATGACATTGGTTATAGGGCCCTCTTATCCACTGGTTCAGAAACTGGAAGGCAGCATGCAAGGCAGAGCTGCAGAAGGAAAAATATTTGCTGGCTAGGACAGCTGAAGCTGGACCTGAAAGATTTTTCTCCTTCCATGAACCAGCCCTTGCCCAATGACAAATGACTCCTAAAACTCCCCAGGAATGGTTATCAGCTGCATGCTTCTCATTTTCCAAGTGTCTGGCTCAAGGCACTGCAGGCAGCTCACAGAGGCAGAAGCCGGGGCTGGAACAGAAAATATTCCATCATGTTCCATGTAAAAGGAATAAAACCAAATCACACTTCAAGGCGTCCTGGAGCATCCAGACCATCTCATGAGTGAACTGCAAAGACCAGCTCATGCTTTTGATTCATTTGCACACAGGCATTGTAGATAAATCCAGGTGGGAATTATTAATCCTTTCTTCAGAGCAGAGTTTGAATAACAGGCAATAAATACAGCCTGGAGCCCTGGACACAATGGGATGGGACTGTCCCCACTTACACCCTGCTCACTCCCATATTCAGCAATACACAGGCCCCAGGGCCGAAAAGTCCATATGGAATCATGCTCCAAGGCCATGCCAGCACAGGAAGGCAAGGAGATGCTGTGGGACCAGCAGGAGCACACATCATCTTCCACCTCCAAGGGTTTGGCTCTGCAATTCTACTATAAAGTTGTGCGAGCAGCTTAGTTATTTATTTAACTAAAAGCTTTTAATTATCTGTCTCACACACACACATTCCATGGGGCGGGGAAGGAGTGGAATAATCAGCCTACAAACAGTGGCCGCTGGGTTCAAAGGCATTGTGGTATTCACAGAAATACCTAACTAGACCAATTCTTCTTCCACTGCTTTCAAAGCGTACTCCCATCCCCAGACTCCAGCCATGGAGCGTTTTGCTGTGGTTACAACTCAGGCTGAGCTGATGCCTCTAAGAATGACTCAATTTTGATAGAGCAAAGGAGCCTCCACAGGTCTGGGCTCCAGGCTTCCTAATAAAGCCATGGAGGGTTGTTCCATGGTGTGACCCTGACTGAAAGCCAGGCTGACATCCCATGGCACTCACCCTCAGCAGTAGATGGTCTGGGCTGCTCCCAAAAAATACAAGTGTGGGAGTGAAGCACACAACACTGTGGCCATGGTCACACAACCAGGCAGCCATAGAACTGGAGAAACATTCCCCTGAGCTGCTCATCTTCCTACATCTTTTAGGCTCTGCATTGAGATCAGGGAGATGCAAAATTCTCAGTCCCCTCCAAAAGCACCAGAGTTCAAGTGCTGTGAGGGTTTATAAATTATAAATCACAAACCACTGCTGTCGACGTTTGCTCTGAGCACAGCAGCTAAAGCAAGCTGGCATGGGAATTTGTTTAAAAATCCCGGATCAGAAATGCAGCAGGGTCCAGAGGAGTATGCCCTGAAAGAGTATGATTTCTTGAACACACCCTCCAAGCCCACACAATTTCCCTCTCTGTGGAACTGCTTCATTTAAAAAAATTTTAAAAAAAAAAAAAGAGAGAGAAAGATTTAGTCCATCTACACAGACAAATTAAAAGCACTGGCTTTTAATACACAATGTGAGTGGCATTATACAAGCGAAAATTCACATAAACAGAAAACAAGCGTAAACAACTGAGTGAACATAAAGAAACTAATAATATTAATCTGGATTAAGTACAAGCCATGAACATTCCCACCTAATCCATCTGATGGACAAAGATAAATCCCTGCTATGCAGCATCCTACAGTTCTTTGCAACTTAAGAAACCACAATACTGATCAAAACAGTAGTACATAAGACATATAAAGGGGAATCTTTCCGTATCGTTGCCTGCTTAATCTACACAAGATTACAGCAAAAGCCAAGCACCAAGAAAGCAGAATAATCATTACAAAAGATCCCCAGGCCCAGACTGCAATTTCTACTCCTGATGCAAAGCTTTGTATTGAACTTACCCAGAGAAACACATGACAGCAACAGACACAGCTCCAAGCCTGAACAACCCAAGTATCTGCTATTCCTTAGCGCTCTAGGAAGGTTGCACAGAAGTGAGAGGGAAGTCAATAGATCTGCAGTGGAGTTTAAAAGTACAAAATAAGGTTTATGATAGGAGATTATTTGCATCCATAGGGCTGCTGCAGGGACACTCACACTGTCCTATTAAAGCCCTTAGACTCATTACAGTTTATAGCCAGGAATGTAAAAGCAGCTCCAGCAAGTCCAGACACTGACCCAGTGTGGCACACCAGTACAGCTCTAGCTCCCCACACGCCTCCGTCCACAGCAGAGTGGGATCCCACTGGGAGCAGGGATCCCTGGCCTGGGTACCTGAGGAGAGCCCAGAGCTCTCCCATCCATCATGGACACAAGATCTCTGAGCATCACCGATGTCTAGGGCTTTTTCCAAGAAATAGGTGAAATATGGCAGTAAGGGGCTGAAGAAAAGGTACTGCTCTCAGCACATACTCCTCATTTGGGAACAGAAGAAAAGATATTTGAGGAGAAACATCTAGTCAGATGCTGTGGATACTCAGCCAACACTTCCACTGAACAGCCCCAGGGTTGAAGACCCTGTGGCTCACCTGCTGACCCCAAAAATCCAAGATTCCTTTGAGATGCCAAATGACTGCTGTTGAAAACCTAGTACAGAGCCACTACCATCCTTCAGGAACCCTTCTGTACACACAACTTTATTCCAGTATGTTACATACCACATTCACATCCTCATCCACCCATCAATGTATCAAAGCACGTGTACCAACATCCCTGCAAGCTACCCCGGCACAGCAACACTTTGATCTCTAATGAATGAACCCGTAGAGGTGGTTGCTCACTAGATAAGCCACATCCCCGCCAGTCTATGTCCTGTCCATTCAAATATCTGCTCAACCAGCAGTAAACAGGGCAGTAGAAGAGACAGGTTTTACTGCTTTCTGAAAATCAAATGCTGAAAAACACCGCGGATGCTCCTGCAGAGCACATGGACACTTGGCAGGGAGATACCAGAGACAGGAGCTGTAGGTTTGGAGTATCATTGCCTGAAGCATTTTTAGGCTTTAGGAACATACACTGTTTAGAAACAGGCCTTACTCCTCAGGATTGCTGCTTTCCCGTGAAATGCTTTGCTTCTGATAAGATTATTTGTTTAAACTCGCAACTGGGAGACCAGATGAAAACACAGGTAACTCCTGTTCTCGTCATTTCAATTGATACAGGAAATAATGTATCTTTATCTTCGGAAAAAAATCATCCTTCTCTCTGTTTCATAAGGCTCTAGTTGAGTTTTCAAGGTAATGAGCACTACATTTATCCTGATATTTACCTTCCACAACAGATTATTTTTCTGCGTGGGAATCCTAGAAAATCTTCACCTTCTTTATTAAGGCCATGACAGCAGAGATATGCAAAGGACCCCACTGCCTTTTAAATCACACCCAATTCTCAAAATTGCCCCAGAAGTGCAACTGAAGATGCAAGACAATGTAGAACATAAACATCAAGGGTTTCAACATCACTGACACACGACACACAACCCTTAAAAATCACCACAATGCTGCAGGAAAACCTTCAATTCATTAAAAATATGGATGGACCAGCTATCAAAAAGAAAAACAACCTATTTTTGATCTCCACAAAGCAACCTTTGAAGCAAAGGAGCAGCTCCTGGGGCAGTGACACATGAGTTAGCTAATTGTGAAAGGAACTGCACTCCACAGCAGTACAGCAGTAGCAGCAGGCAGGGCACAGCCCCTCCACATCCCTCATCCAGACCCAGCATATTCTCTGCCCCACAAGATCTTACAGGGATTATTTTTACATATCTCAACCGTGAATAAAAATCACTAATTCAAAGACCATCCATCCAGATATAGCAAACTAAGGCAAGCAAAGTCCAGTGTGCTTGAAAAGCCTTCAAATCCTAAATGGAAGGAGCAAGGTAAGGCAAAAATGGGGTTTGTGGTACTATTCAGAAATAAGATTTTCATGGAATAGTTTGGCATAGAAGGGATCTATTTTGCTTTGCTTCTCCAGTATCTTAATTTAATTAACACACAGAGTTATAACTGAACCAGCATAGCACCTTCCCCAGAATTTGGACAATCTCTAAGAAATTTTCTCTTTACCACCAAACATGCAGTTCTTGAATAACCATTTACACAGCCACAGAGGGAAGAGCTGCCAAACTCAAAACCAGCTTCCCCAAACCAGTGCACAAAGGGTGAACAAGTTTCTTTTCCCCAAAAAACACAGAAGCAAAGACTTGGGACACTTGCAGCTGCGGCACTCAGAGGTGGTCGAGGTGGATTTTAACTCATTCCAGACTCTCTGGAGTAATTTTCATTACAAACAGTGCCTCGCAGGAGATAGAAAATAAAAATACACCTTGGTGGAAAATCCAGTAAGAGCATCATTTCCCAGTGGGCCAAGGTGTTTTCTTGAGCTAGAATTCAGAGGAAAGTAGGATGCACAGACAGGAGAGAACCCTTGCCTGACTGATGCCAGACCACAGCATCCACATTTGTCCCATGGGTGGGTGAGCAGGCATCGGTCTGTGGAGCCCGAAGCACTTCCCCGCCAGCACTTCCCCGCTCTCTCTCTTTCCTCCTCCTGCACAATGGACTCCGGGCAGAGCTGGGGATCCCACCTCGGCCACGGTAGCCCGGGCAACCCCGCCCCAGCAAAAGGGGACACTGGGGGCGCTCCCTTGAGCTGTGCGTCCCTATTCCTCTAACCCCATTTCTTGCCTCCTGCAGAATCCGTGTCGGGCTGAGCCTCAGCCTTTTGACTTCAGTATTCCGTGTCACACACAGCCCTACAGAGCGGAGCGCTCCCACACGAGCCGCGCACACACACAGCGCACAGAGGTACACTGGATTCGGTCAGTGCAAACACACACTGGGCACACACACAGCGCACAGAGGTACACTGGATTCGGTCAGTGCAAACACACACTGGGCACACACACCGTGCACAGAGGTACACTGGATTCGGTCAGTGCAAACACACACTGGGCACACACACCGTGCACAGAGGTACACTGGATTCGGTCAGTGCAAACACACACTGGGCACACACACAGCGCAAACACACACACGCTGCACACACAGCGCGCACACCGAAACAACACACACACTCACCCGCTGTGCACAGACAAGCGGTGCACACACGCAGGTTGCACATGCGCTGCGTACACACGTAGTGCTCACACACACAGAGCTCACAGCAGTCATACCACACTCCCCGATACAGCCCATGCACACCTGGCGCTTGTGCAGACCACGCGTGCACATTCCAGGACCCCACGCACACTGCCCGCACACGCTCGCTGTGCGGATGCACCTTGCGCAGATGAGCACACGCACTCGTACACAGCGCACAGCCACACACGAGCACACGCACGTGCCTGCCCGCACAGAGACCGTGGGCACGCACCGACCCGCCGTCTGCGGACACGGACACACGGACACAACCGCGCCGCGCAAAGGCCGCGCGCGCTCCCCCGCACCGCGCACACGCT
>VZRX01001253.1:0-41272 GCA_013398075.1 Notiomystis cincta
GAGCTCACGAAGCTGCAGGTGTGCTTTGGCTGCAGTTCCTGAGCGCGGCCCCACGCTGGAGAAGTTCCTACAGAAGTGTCTCCCGTGGGAGGGACCCCACGGCCTCACAGGGGATGGATTCCTCTCCCAGAGCAGCAGAAGAAAATCTCAGTGATGGACTGACCAAACCCCCCTGCCCCGTCTGCCTGTGCTGTCAGTGGGAAGGAGGGAGGGGCTGGGGGGAAGAAGGTGTTTGAAGGGCTTATTTTACTTCTCATTATCTTTCTCTGATTGTGTTAGTAATAAATTCACTTTGCAACTGAAGTCGAGCCTGTTTTGCCCTTGAAGTCTTTCTCTCGGTCCTTATCTCACTCATGAAACATTCAGGTTTTTTTTTCCTTTTCCCTCTTTTTCTCTCCTCTGCCCAGCTGTGGCAGGGGAGGATGAGCAAGCGACTCTTCTGGTGCCTGACATTGGGCACCAGTCAAACCATGACACAGTCTTAACTGCTTTTATTATTAAAAGACTATTATTTTATATTAATAAAGAAGCTTAGAAAACTAAGAAAAATACATGAAAAATACACATAAATATATCTGAACTATATTCAGATGTAATACAGGGCTTAGGCACATGTGAGCCAATCCAATGTGATCCAATTAACTATGGCAGCCTGTCAGCTGAAGTTACTATAGAGGACTGCATGTATGCCTCAATTGCTCAGATAATAGCTCAGTTCATGTATGTCAGTTGATAAGGATCACTAACCTAGGAATATAATAAGTAACTTACTGATATTCTGTGTAAACAAATGTACATCTCTTTTTAAACAAATATACATGTGCAAAATAATGCATGTTGTATATTCAAAAATCCCTTCATTCTTCCTAAGTTATCTATTTTATGGTAATTTCATATATCTCAAAATTTTAGATTTGTAGTTAATGACCTGAAAGTACCAAGTCAGTCACTGTGGATTTGTATAAATATATTACTGTACAATCTGTGATTTGGTGAATATTTTGATAAAATTGCAGCTACTTCAAATTCTAAACTGCAAAGACCAGCTGGGTGAACTTACATCGGCATGTGCCTCTGCCATCTGGGACTAAGTGTTACCAGACATTCATCACAGGGCTGGTACAAGCAGATTGAATTTGTTTGCTGTACCTCAAGGCCATGAGACAGGTATTTGTGTCCTTCCTTCCTTTCTGCTGACATGTTGAAGAAGATGCTTTTTGAGGTGCCCTCTGAAAGAGGCATTTTTTTCCACCTGCCAGCGTCAGAATCTTCAGGCCAAAAGGTACCAGGGAAGAGAAACTCAAGCACAGCCAGATGCCAGAGTGATGTAGCACAATACCAATCACTATTTCCTAGGAATAGTTTGGTTTGCAGATGGGGATAAAACTGCTGATTGCATTGACAGTCACTGACAGTGAGGGTCCCTGGAACACAGTCGTGGCTACTTCGCTCTGCCCTGACAGCACCAGTCACCTGCAGAGGCAGAGAACTGCCTTGGTGGCTGCTCTCTGCAGAGATGTGTTCCTGCTGCCAGATGTGCCCTCTGCCTCGAGCTTCACTGGTTTGTCTGGTGATAAGTGCAGATAAGGTCTGGCACTCTTCCTCTGCACAGGGCTGCTCTCACTGCTGGCAGGAAATCCCCCTTCCCATTACAGGTGTGCTGAGAACAAGAAGGATTTCAGTATTTCAAACTGGAATTGAGAATAATATTGACTAGTCTTGAAGCAGGTCTTTTCCACAGCTGGTGGTCTTATTTATGGTGATACAATAAAAGCCATATTCCCTGAGTTTGTTTGGGGAGAAGGTTGTCTGGGACTGCCACAGCTTCAATAAACTGAACATCCATTTTCTCTATTTACCTTCTTCCACCCAAAAAGGCAACTTATTCTGAAAAGCCAAGTTATTCACTTGGAAAGAACTTAGCTTGGCTTAACACACTTTATTTTGATAAATACAAGCTGGCTGTTTCTTACCATGTTTATGTCTCTAGATGCTTATACACAGATTGTTTCACATTTTGTTGTGGTATCATTCCAGGTATTAAACTTGGACTGACTAGCCTACAATTTTCCATTATTTCTTTTTCCTTTTCTGTGGGAGAGCACTATAGTCATTCTGATCAGTCCTCTGTGTGTCCTCAAAGTAGTTCAGATTGTTTGAATTATTTCTTAATCTTTTAAGGTGGATTTCAGCAGGCTCTGTTATCATGCACACATGTTGCAACTAAATATCTGCTATCTGTTCTCTCCTAATTCTAGCTGGTGTTCCACACCACTGAAATGTGTTAAGAATGTGATCACAGATACTCTTTTTATGAAGGCTCAGGCACTGAACACTCTGTCCTTTTACATTCCTTCATAAATTTTTCACCATTCCTGCTTAAGACCAGTGAAATGTTCTCCGTCTTTTATCCTGACTGTATTTATAAAAGCTTTTCTCACTTTTTTTTATGTCCTTTGCTGGTTACATCTCATTTTATGCCTCAGATTTTCTGATGTTATCTGCAAATCACTTTATGTTCAGTGAGCATGTGTGTTTCTATTTTTAAACAGTTAATTTTTGATTTTCAGGTAATTAGTAAACTATTGATATTCTTGATATAGAGCATTTACAATATATCTTCTCTCTCATCTGCAGAGGAGTAACCTGTGATTCTTTCAATATAGAACACTGCTATATTCTATTCCAAAAATGGCAAAAGAGTATTTCAACACTGTCTGAACCTTTTTTCCAATTTTATTTTATAAAACAGAAATCGTAGCAAATCAATCCAATTTCAGAAGAATGTGGATTTTGACAGACTGCATACAAGACTAAAATAAGATTTCATCAAACTTTTTGCAGCCAACTGCTATTTTTATACCAGTGCTTCAAAAATGTACAACATCCGCAGGAACAGGGGAAAGAGGAAATATAAACAGTCTGAATATATCTAACATGACCAGAACATCAGATAATGCTCCATTACAGCAATGCTGTTGAAGACTTACTGACAATAGATATCTGGCAGAGAAAGCCCTTCTAGCCTTCTGCAGGATAAAATTGCATGTGGGAGATCCATATCAAGGAACAACCATTCTGCCCTAAGGCATTTCCATGGGGAATGCAGATCATTAGGACTGTGGTACCAGATGGCATAACTGTAAAACCTCTTCTATATGCCCTAGTTATCCCTGATAATCTGCCAGGCCAGGTTTATATGTGCACTGTGTACCCTTTTTCTGGACAACTCAGGTTTTTTGTTTCCAGCTAAGGTGGTGAATTTCCTTATGTGAGGAAGTCCGACTAACAACAAATTAGACGATGAGAACTGTCAAAATAGTGGAAGATGCTTTTTTGAAAAGAGTAGAGCTTAGGCCCAGTAGATGTATATCTGATTTTACATATTAATTATCTGTGAAATTCTTTCCTGATATTCTTTATGTCTTAATTTGGATAGACTGTAACTCCAACACATCATAATCTGTGTTAGATTGCTATTCTGGAAGTTCACTTACTTCTGAATTTAACTGCAGTGGTGGAGCAGTCACAGACTCTGATCCACAGTGGGCCCTGTGTCTAATTTGGCTTGGCAGAGTGTTTGCTCTTTGCTTTCCCTTGGGTATGTGGAGCCCCACAGTCCAGCTCTCCTCAGAGCTGTGCTGACTCCCCAGCTGCGTTAAGGTCGTCCTTTCACAGAATATCTCTATGCTCACCTTCATTGATACTCTGATTAATAATCACATCTTTCAAAGACTGGAATTTTCACTAGGTTTTGCACATCTTTATAAAACTCTTTTAAATTCGAACCCTTTTGCCAGTAGATACAGTACATGAGATGTACGGCTCTAAAGACAGCCCGTGGCTAAAACCTGCAAAATCACCTCTAACTTTTGCTGTCTCATTTAAGAGAACTTTTAACTCTAATAATAGTCTTCAACGAATTAGAGCCCTCTTACTCCTTTGGCGAATTCCAGAAGTTTGTCTAAGACTGATTTCCCTGAGGAATTTCTTCTCACCACTCTGCCACTTCCAATTCTCCGGATGGTTACAGCAGATAAGCATCATTAGCAAATCAGTAGAGTTTGGCAGGCTGGCTTCATTTTCCTGCTAGGGCAGCATTATGCTGTCACCAATAGTCCATCAGTTTTCTCAGATTTCACAGCAGACACTGAGGCACAGCTCTCATCTCTTCTAAATGAATTATGTGATCCAGCTGGATCCAGTCTTCTTGGAAGAGCAGATCCCATGGCTCATTTTGGTGGCCGGGGGGAGGTGAACGCCACCGACTCTGCTGACGCTACCTCAGTGCTGGCAGGGGCAGAAGAAAATGAAATAGATATGGGCCCTTGTGCTGTGCAGCTTGGCAGGGCAGGATGGTGCTAAGGGCCCAGGGCAGTACACTCTGGAAAGCTATGGTGATGGAGACACCCTGAGCAGGCTCCAATGGCTTAGTTCTCCTTTCAGGCTGTACACTGTACGTGAGCCAAATGCTGAGCTCTTCTGATGTAATCAGAAGTATAGAGTAACAAACCCAAGTAAGCTTATAGCCATATGGAGAGTTGATAAAGTCAGACCAAGTATATTGGTTTATACAGATAGCTCAGACTGTCAGGAGAACACTGTATGACTGACAGAAGCAAATTATATTTTTCTCACAGAGAATCAGTTGTTTGATAAAAAATAAATACTTCCAAAACACACAGTACTCCCCACAGGGAATATATTACGTGTCTAGGATTAGTTAAAATGAATGTAACTTAACAACAACTGAAAATACTTGTATGACTGAGATGTGAGCAGTAAGTGTTAATGTTACTGATGTTCAATTCTGCTAATTCTCAGATTAGTTATATGCTGTGGTTTGTATCTCTAAAAATACAGAAGAGATGTTCTCAGTCATCTTGATGAGATGATGGTACATAGCTTCCTGCAATTCTAACAGGCATTCCAGGACAGGATGTGTTTGACACATGCTTTGCTAAGATGCTGGATGAGCCAGAGGAACCTGTGATTCCTGCCTCTTCTCCCGTGGAAGTCCCACCTCCCACCAAGGTGGCCGCCCTGCATACAGGGACAGCAGCAGCGACAGCTCCTCCGGCAGTGACGGCTCATCGGGCAGCTCCGAGGAGGAGTGAGCACAGCAGTTCCTGGAGCTCCAGGAGCAGGTACTCTGTCTGATGTGCTGAGTTAGGGATGTCCAGTGGGTCTGTTTGGAGCTCAGTGGCCTTGGGGTCATGGCACAAATCTTTCCAGCTGTGGTGGAAAGTGACTATCAGTTGTCGAGGGCTCCAAAATTGTCTGGTTGCAAGAAAAACACAAAGAAATTGGTGCATTTCAGGCTGATCCTTCCTGCTAGAACACAGGAGTTGGTTCCCAGTGGCAGAAATTTGCTACCTGCTCTTGGGTGATGTCATAGCAGTTGGACTTTGGTGATGTTGGTGGTGTTGCATTGATGTTGGACTCCATGATCTTGAAGGTCTCTTCCAACCCAGATGATTCTGTGGTTCTGTGACCCATATTATGATAGATATGGTCACTTCTGAGGGCATTGGGTTTTTATTCAGGCACTCAGCTTTGCAGATGCATGTGAGGCAGACTGACATGCAACACAGCTCATGGTGTGCTGTGTCTTAACTCTGAACTTTAAACCAGCTGTGCCAGCTCACTGCTCAAAGCAGCTGAAAATATCAGACTGCCTAATAGTTTAGTCCAGATGGGACTCAGATGAGTTTCTTAGAACAGTTGCCATCTCAATCGAAAAAAATCTTGCAGATAATCAGAAAAAGATTGAAAGATCAAATTAAAAAATAAATGCAAGAATAAATTTGAAACCTTTTGCATTTCTCTGGCTGTAGTGCATTTACTTTGCTGAGCTACCTCAGATTGGTTGGTCTTTTTTTATTATTCTGTCCCCTAAACCTACTAAGTATTAAAATACTTAGCTACAAAAAATATATTTAGATATGAAAGTTATTACACTGTAAGTGCTTAAGAAAAATGCCAAGGCTGCTTGCAGAAAGATTCTGTCTGATTGCCAGGGTTACACATCGTGGAAGCACAGCTAAATTGGGGACAAACATGGGAGAAATGTGAGCACAGAGAACAAGGTATTGAAGGAAATGAAAAGGACAATTACATAAACTTGGAAGATACTTCATTACTGTAAACATTCATTATGCCTGAGTTTTGTTCTAGGTCACTAGAGGTTATGCTGAAGCTGTTCAGAGTCATCTGGTTCTGTGAGTACTGCTCAGTCTTGATTTAAATGTACAAGGTTCCACTGCTCTTTTTTCTGATTTCTGATTTTGTAGATTATTAACTTTGCTCTTACTTATGCTTGATTATTTTCTAGGAGAGTTTAGTTTTGGCTGTGAATACAGTTTAATGTACTGCTGTCAAATTTTTTGTGAGCCTCTGCCAAAACTGCATTGTGCTGAGAGTAAAATGTTCTTCCCTGGCTCCAAACAGTCACCACTGCTCCGAGTGGGCACTCTGAACCCCTTGTGATGGTACTCTGATATCCCTGGACTGTAACTGGAGATTAGCAAGGTGAAGGCAAAGGGTTTAGGCATGTTTAGCTTAAATACAATGTGCAGAATATGCCATGTAATAATATTTCTAATAAAAATGTTGAAGCATGGGTCTCCACTGGCTGTTAAAAATCAGCTGCAGAAAACACCAACAGTGAACATTCTGGGGCTCTTCCTGACTGGAGCCATCAGTTCTCCACAGATCTGTATTAACTCCTCGTGGATAGAGCTCCTCAAAATAAGGTCCCCCAGGCTGTGCAAGTGGTACATAATGAAACCAAAACAGTTCTGTCAAGCCTACAGATCTTAATTGTATGACTGAGATGTACTACTTCCTTGTTCACATATTTCAAAGGCTACTTGTACTTGAAAAGGTCCATATAATGAGTTTTAAATCTGATGCCCATTTCTACTACTCAGCTTGATGCCAAATTCATTGCTCTCATGTGCAAAGGGAAAGGAACAAGAAGTAGTGACTGACCTCAAAAATATCCTTCATGATTTGTATATAAACCCTGTACATCCTTAGTTATCACTAAATTTCACAGGGAAAGAAATAAGAATACTTCAAATGGATTTTGTTACTTGAAAGGACCAAACCTCTTAGGATTATCTGGCTTGGTTGGCTTTCCCTCACTTTAGAATCTCTAGAGCTGATTTTTTTTTAGGTTGTAGCTGTTAGATGATTAGCCGTGATCACTTTAGAAAGCAGTGTGAGATTTTTCACCACAAAGCCTGTCTCCAAGCTTTTTGTTCTTTTTTATTTATAATAAAAGCTGATAAGAACTGCAGTTGAAAGGAAGGAAGAAAAATGATGAGAGTACTAATAAAATAAGAATTTATTCTTTAGGTTTTCTTTGCAACACAAATTTGAAACAATTTTGACAGAGTATTTAAAGACAAAGGAAATAAGAAAGTAGAAAATATTGAAAATATTTTGTCCTCAAGTTAATTTTGAAACAAATGCAAAAACAAGGAAGAAAACTTCTTTATAGGTTAGAAATTAATTTTTTACTCTACTATGCATTTCCTCATTTTTAAGAAAAAGTACTGGGGAAATTATGCTGAGCAGGTGAAAGGACTTGCTTTTGTTTTGTTTTAAAACACTTTGGTATTTTTTGTTGCCTGTTTTCAACATATCACAGGATGGGTTGGGTTGGAAGGTCTGGTCCAACCTCCCTGCTCAAGTAGGGTCATCCCAGAGCACATAGGACAGGATTGCACCCAGACTGTTCTGGAATATCTCCAGTGAGGGAGACTCCACAGCCTCTCTGGCAGCCTGGTCCAGTGCTCAGTCACCTGTGCAGCCAAGTTCTTCCTCAGGTGCAGTGGAACATCCTGGACATCAGTTTCTGCTGCTGCCTTTTGTCGTGTTCGTTGGCGCCACAAGAAGAGCTTGGCTCTTCTTAAACAAAAACATTTAGCTGGGGAAAAAGGTCTGATCATCATTTTCACTGTTAAAGGCCCATAAAGGAAATGCTAAAAAGTCTCCTCCAATAGGGACAATTAATACCTGAGATCTTGATATGTTCAAGGTAGTAATATTTAATACCTTAGTTTGTTTGTTGTGGGAAAACGTTACTCTCCAGTATTTTATCTTTTACAGTCTAATATTTGAAAATGGAATGAAATATTTTTTTCTCTTTTGTAAATCAGTATAAAAAGCCTACATTATCCACATAAAATTACAACTGTTTTCTTGGCTTTTCCTACCCTTTTCAGCATGAATTAGGTGGACTGAAACATGCTTGCTGGGTCTGGATCCTCATTAGATACCACTAGATAAACAAGGTCAGGTATGCTTAGCATTTGATTAAGATGCAGTTAAAGAAAATGTAGGATGCTGCTAGAACTTTACTGATGTTGCAGCTTTTTTCTGTTATCAGTGTAGTTCCCATTCTCCAGAATACTGGAGAAGATCCTCCACAAGACTCCAGAGTACTGAGGTCAGTAATGGCAGGCTGCAGAGGAGCACAAAGACTACCTCTCCTTCCCTAGGAACAGAGCATTAGTTTGATGGGCCCATTTCTACCTTCTGTAATTCTGTCCTGCTTGTCTGCACTTCCCACTATTTCAGTGGATCACAGTGTTGTTTTCCCTACCATGTAATGCCTTGTGGAGTGGCTGTGTGAGCTTAAATGGGCTGTTGCTTTTCATCTCTGTGGGAGCAAAATACTAGTTAGATGAAGTTACTTGTGAATTTCCAGAGTGCATTGGAATAATTTGGGAGTGTGAAGCCCTCAAGCATGATAAATATTTTTGTAACTTACTGGAGTCTGCCATCTCTGATGCAGTTATGATTATTTACAAATAGTATGTAGAAAATAATATTTCTCTGAATTAGTCTTTGCTCTTAGTTCCAACTTACTGAAATAGTACTTTGTCACAAAATTTTATTTCTAGGAGTTTTAGGCTTTTCCTAGGGATATGAGTTTGTACCTCTGCAGTCTCTAACACAGTTGTTGTTCCTCCTCTTGAATTCCTCTACTTCTCCAGCCTCTGCTAAAACTGCATGCAGGAGACCTTCAAACAAATTACTGACCAGCCTTCTTGAGGCAATGTGCCTGGGTTTTTGGGGTTTAAGATAATATTTTTTTTCCTTAGGTTTATCCTCAAAGATAAAGGCTCTCCTATTTCTCATTTTTCTTGAGTCTGATTATACTCTGTATTGTATCCTGCTGGGATGGAGTGGTGATGGGAGAAATGTGCTGCAAAGTGCAAGATACTAATATTTTCTCTACTGGTTTTATAGATATATCTAAACTGATGCAAACAAACAGTATTTTTCCCTTCCAATCACTTCCACCCCTATCCCCCTCCTTACTGCACTAGGCTTCTTTCTTGCTGTGTGTAAGCTGAGCTTGCTCCTCCGTGGCTGTGAGCAGCCTCAGGCACACTGACAGAGAAAGCACTGTATAACCTCCCAGGGAGCCTGCACATGTCCTGGCCAATCCAGCCGTGGAAGAGCTGTTATTTTCAACATTGGCAGCAAATGCTGGGAAGTGCTTATTAATTTAAATTGTTCTAATGCTCTACAAGCTGTTCAAACCCAACTTGTGACCTGCTACGGCTCTGAGTGTGGAAGTCTCACCAACAGGAGTGAAGGCTGAAGTGTCTGAGCCTGTGAAACAGCAGAAAGCCTTACAAGGGAACTTGTGTATTTCTAAAGTAAACAAAAGTGGCCTAGAACACTTTCTGAACACCTGTCCATAACCCAGCATCTCATCTGTATTAATGTGCATCAGGAGCTGAAGCCATTTTCCTGTGCACTTTGTGCAGTGTGTTGAGGAAGATTAGCCAGTGCAAGCAGCTAGGCTGGAGTGAACTACTGGCCATCAAAAAGATTTAAGTTGCTTTAAATAGACTTGTGGGAATCTGAAATACTTTAATTGCCTAGCTTAAAGCAAAGCTCTTGCAGTGTCTGGATTTATTTATATTCTCCTCACATCCTCTGGAGCAAAAGATAATGATAACATTTCCTTCTACCCCACTAACTTTACATAATTATTGTACAAAGGTTTTTGCACATGTGCCCAGACTTAAAGCATGGTGACAGGACTGCCTGTGCAGAACAGAGGATCTGTTCACTAGAGAAAATAGGAAGTGAAGAGTCAGGATTAGATACATATTTTATGAATAAGCAATATGTGGAAAACAGTTACTCTTGTGAAAGAGTAGGTGATTCATTAAATTTTAAAGTTAAAGAATTTGAAACTATCCATTAGCTACAGCATGGTAGGTTTGTCCTGGCCTTGGATAAGGGTCAAGGCGAGGGGGAAATCTCCTTGCTGTGGGGAAGGCACCAATGTGTTTGATAGACATTACACTATTTATTATCCCTCTTTATTATCCCCCTCAGCCTTGTTTTGGTTATTTCAGTGACCTTATTGAGATCCCAGCTCAGTTGCTTTTGTCATTACCGTGATTTGAACTAGAACTGCATGTTTGCCTGATAAGGCTTGGATGGAGCTCTGATTGACCCAGATTCAGGGTCCCAGCACCTGAACTCTCAGTCAAGCACACACTGAGATTTCCTACTCCCAAATAGGGACTGCTGAATTTAGCAACAGGCAAACATGCACGAGGAGCTCTTTGTCAGGGCACCAGTAGGCCTTACCAGCCCCACTTTGGGGTCTCACTCTTCCCACCAGCAGCCCATGTCAGCCCCCGGGGCCATCAGCCCCTGTCCCAGTGGTGTCACAGCCCTGCTCTGCTCAGCCATGGCTCCTGCTGAGCCAGGGCTGCTCCTGGTGTCCCCAGTGTCCTGCCCCTGTCTGGGGCAGTGGGACCAGCCCAGGCTGCCAGGCTCTGCCCTGCTGCCCCGAGACACCCCCACCACAGGGAGGGGTCAGCTTTGCTTTGCACACAGTGCATCATGCTCTGCTCTATCTCAGCTCGTGCCAAACTTGCTGGATATAAATGTAATGGTCCAGGATCTCTCCTCTGGGAACTTCCTGTAACACACTGAATGGTAATTCAGTATAAAAGAGATCAGTAAAAGTCAAGTGAAAAAAAAAGGAAAAAAGGAATACAAATTTGCATCTTTGGACTGAAAATCATGAATTTCCAGTTATTTCTGTTACGGCTTCAAATTTCATGATTTGATTTTGGAAGACCCCCTCTCCCAAAACTGACATTTTTTGCAACTTTTTTTGGTGACATTTTATCTCATTTTATCAGTAATTGAGACCTATCTCTTTCCTAGAATTTTTTTCAGTGTCCCAGAGTTGTGTTAGATTAACAGAATTTAAGAAACACGGCAGCTGCTTTTCATACAGCTATAAAACCAAATGTAGTGTTAGAAAGGATGAAGGACCCACATTCAGCTGCTGTTTGCATGTTAATTGGCCATTAAGAAATAAAATTTTATATGCACTTGCAACAACAGGCAAGCATGAACAAAAGGCTTCTTAGATTTCCTGTTTATTACCCTTTAACCAAGATTTTTAGAATATGCAGTGCCTATGTGCAAGATACAGCAGATGGGCTTGGTGATTTTCATTAATCCTTTTGAAAGCTGGACATTTGGAGTGTCCATGGTTAAAAACTCTCAGTGTTGTCTTGTCTGTTATGTTCTGTTTCTCAAAATGGCAGAGATTCACAGAGTTAGTATAAAGAAAGCAGTCAAACATCTGCTGCTCTGATACAAACTGGGACCAATAAGTCCTTCCCTCACAGAAGCAGCCATCCCCCTTTCTCACAGCTCTGCACAAGGTTCACATAGTTGGGTCTTTCAATGACAAGTGGAGCAAGAACCAGCAGCAGTCACTCAATTGCCTGACCCATCTGGGGTTTTTTGCCATTCAATGGGAAAAAAAATTAAAATGGCGCTGTAAAGACCTGGTTAATGTATTTATTGATCTCAGATACCTGAAAGCATCCAGGGCATATGCAGCTTCTGTATGAGTGTGAGTTCATCAAACTGGTAGTTCTTCATCTGGACATTGGCATGGGGCTCAGCTCTGTGTCTGTGCATGCTCAGGGGTGCACATTGCATCTGCAGTGTTACACTTGCAGTTGATTAAGCATTTGCCAACATTTCTCAATACTGAGATTATTAATTTGGGACTATGAAGAATAAAGAGGTAAATCATGGCTTAAACCCTCACAGCATGGTGTACACTGCCTAAAATGGCCCTCTTACTGTTTGTTCATTTGACATAATACTGATAGAAATTCTCAAATGGGATCTGTAACAGAGAGCTGGATTAGGTGTGTCACTATGAAAGGTAGATTTCTTATGCTACATTTTTATTCAAATTTATTAAAAAGGCCTGAAAATTTCAAATGCTTCTGCATATGTATCAACATCTAAGAGCCAGATCAGAATTCTGTCTGGCTGTTCTGACTTAGTGCATTGAATGACTAATGGGATGAAAATCAGGAAACCTGGGCTTTCAGCCACATTTTGCTGTTTGTTTGTCTGATTTTTTTTTAATCTGTTTGTGCCTTAGTTTCTCCATCTCTAAAAAGAGGAACATTTCACTTGTCCATATTTGTAAAGTATTTTAATACATCAACTAAATTGGGTTCATTGATGGAAAGTTTTATTTATCATCTCTTGTTCAGTGCCTGCTGCTCATGGACATTTGGGAAATGGATTAATCAAATGCAGGTGCACTGGTGCATTTGTGAGATTATTTTTGTTCAAGAACTAATTAAAAACCTCAAAATATTTTTGAAGATGTTGAAAGAAAAAATAATGTAAAATTTAACAAAGGACTAAAGTCTCAAGAGTGTAATGAACAAATCTTGAGGAATTTAACAACATGATGAAGTTGACCAGCTTTGCACCTCAGTTTCTTTGTCTGTAGAATGAGATTAAGAAAATTAATGGCTTCCCTATAAAACAGTGAGAATTCAATCATAGCTACCCTGTATGTGAAAGTGTAAAAAACCTAATAATCATCTCTTTGGGTTTTTTTAAAGTCACAATAAGATGGCAGCAAGGAACTGAAACTTCCTTAAAAAAACAAAAAGGTGGCTTCAAATGCATGCATATTTACAAAACTATTATTGGTTTCTCCAGGTGATTTGTTCCCCTTGACATCCATGCCAGAAATGAGGTAGACTTTTCTGGAAGTAGGATCAGATTATTTTTGTGATGCATCTAAATCTAGTGATGTTGGTTTTTGGAATTCATCTGGGTAACAGTTGGCAGTACTCAGACAGATTTATGGACCCTGACAACACCCAGATGTATACCAGGAGCAGCAGACAAGCAGCAAAGGCTGCAAGTGAATATATAATGAAAGTCAGAGGATACAGTTCATGAGAGCAGTTGAAGACATTTGGATGAAAATCCAGTGACCTTCCTGCCTTTGGTTCCTTTTGACAAGCAGCAGGCATCTGTCCTGCCCCTCCTGCCACCTTGCTGCCTGTCTCACCAACACACTTGGAGCTGTAGAAATTGAAGTGTCAGGGAATTTCAGCCCAGCCCATTCAGGAGTTAACTCATGGGGCATGTGCATTTATTACAGCTAGTTTCATGTAGTGATAATGAGCAGCCATGTGGCATTGCAACCTACTCCTTATTTAGAGCATAAAACAGCTTTATTCCTGCAAGGGCAGAGCCAAATGTTTTACAAGCAAACAGTCTGCACATTTCAAATGAGCTGTTTCTATAATTCTAGCACTTCATAGTAAGAACCAAGCAGCATAATTATAGGTAAGGAAGTGGTGGTGTTGGGAGGAGATGATGGAAGTGTTTTCCAGTAAACAAGCAGAGCTGAGAGCTTGCATCCTCCTGCTGCTGGGGCTCCACAATGCCCCCAAAGCCATTGAAGGAAATCTTCAAAACTTAGCACATGATGAACTTATCCTAGGGAAAAGCATGTAACATAAAAAGGAATTGGAGTGTGCCTAGCCCATAATTAGCTTAGGAGATATGGACAGGAGTCCTCTGACTGGAGCTCAAGGCTGGCAGATGGCTGCAGCCATATAAGTAGCTCTGAATAGATTACTTTGGAAAATGAAATAAAAATCAGTAAGAAGTAGGGAGCAACAGGGTTTTTCTTTTTTTTCTTTTTTTTTTTTTTTTGCTACAGCAGCTCTGGTTTAAATAGATAAGATAGCTATACTGAGATATTTTCTTCTTTTCACACTGAGGAAAATTTGAGGAAGGTTGTTCTGTGGGGTCTTGTCTTGTATCCAGTAAGAAATATTTTAACAATCGCTTGTTCCTGCAATATATAGAAGGGATTTCATGTTTATATGGAGAGCATGAAACTAGAAACTGTTATTTGGATGTGTGTCAAGATATGCTGTATAGACAGACAATGTAATATATTGCATAAAATGTTGCACCAGTTGCACTGCAATCCATGGTACTCTTCTCTGAAATTATTTTTTTGTGTCACTGTCTCCTGTCTCATTAGTAAGAAGTTAATATGAATATGTTTATAATGTGCAGAAGGGGATTTTCAGTGGTGTGAAGCAATTATGTGTAATCCACATTGCACTGGGCATTTAGCCAGGCAGGGTTGTAGGCAAGTGCCATATGTCATTTCTCAAGTGCATGATACATCACTGCTTGAGACCCAAGCATATTTCACCACACACATTGCCCATCCATCTCTTGGTTTTGTCTGTGGTTTCTGCTTGTTTCTCATTGCAAGCTCTCTGCCTTCTGTTCTCTTTGGGAATCACTTTGCTGATTATGGATGGGTGCTATCAGCACAACAAAGAGTGGAAATGATGCCATATCCTCATGTCATGTGAAATTGAAGGTTATGTTGCTGAGACTGATCTGTTATTATGATGCCCAGAGGAATTCTGCAAACTCAAGGAACAATACAGTTCCTTTGTTAGCAGATTAGAAAGAATATCTTTCAAAACAGTTGCTGAAAAGGATAATTTCTTTCCTCTGGTCTACATTTTCAGGTGTCTGGTATATTCTGTAAGATAAAGACATAACAGTTCTGGTTTATCTGCCTATTTATTCCTCTTGCAAAATTCCTGTCTAAGAAAGCTTTGTGGTTCATTTGAAGGTTTATTACATTATGAATGATCAAGTGATTATTTACTTCTCAATCACCAAATCAGTCCATGAAAATGGACCAAACAAATAGGACTATGACATTTTGGAGTGGAATTGTGTCACACTGAAATCACAGTTGGATTCCTGCATGGGGTGTTCCACTGAATCTTCAATAAAATACACTTTGTGGGTGTGTGTGACTGAAAAAGGTGTTGAGCTACCCTTGCAGTCTTGGAGACAGAGGCCTTTAAGCCAGTAACTCTGTGGTGGGTATTTTCTCCCAAGATACTGGAAACTCAGATTCAGTTCTACCCTTTTCAGCAGGATCAAACCCATGTTTTCTGGTTTTCCTCCTCTCTGTACAGGTAAGCCTTTGATTGACCTATTTCACTTTGCATAAATAATTAACCAGTTCCTGAACCTGGGATTTGAGGTGCTTTGTTGAAGGTAGAATGTAGGTAGATTAAGAATCAGTCTGGATTCATGGCTGGAAAATCTTACACCATCACCAGCATCACCCTTCGAGCTGTATTGTGGATGTAGCCATAGAGATCTGGCTAAAACTCTCTAGGAGGTTCACTGGCCATGTAGAGACAGTCTAGGGAGTGGCAGAAACAGTGTTACTCACTTATAATTATCTCAGTCATGAACTCTAAAAGACACACATAAAGCTAAGGCAACTGGAAGACTCCAAACTATTAATATGGTTGCATACCTCCTGTGTGTCATTTTATTTCTTTTTCTGTGTGAAGGAGTTGGTCATCTGAATATTGTGAATAATTGCTGACATGTATAGTGGAGGAGGAGCTCTAAAGAATGAGAAGTTAGAGATGCCAGTTATAGTGACACTACACAGCTGCTTCATGCTCGAATAGCAAAGGCAAAAAAAGAATCCAGTTTGTCTCTTCCCCCCTGTTCTGTAGGGCCCTGCCATCCCCAAGGACTGACAGTGACCCATGGAAGTACAGAGTGTTTGTTACACAATGAGCAGGGGAGCCCTGGCAGGAACAAGCAGCATTTCTGGTACCCCTGTTTGCAGATTACTTTGGGATGACCAGGAAAAGTTCCCAAGCCACACAGCCCTGAAGGAAAGTGATAATTACAGTTAATTCATATCTTCTCTTTTGAGAAGACCACAAATGGAATCTCAAGAACAAACATTCCCTGGATATTGGTTTGGGTTTGTTTCAGTTTTTTAAAGCATTTGGGTATTTCAATTAATAAGAAACTGTCCTTATTAGGTAATTTGAACAGATTTGGTGTGTGCAGGGAGGAACCTATGTTTGAGATTGCTGCTGAGGCTGCCAATGATACCAGTTTGCAAGTTCAAGTTACTTGAATGAAAGAAAGAAAAGTTAATGGGGTCTTACTTTGCAGTTTTGAATGGACTTTGTATTAATCATAATATTGACTTTATAATACTTTTCTACTAGGACTGTCTTGTACACTTTTAAAATCAGATTCAAGGAAAGTACAAATACAATTGGAGAAATAGTATTATAATTAGTACCATAGTTTCATGGCAGTTGAAATAGGCTAGATTTTTGATCTGGACATTCCATATAATACAAATACAACTCACTTTTAGTAGAAAGATAATTGATAGACCTCTGATTCTCTCCATTTTAAGTTATTGTTCCATGCTTTGTAGTAGGAACTATATATTTGCTGAAACTTTAAAACTGCCCCCACTCCTGGTTTTGCCAGAGGCCAAATATGTTCACTTTAGGACACACTTTAGAACAACACTTTTCCCTGTCAGGGTGTCCTTAGCTGAAGTTTGAGAATGATAGCATTCCTTTATTTCAGTATTACAAAGATAAATTCCTGAACATTCATTGCCCTTGGGCTGAAGGTGCTGTAGAAATGCAGCCCTTGCTGTAGTCATGCTGAGGGATGGGTAGTATTTGGTACTGTGCAGGGTGGGTTTTGTGCATTCTGACATGGTTCAAGACCTGTCCTCTCAGCTGGACTTGGCTGTTCTTCCTCATCATCCTTTCCCCTCAGGAGTGCTTGGTTGTGAATCCCAGTCTTCACTCCCAGCCTGTATCCCCATTTTCAGAGAGGAAATGTAGCTCACTGAGCTCAATTCTTGCAGGCGTGTGTCGAAACTACTTCACTGAGCGTGCCCTTACGTTCCTGCTGATTTACTGGTTACCATCAGCTCCTCTTCTGCTGCAGTGTATCTCTGTTAGGGGAGGGAAGTAGCAAATCTGAGACAATATCAGCCAAAGACTCCAAGTTTTGTTTTGCTACTTCACTGCCCAGGAACAAGGCACAGTCTTGTTTTAGTCAGTAGAGGTAACTTGCAGAGGGAGATTCAGTGCTGGTGATATGCTGTATTCTTATCCTTAGCTGAATTTTAAATACTTAAACTGGCATGTCAAAATGTAAGTATAAGGAAGATCTAAGATTGCTATTAGTAGGTTTTTAAGTCTATCTCCCAAGTTTGAGTTCAGTGCAGGACAAAAGCTATCCAAATCTAAATATATTAGTGTTTTACTTGTCAGCGATGTAAACGTTAGACATTTTCTTTTCAGAATATGGGTCTGTGCATCAGTACAAGTCATTAGCTGTAAACTCCTTTACTTTATGCAGTGTCATTTGCTGCTGGATTTGCATACATTTTTCTAATGACTCTACCTGTCAGCTGCCATGGTTTCTGCAGTATTTTCAAATTTCACTGTTCAGAGTTAAGAAGGCTTATGAGATCTTGGATCATTTATCAGTATTCAGTGTGGAATTTCATTATTCCAGGAGGGATTATGGAGGCACAAAGTGTTATTCTAATGGCTTCATTGCAAGTGACTAACAATGTCTTATCAGAGACATTTTGTGTAGCTGTATAGTATGTTTAAGAAAATATTATGTGGGTGTGCAGTGGACAAGATACCAACATTTGTTTTATTTGTATTCTAGGACACAAGGGTATTAAGGAGAAATGAAATGGCAGCTGCAGCTGTTGTAGGCATTCCCCAAAGGGATAGAGCTAATAGGATATATGTCTTCATCCACAGCTGAGTTAATTTTGAAAGCAGAGGATGAAAAATGAAACTAAACACATACAACAAAATCTTGGATAACGGGGGTGGGAGGAAGTAGCCGCCCTCACTAATCTGTGACATCATTGTGATAAAAAAGGAAATCTTTCCACTAGAAATCCTAAAAGAGAAGATTTTGTGAGGCAGCTGAAGTATTAGTCTGTCTGCAAAAAAAGAACATTTTGTGGAACTGTATGTCTAATGGACAGTGTTTAAAATCTACAGATACTGTTCCTACACAGACTGGAAAAGTATTGCTCAAAAACTTTCAATCTTTCTTAGGCCTGGCATCAAAGGTTGTATTTTCTATGTTTATGCTGTAGATGAAATGTGGTGATAGCAGTACAAAGCCACAAAATCTACAAGAGAAATTCAGCCTTTAGTCAAGCCCTAAATTCATTCTGACTAAATATATATTCTGCCTTTCTTCAAATGTGGTGTCATTTTTTTTAATGGAGTGAAACGTAACTTTTCATTTTTATCTTTGAGAAGCTTTCAGTCTGTCTCCTAGATCTCATGGTTTATTTCTCTCTGGAAATTTGCCAGGTGCAATACTGTGGAGAAAAATGCCTCAAACCTTTCTTTAATCTTTACTTCTCTCTCCCACACAAAGAGCATGATTCACAGCAAAATGTCCTCATGTGCAATGATTTCTCTCCTGCACACGGATGGACTTCAATGTCTTGAAGCTGCTTCTTTGCTGGAAATTCTGAAAAGAAATAGTCTCCCAGAGGAGCAGATTCAGAAGCAGTAATGTAGCAAGACTCTGATTTACCACTTGGTACACTAATATTACACAGAACAGAAAAATGTGTGTCCATCTGCAGCCTGGCTCTCTGGGGCACAGTCAGCCTAATGCACCATTCAGTCCCTTAAGTTCCTTTTTTAAACAGACTGATACTTAGGGAGCACAGCAACCTTGTCCTCTAAGGTTCTCACTATAGAATTTCCTTTTTATCTCCATGGTCTGTCTCCATAAACCTATGGAAATGCCATGTTCTGCAACATTCAGGTCTTTACAGAGATCTGTCCAAGTAGTCTTGGACAAAATCAAAGCAACAAATGTGATTCCTGGATCAAATAGTAGTTGATTTTGTCAAGTATTGTTCCATTCATTTGCTACAGTGAACAAAAAATATTTGCTAATGCTTTTTTGATCGAAGTAGGGGGCTTTGGTTTTTAATTTCATTTTTCTGTAATATAAAAAATGGGTTGCATTGATTCAGTAGCATTTTGGGTCAGTTTTCTTCTTCTGTGTGGTCCCTGAGGAAATAGTGTAGAAACTGGTGCTAAGAGCTTATGGAAAGAGAGGTCCTGCTGGACCAGGAAGCTCATATTTTCCTTTGGTTCCTCTCTAGTCTTGGGAACAAGTCATGCTGGCTAACGGGAAAGTTTTCCATTGGTATAAACATTTTCCGTTCTTTTTTTGCCCATCATTGTCACTTTCCCCATCAGCATAATTCACTGGACTAATTACAGTATAATTAGTTATCTTAAGTTCTGTATTAAACTCACTTATATTTCCTTCTGCTTTACAGAAAAAAGAAAAAAAAGAAAAAGTTATGCACCTTAAAAGTAATCTCTGAAGATCTGAGGCAATATTGTAATGGATCAGCAGGTACAGCTGCAGAGTGGGACTAACCCACCAGGGAAAAGAGGGGGTGTTTCTGATTTCACTGAGGCATGCGCAGAGCTGCTCTGCACCATGGAAACTCTTATCTCAGTCCCTGCAGTGGAAGCAGTGAAGGATGAGGTTGTTTAAATGACACAAATTATCTCTCCATTGGAGTGTGAGGTTGAGTTTTTCAAGCCCAGTGATCAGAGGCTGCAGTAGCTCGGTGTCAGCACCAGCTCCTGCAGCAGTACTTGACATTGCATGGACAAAACCCTCCCAAATGTGCACACTTCCCAAGGTAACCACTTGTGTTTCTGCAGCTGAATCAAAGCTCTTTGCAGGGCAAGAAGGCAAGGGAGAGAAACAACAAAGCACAGAGAGAGAAAGCAATCAGTAATCCTGAAATCCTTTCCTTGTGTTCTGGTAAACTGCCTTGTAAGTTTAATGGGGTCAAGTCTGGATTCTGGGTAGCAAGAGAATTGTGCCCAGATATCTGAATGTAAAATTCAGTGTCTTGTGATGCTAAATTGAGAGCAACATTTCTCATCATGCTGCAATCCCTGTTCTTAAAAGTTCTTGTTTAAAAGAAGAGTATATCAAGACCAGTTACCAGTTACCCTGCTTGATTCAGGATAGTGTTTTATTAATTCACCATAATGAGATAATGGGAGATCATAACAAACCTAGCCACTTTTGGCACCTCAGGCACTTCTCCCGTCCTAGTGGAGCTTCACAGGTAATTGATGGTGACACAGCAGTGTCTTTGAACAGGGAGATACTTTGTCAGATTAGAAAGAACTTTCAAGAGAAGGACTCCTTTGATAAAACAACTAAAATTAAGATTTTTTTTCCCTTGGGAAAATGGAGGAAGTCCCCCACCTTGCTTCATTCCCAGTGCCACACTGTCTGTGCTGCAGAGAGCAGGAACTCTGTCAAAAAAAACACACTGCAAGACTGGATCCAGAGCAGCCATCTGGAATGAAGGTGTAGTGCTGGCAGAGAGGAAGGTGAATCCTGCTAAATCCTGCTAAATATTTTCTTCTGTAGGAAGAAAAGTAACAGGGCAGAGAGTGAATTGAGCCTGAATGTGATCAGTTCTCTTCTTTCCCCCACTAATTGCTGAATAATTTGAGCAAAGATTTTAAATCTTGAGGGGTTTGAGGGGTTTTGTTGTGTTTTTGGTTTTCTTTTCATTAGCTAGTGACTTTATAAAATAACATTTATGGTTATTTATGGTGACTTTATAAAATAACATTAAAGCAATCAAGAACTCTTGTAAAAATTTCTCTGCTCTGCTACTGCTCTGGCCATTGGCTTCATGTGTGATGGTGAGGAACAAAACCACTGAATACTGCAGGATACTCATAATAATTATCATCCTGTGAATCAGGGAATAATACAGTATAGCTTCTTGGAAATCATTATGACCAGTCTTTACTCAAAATGAGAGCTGATTGTTTACTCAAACAACATGCCTGGTGAAGTAATATATATGAATCTTTTGTTTTAAAATAGCCTTCATATTAAGTTCTGTTTAATGTTTTGGCTCTTCCTTAAGGGCAAATATAAGGGAAAAGTGTTTTAAAACTGATTAACTCCCTCTAGCATATTTTGTGATAGCATAGGCTGATAGCTGTAACTCCCTCTAGTATATTTGGTGATAGCTATGACTTTCATACCCAGAAATTGTCTTTGTGCTCATGGCAGGAGGAATCAGGTGTAGATAAGCACATCAGCTGCCAGATTTATCTAGTGCTTTTTCCATGAACATTTTTTCAGATGGCCATAACCTAGCATTTTAGAGGATGATTGCCTTACTAAATAGTGCAGCATGATGAGAATGGAAGTCTAGAACAAAACTGTTGATGGTTATGGATCAGCTGTCCACACTACACACCTCTCAGGGGATTTCACTCCAGTCTATTTCTAGATCAGTCTTGAGAACTGAGTTCCTGTTGGTGGTTCATCCATTTATCTTCCAGAATCCAGGTTGTGTGGGCCAAGACAAAATTCAGGTGTGACCAAAACCACAATAAAGTGAGCATTACTAAAAGTTCCCTTCCAAAGTGCCTCCTGCTCTGAACTTACAGACTAGTGTAAATACACCATTCAGTTGATACTGAATTAGCAGTAAGTATTTGTGGAACGTACCCATTGGAGGAGTGCTAAGTGTAGAGGAAGTATCTCCAAAAACAGCCTCTGCACTTTAAACCTCCCCTAAGGCCTCTGAAGCAGAGGAAATCTGCATTTATGTGTCATCTTGGTTAATTCAAACAGCAGTTATTTGGAACAAATCATAATCACTCCTTCCCGTAATGAACGCAGATATCCAGATTGCCAGATGGACCCGAGTGAGCGACAGCCTAATTATGGCTTACCAAAATAATAATAAAAAGCTTAAGTGGAAATATTTCTGCCCCTCATCTACAGTTAGAGTTAAAAAAGGACAACACAGGGAAATGTTCTGAGGAATGAGACCTCAGACCATCATGTAGCATCTGAGCCATGGATTCCACCACATGGAGCCTTAATATGGTGTAGCAGAAAAGTGTGATATTAGCAGAGAAGTTGTATGTTACAGAATTATCTATCATGTACATGTGTGTTCAGTGTTTATACCATTTGCCCAAAAGACCTTTGACTCGGTTGCCTTAATTAGAAGTACTTGCTCATTGACTAATTGCTTGTATTTATATTTAAAACTCATGAATTCTCATAGTGATAAATAACCAAGACCATTGAACCCAGAGTATTCACGGAGTAAGAAACATGACTCTTTTCTAGGAAGTGGAGCTACAACTGCAGTAAGCAAAATGTCTTGGGGTTAGCTAGAAATCTGCACAATGTCCAGTATTTCTAGTAGCTTTGCTTTATTTGTCTGATTTGACAGAGGGTTTATATTCATTGTAATGATGCAGTTTCTCAGCAGCTTCTGTTTTCGTGTCTGCTTTAGATGAAAAATACCTGGTTTCACTGGAAGTTCTTTGACTTCTGTGAGAATTATCAGAATGAGGGAAGCATTCATACTCACTATGGAACACCATTTGTGATGAAGTTTTCAGAAGATGAGAGGTGGAGAAAACCACTACAAACAATGAGCCTTTGAGTGTCTGTGTTGTTGAACAGCACAGGAGCCAATGAGGACTTCAGAGAAATACAGCTTTTCTTTTTTTTTTTGCTAGCTTGATAAAAATATTAGTCTGAGAGCAAACTTTCAGACTGATCCAGACATGCAGGACAGGGCAAAAAATAGTCAGTGAGAAAGACTGAATATTCCAAAGGGTTTGGTTTTTTTGCAAATGAAGTATCTGTATCATTAATCAAAGACTATAAGTACATCTTCAAGGTGCTGATAAGTAAGAAGGCAGTATCTCAATGCAGTAGTGATGTCTGTAGGATGTAACTGTGCATAAATAATTAAATAATCTCTCCGTCTTGTCAAGTGGTGCATGTATTGCTCTTGGCCATATTAACAATACAGAGGGTGTAGGCTAGAGGCTAGAGGAAACTGCTGTTTCTGGATAACCGTGCTGTTCTTCTGAACAGGGAGAGCTTTCCTCAGTGGAGATATTATCACATGCTCATGTCAGCAGACTGTGTTTCAAGCCTCAGTGAGCCCTAAGGCTCCTCAGCAAGAAGGAGCTGACACCAAAGCACTGGTTTCTCAAGTGAGCTCTCTTTCTCTCTTTGATATCTTGCCTGCACACTTTAATTACCTTGCCATTTCAGGAATAATTCCTTTTGTATAATTCAATTTCAGGTGCTGCCTAGGTATGGGAAGTTGCTGGTGTATATATAAGGAAACCAAAATGTCTTCTCTGTTCTAAGATGGTAGAAAGAAATAAGGAGTCATCATTCGTCTCTCCTGTTAAATAGAAGTTAAGAACTTCTGACTTTAGGGGCTCACAAAGAGACAAAAGTCTTAGCTTTTTATTCCCTCTTTTTTCTTCATATTTCTAATTTGTTCTTTTTATCTTAGTTACATGACAGCCACTTTATGCCTCGGGCTCCTACATGTCTCTGTAAAACAGCTATAAAAAATTGCAGTCTAACTTTTCTCATCAACAAAAATCCCCTTGATCAGATAAATTACTACCTTGACCCATCCTCTGAATGACAGCCAGCATCCTGGGAGAACAGGAAGGGGGTTAGGAGCATGGGGACATTTGCAGAGGTAGGGTAGATCCTTCATATAATTTATCACCCACCTTGCCTTGCTGAACTTGCCCTCTCCATACTGCAGAAACCAGCTCTACTCAGTTTGCCTGACGTGGGATAGACCATCCTGAGAGCCCCATCTCCCAAGGTCACAGTAGTAACAAACACGAACCAAGAGCTTCTTTTGTTTCTCTCCTGTGCTTCTCAGGGATGGAAACTTTTGCTATTAGAACTTTTCTGTGATATATTAATGTTTCAGCATCCCTAGGACAGTGCAGGGAGCAGTGAAAATGCATTGCCTATAGCCATAACCAAAAACCGTGTCTCAGAGGAATTCTCAAAAATTATACATTTCACTAAATGATATACTTCACTCTGAGAACAGCTTCAAGTAAGGAGACAATCATGCTCCTCTTGCAGCTCTCCCAGTCCTCAGGGATAGCAGCTCAGGCCCACATGTCTGCCTGTCAGCCCTCATCCCTGCTGTTCTGTGCCCCAAACTTGGAAAAAACCAGGCACAAAAAAGGGCACATATGCTCAGCAGCTCAGTTTCCATTTGGGAGGTAATGGAAGGGCAGAGGAAGGGGAACCTTTATAAATGAATTATGGTTGGCAGTGTTTGTGCTGCTGCTGCACAGGGAAGGTTCTGCCAGCTCGTCCTAGGCTTTATACTCCAGTGGTGAAAAATTGCTAGAGGTCAAAATATGTCATTGGAAAGCTAAACCTGCAAGGGCAGAGGTTTAGCTGTGAGGTGCACTGTGGTGTTTGCCCATCTGTACTTTAAGGGTCTCTAGATTTTGAAAAGTGTGATTCCTTCTGATGCTGGACAACATCCCCACCATACTTAAATGAATTTGGAGGAGAGGTGAAGCAATACCTTATGACTCATTCTCCAAGTTTAGGACAATTTGACCATGATCAGTAATTTTCAACACCCTTTGCAATGTACACTGTGATGCCACTTCAGATTCACCAGTTGTTTCCCACCCAATGAACTGTAAAGTTCCTGATGTTGGAAGATCTGTACTCTCTGATAGGCAAGACACACTCTTGGGAAGGCACTGGAGAATGCCCATTGTAGCAGCTGGGGAAATCTGAGAAAAGTATTTGAGACATATTTGTCTCAAAATTTTTAATGATAATGCATTTCTATTCCTGGCATTCTTCTACAACTCTATCATAAATTGAAAATGAGGATGCAGTAACAGTTGCTGACTATTTCACTACATATCTTCATGTAAATGAGAAAAAAATGTACTTCAGAAATTTTGAATAATAAAAAATGCATGTCACTTATTAGCTATTTTAATGAATCATGTTGCTATGAGAGTTCTGAAAAGGCATAAATTGGCTTCTGGCTTAAAATCAAGTATATTATGACATATGAGGGCTTATTAGTGAGCACAGGATTTCAAAGTTGTTTAAGAAAACGAAGTGTCGAATCTTCATAAAAGTGTATCCCACTATCATTAAAGTGTTGTTCTGTCTTAGAGATCCAGGAGGTATAAATTAGGGCATGGAAATCCAGCTCCCAGGTTTAGTTGTGGCTACCAGTTTGTGAAACAGTTGTGGGTCAGAACACTTCTGATCCTTGCTCTAGAGCAGCAAGCCAACCACATCGTGGGCTACATCAAAAGCAGCATGGCCAGCAGGTCCAAGAAGGTTGTTGTCCCCCTCTGCTTCACTCTGGGGAGAGCTTAAGTAGAGTGTGGTGTCCAGCTTTGGGACTCCCAGCATAGGAAGGATTTGGTCCTGTTGGAGCAAGGCCAGAGGAGGACCACAGAGGTGATCAGAGGTCTTGAGCACCTCTCCTCTGGAGACAGGCTGAGAGAGCTGGGATTGTTCAGCCTGGAGAAGAGAAGGTTGTGGGGACACCTTATAGCACCTTCCAGTACTTAAAGAGGCCTAAAAGGGGGATAGAGAAGGACATTTTACAAGGGCATGTAGGGTTAAGGACAAGGGGTAATGGCTTTAAACTGGAAAATGGCAGGTTAAGGCAATATTGGGAAGAAATTCTCTACTGTGAGAGTGGTGAGGCACTGGCACAGGCTGCCCAGAGAAGCTGTGGGTGCCCCAGCACCAGAAGTGTTCAAGGCCAGGTTGGATGGGACTTGGAGCAACCTGGTCTAGTGGAAGATGTCCCTCCCTGTGGCAGGGGGGTTGGAATGAGAAGATTTTTGAGGTATCTTCCAAAGCAAAGGAGTCTGTGATTCTCTGATTCTCTGTCTTGTCCTGCCAAACCAGTCTTTCCCTCTGAGTGGCCATGCCCCTTTCCCCTTGCAATTATGATGACAAGAAAATGAAAGAAGTAAGAACCGCATAGATGGACTTCTGAATGTTTCCAAGCCACCATGTCTAGATATGCACCTGAATGTGCCACCTTAGGGTGACCATTCCTGGTTGTTTGCCTGCAGATTTCCTCAGAATTTCCAGTTAGCATTGGCTGCACTCCAGCCTCACCACCTGGGCAAGAGGCCAAGTACAGATTTCCCTGCCACTACTGTTATTTTTAATATTTTCTTCTTAATGATCCACATTTTCTTCTAAAGCAAGTGGAAAGTGTATAGGATCAAGCCATATGTGCTTCAAGCTGTAGAGCTGGAGCCCATGTTAAGAATCAGGTACATGGAGAAGTGCTATTCATGCTACAGACCATGAGGGGTGGGCCCTGATGAAGGTATGGCAAAAGAAAAATCAAAGAAGCTTTGTAGGAGGATTTGTGAAATTATTCTGAGATATCAAGGACAAGGAAAGCAGTCCTACTTGAACCACACCTGAAATTGTAGGGGTGAGTCAAGTTAAGAAATTAGGAGGGTTACAGGTCTGTGTTTTTGTTCCTGACCCTGACCCTGTGTGCTGTTCCTGACCCTTATTCTGAAGGACTTACTCTCCTGCCGTGTTACTGTCCAGTGACAGCAAGACTGTTGACCTCTCAGTCAAAGAGGACTGAAGCTTCTCCCTTATTTCCTTCAGGGAGCACCACTTTTTAAGGAACAGGGAAGGGAAAGAAAATCTAATATCACCTTGTATAATTTTCATTCTTTGTCATTATAGGCACTAAACATGGTCTGAAATGACTTAATTCCTCATCTGGATGTCCATCTGGATTTCTAGGAGAAATACAAACTCTGATTGTAACAGATCAGCTGGGAAATCCAAATACTAATTTTATATTTCATGAAGATGTATGTGCTCTCTGGTGCCTGGACCAAAGCTTTTCCTCTCTGTAAAGAGCTGTAATTCAGTACTTATCATCCAACCAGACCTGAACACCTCAAACCCCACATTTTTCTGGTGTGTTTGTCATGCTAAAGTGTCATGGAAACAAGAATAGTTACTGAATGACAGGTCAGGAAATTAATTCTAGACAAACAAAAATTTTCTTTTTTTCTTTAGAGACGGGACACGCTGAGACTGTCATTCAAGTCCTTGTAAGGAAGGAACACTCAGACATACTATTTACTGCTTATGTCATGCCTGAATCTTCCCATACTGAAATGATCCTGCTTAAGCATTATAGTTCATATGCCAGTTAGTTTTTATACTTTACTTACCTGGCTGGAAGCACTGTCAACTGACATTACAGATGAATAATGTAACAAACTTAAAACCATGCCCTCTGGCAAAAAAACAACTTTCCAAGGCAAATGGGATGAATCATCGATAAAAATGTTTAGAATATTTAAAAGTATGCCTGAAACCACCCCTGCATAAGCTTCCTTTAGCAAATCAGAAACTATGGTAGGATTATGAAAGCTAGGCCATGTGTCTAAGTTTTCAAAGTCACTTATTACTGACTGCCACTTGACTAGATGACATCAAAATGACTTGTCAAATAGGTACAGAAAGAAACTAGGGAAAACCTGGCATTAACTGAGGTCTTCAAGCCTGCACCCTTGTTCCAGGATAGAGAGAGCTAAACAGCATAGAAGCTTGGTGTTTAGTGCTTTTTGGCATATTTTGATGGCCATGGGCATTGCCCAGGAACTCTAAAGCCCCAGTAAGCCCCTGTTTCTCATTTCAACATGTGAGTTCTGCTGACAAGGGATGAATTCTACCAGGTATCAGACTTCACCCTGAAAACTGAAGAGGCTGAACTAATTTCTTTGATCTTGCTTTGCCTACCATCCTTGCAACACTGAATAGGCTGGTATGGCATAGTTATCTGTAGGATGAGACAAGCAAAACTGCATGAGTGGATAGGTCTTTTTAAGAAAAAGACCAATGAAAACCAAGAAGAGCAGCAAATACCTTCTCTCTGTGCACATTCCTGCCTTTGAGGAAAGGAGGAAAGAAGAGTCAACACAGCACCCACTTTATTAGGTAAGCTTATTTCACTGTCAAAAATACTCAAGTCATGACAATGTTATACAATCACATTAAGAAAAATATTGTTCCCATTTCAAAGACTGTCTCATGAGGATGATCAATTGTAAAATCCTCCCTTTGCTGTATTAAGGGAAACTATCCATGCAAGAAGGAAGCAGAAAGCTGCACTAGTAGCTGGCTGCAGTCATCTTTCAGGCCTGTTGTTCTCCAGGAGGTGAAGAGGTTGGCAGTGGGGACTGTTGTTTTCTCTGCACAATGTGCTAACATGGAGAAGCCATACCAACTCATATGTATATTTTGCAGAGGTTTTCTTTGTCAGCAGAAAATTTCAAACAGTTTTCCCGATGTTTGAAGTCATGGAGAAAATGTCTTGCTCATTCTGAATCTATGAAATGTGCACAGGAATGTGCCTATGTTGGGCAGTTCATGGCTGCTACACAAAAGCTTCCTCTTTCCTTTGCAGCACAGTTGAAGTATGATGCTATGGTGGAAAAAGGCACTGATGTAGATGGTAGTCCCAGCAGTAAATACTGAATATTTTTTATACCTTGCCCAGAAGAGAAGGTGAGTTTAAGTATATTTCTTGAAACATGTGGAAAGCACTTCAGTACAGTACCAGTACCCTTCATCATAAAGTAGCAGCTTTAGGCAGTACTTTTTTCTTGATGATCATAATTCAAAGCTACAAAGAGTTTTTTTAGACTATCTGACAACAGTAGCAAAAGCAGGAGCAAGAGGTCTTAGATGCCCTAGAGCTTTCTTTTGAGCAGAAAATTAAGAAAGGTGTCATGTCCTGAGCTCCCTGCGTTTGGTGATTTCCCTGACCTTGCAACACAGTCCAAGAGAAGAAATATCAGCTGTGTCCATCTGCAAGATAGCATTAAAGGAGATAACAGGGATACATTTTTTTCAGCAATGACATATCTAGGATGCAAATTCTTTTGATACTTATCAGTAGTAATGCTGTGTCCCAGTGATTCCACAGTCCTCTGCCTAAGTAAACAGGCATAATTTCTGGATGTGTCTGCAGACAGGGACTGATCTTCAGATTGTGGGATGGACCTTGTACCTTCTGTACAGAGATATGTATTTTGCTTGAGTTGATTTGATGGGATTTGCATCAGGGCTTGTGCTGTTGGGTCAGTACTGAAGCAGCACTGTCCACTTTGATGTCCTCCCACTCTGGCCTCTGGGGTTTCAGAAGAAATTAATGCATCTCGTCAGCTAGGAGAGATGTTGGGCCACAGTTTTCTGGGTGGATTTCCTCCCAGCTGCTCTGGAGCTAATATCTTGTGAAATTTGCTGAGTCTCTGAACTATGTAAAGTGCTAAGAATGACTGGTAAATTCTAACAAAAAGTACAAGTGAAGATTCCCCACCCCAGTCCCCAGAGTTATGGGGCTGACAGCAATGAGTTCATCATGTCAATGCACTTCATCTAAGCAGAATTTGTTCTTTTTATCATCTGTGTTTGGGCATGGCAGAGGCTCAGGTTTTTTCTATTTGTGTAAAAGTGGGTCAAAGCCAAAAAAATGACAACAGCACTGCACATTGAGCATGTTGGGGTCCATGTGGCTGCATTTGGAATGTGGCCACACTGCATTCGTGCTCTGAGTACTACCCAGCTCCTCCTTCTGCCAAGAAGCAGCTAGAAGGAAATTTTTTCTCAGGTATTGGTTTTATTAATCAAACTGAAGGTATGTAGATGGTTGCTAAGAATGTTTGTTAAATCCCATTGCAGTGGGACAATGAAGTTGTTCAATGCAGTGAGATACTGTGTAAACAAAGCAGCTGAGGTGCAGCAGAGGATCAACACCCCCAAAGCTGGAAGCCCAGGTATTCTGTCCTCTCCAGAATTAAACTGTGCTCCAGATTGCTATATTGAAGGAAGTGGTAATATGCAAGTAGGACATCATTTCACATTTTCATTATTTCCCTTTTCAAGCATATTACAGGTGCTTGTTCTGCAGTCCTAATTCAAAAGCAACATATGTGCAAGACACACCCAAACAGCAAGAGTTTCCATCTTCTAACTGTGCTGTAGCAGATGGCTCCTTTGGGATTTTCATGCACAAAATGCAACTGAATACACTGGGATTCCTATCTCCTGTCCCCTGCAGATCCACAGGCTAGGAAGGAAGATTGCTCATTGCAGCTCTGACTGCCTTGTTCTTCACTTGTGATGATTCATGAGGTCTCTCTTGGTGGCACAGTTCTAATCTAGGGTTCCAGACAAAACCATAAATACTGGCATTTGGACAACTGACCCCATAAGAAGTGATAATCTCCAGTACCATAGCAGTAATTGCTGGCTGCTTCTCTTTTTCTGTGGAAAAAACATACATATAGACAATGCTTTGTTTGACAACAAAAGCATTTAAAAACATGCCCAACATGACAACAGTGTTCAGCATGTTAAAATAATCTCCTTCTATTCAGTAACTTGGCACAGATCTTATTACCTACTGTATCAGGTCACATCAGCATGTGCTGCATGACATGATGTGACACAGTTTAAAAGCAACTGACACAGCATTGCCTCTCCCCACCACAGAGACATATATTGGATGCTCAGGCAACAACTGGTGCAGTTATTAAATCCTCTCTGTTACCTGCAGTTAGGCAAGTGACCCTGAAGCATCTTGATTTAATAGCAAATTGTTATTTTTGTGCCAGCTTGAGGAAAGGATTTTCTTACAGGGCACTTCCACTGCCATTGCATCAGAAACTCGTGTTGGGCTGTTGAGAGCTGATGCACAGCCCAGCAGTGAGTGTGTGGAGCATGAGCATACTGCAGGGTGTGCTGGGCCATTCCCACTGATTTAGGCAGTTATAGTCCTCTAGAAAAATATTCAAGTGGCAGGTATAAAACAAAAAGCTTCATGGCTATCCACAGGTACTGAGAGGTTTGCACTAACTTCTTAAACCATAATGCCGAACCATTGCAGAAAATGAATTTTGTGAAAACTGGGCTAAGAGGGCACCTTTCAAAAATAAAAACTTGGGAAACTCATTGAGATAATGAGCTGTAGGTGAATAACCCAATCACTGTTGAGGTCACCAGCAGTATTAGAGCCATAATCCCATTGATTTAGATTATTGGATAGTTTTGTAGTTCAGTAACTTCTAGGTTGTATGCTTTTATATTACGTCTTACTCTTGTTTGATGGTGTGTAAAACCTCACCAGAAATCAAGGGTGAGTATTGTTCAGATAGGTAAAGAAGAGGTTTGTACCTGCTCACATGAAGCTATTTCCAGGCTCTGTAAAACTTCAGAGTCTGGAAACTATGGCAAAATTGTGGTGAGATTGGAAAATCCAAAAAAGGGGTGCTCCTGCTGTCCTCAGGCCCCAAGTATTTGCCTCTCTAGGTAGCATGCATGGCTCGCTGTGCAGCTCCCTGCTGCCAGCCCTTGTTTTGTGCTCTGGAGATCATGCAAAGAAGTTGGTATTTTTCTAATCATGACCACCATGTTCAGAGCAGGGGGAGAACAAAGCCAGGGAGCCATTGGAGACCTAATGCTGGGCTGCTGCAGTGGCTCTGATGACTGTTTTACACTGAAGAATGAATTGAAGCTTCATAGTTGGAAGCTGGAAGAGAGTTGTGGCAGAATTGCTCTGAAAGCCTGAGGAGACCTAGCGACTGAATGCGCATGTAAAGCAGAGTAATGATGCAGTCTCCATGGCAGCATCTCAGAATTGTACAGTAATATTTTGAAATGTAATATAGATTCTAATTTTTCAGTCTTAACCCATCAAATCAGTTTTACTATAAATACCCACACTATCCAGTCTCCAAAAGAACTAAGGCTGACAGTTATTTTAAGCCTGCCCAACCAAAGACAAAAATGCAATTTATATTCCCTGCCAAAGTACACTCCTTCAATTAGGAGAACAGGAGGATTTTGATTTTCGGCAGGCAAAATCAAGGAAGTCTAGAGATTACAGGAGGAACATGATCTCTACTTCCTCATACATCTGGATTATGGCAGCCTTCAGTAGCCAACATCTGAAAACACTGAAACTCTGCGGGCATGTGAGAAGCATGTAGGAATGCTTCTTGCCATGACTGGCTACACTGCCAATCAACTCAGGGCACAAAAGGGCTGTTGAATCTGTCTGAAGCCACCAATGTTCACCAGGGTGTATAACTCAGAGCACATCTGAAAAGGCAGTGGCTGCTATTTGCAGACAAAACCTACAGGTTTAATACACACCCAGTGAAACAAGGGACCCAAACTCTCTGGTGAACCCACTAGAGTGCCAATATGTGCCTTTGTGTCTGAGGAAGCAGCTGCTGCTCCAGGCAGGTAATGGAGCACTCAAGGGAGTGACTGAATGTCCTCAGTAATGGCTGTCTGGTCTCCATAATAACAGCTGGATTCCAGTCAGCATAACAGCTTGACTGAGAAAAGATGCTCTAATGAGTATCAGTTGTGATCTGTGTCTCCACCTGACTTCATCCTCTGTTGAGGAAATTCACAGTAATGTTATGGGAGCTGCTGAAAAGTTATCAAAGTTGTCGATTATCAAAGAATGGCAAGGTAGGGGTGGTTAATGAAGTTGTATTGAATAGTGTGGGATGTAAATGGTATGGAATAAGGGGTGGAATGTGCTGGGTTTGGCTGGGGTAGAGTTAATTTTCTACCCAGTAGCTAATATAGAGCTATGTTTTGGATTTGGCTGAACACAGGATTGATAATACAGAGATGTTTTTGTTGTTGTAGAGCAGGGCTTACACAGAGCCAAGGCCTTTTCTGCTTTCCTACCGCGACACTGGTGAGGAACTGGGGGTGCAGGGGAGGTTGGGAGGAGGCACAGCCAGGAATGGTGACCCAAACTGACCAAAGGGATATTCCAGACCATGTGGCACCATGGTCAGAACATAAAGTGAGGGCAAGAAGGAGGGGGACATTTGGAGTGGTGCAGTTTGTCTTCCCAAGTTACCCCTGTGATGGGGCCCTGCTCTCCTGGAGGTGGCTGAACACCCACCTGCCCATGGCAAGCAGTGAATTAATTCCTTATTTTGTTTTGCTTGTGTGAGTGGCTTTTGCTTTCCCTATTAAACTGTCTTTATCTCAACCCATGAGTTTTCCAGCTTTTATCCTTCTAATTCTCTCCCCAGTCCTGCTGGTGGGGAAGTGAGTGAGTGTCTCTGTGGGGCTTGGTTGCCAGCTGGGGTGAAACCACAACAGAAGTTATCACTGGAAAATATGCCCTTATTCATCACTGTGCAAATGTAATTATTATGCAAAGAGCTATAACTCATTTTGAAGTTATTTGCATTTGTGGTATATCTCTCTATATACAGATGCTACTGGGTCTGAAATATTTGCTTGATCATCCCAGACTGGATTTTCTAACCCTACTCCCATTTTTTACCTTGCATGCAGAGCACTTGGCTATGTTAACCCTGGACTGCTCTTGCAGACTGGCTGCTTTGAAGCCCAGATGTGAAAGGGTTTGGACAGACATAAGTAGTGTCCCCTATAAACATAAGAAACCCAGTCCCATCCTCTGATGGAAAGCAATGGGCTACAATCTGTCAGTCAGGCGTGACAGCTCTGACCCGTGCTAGAATTACTAATTTAAAAAACTTGAGTTACTCGCACTCTTGGCAAGTTACATATATTGCCATCTGTAGTAGCAGATACATCAGTGGTGCCAGGATTTCTTTAGAAATTGAGAGCATTTTATTCTTTCCAATATCCACAGAAACATTAAGGTGTTGCTAGCAGCTTTCCTGCTAATTACACTTACAACTAAAGCAAAAGGAAATAAGTAAGTAAAGCATGAGATAATTACAAGGAATGTCAGATAAATACGAGAATAATCAATAAACAAGTATTTCTAACAATTGTCTCAGTGGAAACTGGAGACTCTGATTTTCAAACAGAGAGACCAGCTCAGTGATGCAGGTGCTGTGCCTGAGCCAAGGACCACTGAGTACTCACTGCTCCTTTCCAATGCAGTCACTGTTTGTAGGGCCAGGCCCATTTGTGGAGGCCTTGTGATTAAATGAGAAAGAAGGGTTTGGCAGATGCTTGTCCATGTGAGGTGCTGGGATTCAGTGCATCCAGAATCAAGCTGCAGCCATCTCTGGATAAAACATGGCATCTGGGTAAGAAAGAGCAGGAAATTGCACAGCCTTTTCAAGACAGCATGGCAATCATTGCCCAAATTCAGGGACCCAGTGCTGGCCATGATGCTTTAGAGGATGTCCCTTGGTCTCCCATGTTTTACCTGCTGGCCCTGTGCAGGTCTCCAGCCCACTGGCACCATGTCCCAGGCCTTGGGCAGGAAGGCAGGAGGGGTGAAATGCAAGGCATGGGGAAAAGTGAAGGACAGCCAGATAGTGTGGAGGTCACTGACTGGGGTGTGGGGGCAGCACAGATAACCAGCAGCACCAGCTGATAGCTTTTACCTGAGGAGGAAGAGGAGGAGGAGGGGGAGGAGGAGGAAGAAAGCAAGCAAGCTCATGGTACTGCATTTAAACGTGAGCCAAATGCTCACCCACGGTCACTTTCAGGCAGAAAATTTAGATGTGGTCTTTAGTCTTTTCTATTTGTACCACAGATGGTGAATATATTACCCAGCTTGTCCCATTTTTTCAGCTGTGACTGTAAGTTTTCTGCACATATTCCTGCCTTTGCAGAGGCTGCTGGTGCAGGTGTTAATTCTCCCCAAAACCTGGGCTGATTGGGAGCCACAGTCACACCCTTAGGGATGGAAAAAGTGAGGCATATTGGAAAGTGGGACGGTCACAATTTCAAAAACAACTCCATGTCCCTCCTGCTTCTTAATAAGGCCTATTTTTTAAATCTTCTTTCTCTACAGGGGTTGATTCTACCTTGTTATTTGTGCAGCTTCTGGTATAATCAAGTACAAGTATGGAACCCCTGGTATTACCATTGTACAAATGCTTCAAAAAATGTTCTTAATTAAAGACAAACAAGATTTTTTTTCTCTGTGTTTATATCTTAAGATCATCTCTCTTACATGTTTTATAATTAAAATATATATGGCAGAAACAATGATTCATTAGAAAAACTTACAGGTTTATGCCTTTCTGTATAAAACATTAAAATTTGTGCAAAGAGAAAAGATGTTTCACAGTTCCAGAAATACAATTACATATTATTTCTTAATATTCAGGTCAATCTGGAGCACTAATATGCTCAGTCAGAAAAGTCAGTCGATCAAAGCAAACCTTAGCTCTCACTGTAACATGAAAACCTAAAAACCAGTATGTTGATTTAAAATAAGCAGGCACACCCTAGAGGTAAGTATGGAATGCCAGAGTTTCATATGAGACTGAATTTAATATGATAATATGAAATACAATGCAGAAAATACCATTAATAATATTTTTTTTAAAAAATCCTTTTCTAAAATGTGCTGCCCAGTCTGTGTTTATGCATATTTTAGGAAGGGATTTATTGTTCACAAAAGGAAAGCAGTGAAAATTTATTCCAGGCTTTAGTTGTTGGAAGCATAGTGGAGAGTCCAAGGGAGACAAATATGTGCTTTGCTAACGTGTGATTCGTGAGCCGTAGAGACCTGTTTATTCTCGGAGGGCTCGGGGGCTGAATGCCAGGGAGTCAGGGTGTTGTTTTAGCCCTGTTCTCGCTGGAGCGGTGCCCGGGCCGGGCTGGCGCTGGGTGCGCGGCCGGAGCTGCCGGCTGCTTGCGGCCTGCGCCGGCGGAGCCCGGGCCCTCAGCAGGTTCCTGCCACGGGAGGAGCGAGCACAGCCGCTGTAACCGGGCCTTCTGATCGGTTCGTGGCGCTCCAGAGCCCTCCCTTCCGGACACCGCCGTTTCAGGCGCCTCCTGTGGCCCTGTGCGTGGCCCTGTGCCCTCCCTGCGCGGTGAGGAGGCGAGGAGACGCTGCTGCAGCCCTCCCCATGCCTTGTCCGCCCTCCCTCCTGCACCCACCCTCTGCCCGTCACCAAACCTCCCATCCCCCTGTGTGCCCATCTCTGCCGTCTTGGGGCGACGGCCAAGCACCCTTTGTGCCCTGGGGAGGGTGGCAGCTTCTCTGCCACGGCACTGTGGGCAGCACAAGAAATTCCTCTTGCTGCCAGATCCACACAGGCTTTCCCGGTGAGATCAATCAGTGCCCACTGACCACAAGTCTCCGGCAGACCCAGGGTGCCTGGCCCAGGTGGGGTTTGCATTTTTTCCTTGCACAGTCCCACTCTGGGCATCTGGCTCTGGGAACAGCCCAGGGAGAATTGGCTGTGTTTGGAATTCCATGTCTCTGGTGGAGATGCAGCATTTAAGCATTAATTTGTTCTGCATGAATTTGCACAGGAGGCAAACACAGAGGTCAGATTCTGCCACGTTGAATCATGAGGGCCTCTTAGTTCTGCCTGCCTGCCTGCCTGCTGATCAAGGTTAATAAGAGCTGGCAAGCTCCAGAGGCCCAGTTACACAGCTTTAACATCTTCCAAAGGCAACACTGAATATCACGAGTAAAATCAACTGTGTTGGTCTCACTGGGGTTACATTTGCTTGCCTCAATTGTCAGTTTATCTATTAATAAACAGATAAACCTGTTGCTGAAATAAACCACCTTTTGTAGGTCAATATTGTTTTAGGCTGAAACTGCAGTGAAATAGGTATCAAAAACATTTGAATAACACTGTTGACTTTTGTTGCATTTTCTGTATTGTACCTTCAATATCTGCAGTGCAAAGAAAGTTTTAGAATTGAACTAAATCTCATTCTGCTGTGGCTGACACCAGACACCCTTGTGACACAAGGACTTAAGAGATCAGTCTTCCCTTCACAATAGTAATGTTGCAAAAAAATCTATCATTAAACAGAATTCTTACCCCATCAAATAAGTCTATGCAGCAACTTCTGTGATTCAGCATGGCTCAAATAGACAACCCTGTGCTTCACACCTCAGCTGAACTCCTCGAGTCTGTTTTACTGAGCTGCAGCCCAGTGACCCAGCCCATATTCTCATAATGACAGCAGCATTCAAGAGCCTCATAACCATTGCCTGTGACTTGCACACTCAAAATTTACAAGCTCCTACACTCTTGCTACTGAAGTTTTTGATATTCTGCTACTGCCCATGCCTAAAATAACTTCCTTGGTACATGGCTGTACATCTCCATGCTTATCTCACTTCTGCACTTGGATTAGAAATCAGCATCTCTTCAGTTTAATCCCGATGAAAATCTCCCCCATCCACAGCCTGGCATAGCTGGTACAGATAATTGCTGTCCTGAGGGCAGGATAAAATTTAGATTGATTTAATTTCAAACCAGTAGCAGTGTTGCTGAGTGAAGAATGGGGAGAAATCATCCACATGTTCTAGAGATTGTAATGACAATTTTGGTACTGTCTGTGCTTTAAAAGAACAAGTCCACTGCCTGTTCTGAAAAGGCTGGCTCAGATGTTTGAGTCCAAAGTGAGTGCTGAGCTTTGAATACCAGGTTTGCATTGACACTAATCTTAAGTTACAGAAAAATGCCTTTCAGGGGTAAAAATCAGATTTCTGTCATTCCCTCTCAACATTTTTGCCTTGGAGGATTCTCCTCAGGCTACTGTCTAGCAGGAATCCTGTTGGGAAGTGTTTCAGAGACCCAGTGCACCTCAGCAGAGCCCATCTATGTGAAGTCAGTCGGGTCTTGCATCCAGGGGATGGGGAAGATAGCAGCAAAAATACCACGTGGGAATTCCCAGGCGAGTACCTAAGGGCCAGCTGCCCTCATCCTGACACCAAGGCAGGGCAAGAGGATAATCCCCTGGGCTGCAGGAGGCTGCGAGGTGTATTTTCACCTGCTGGGCAGAAATAGCAGCGCCAAGCGATTCAGAGCAATGATGCTCTGGGGGAGGGGACCTCTGCTGCCGGGTTAGCTGCTCACCACTGACCTGCCCTCTCAGATACCGATCTAAAAGAAGGCACACGAAGCCCAGAGTATTTCTTGTCCCAGCATTCGCAGGCGCTGCCCCCACAGGAAAGGCTCTGCAGCGATGTCAGGGTAACGAGAGTCCGTGTGGGAGGAACGGGGTTCTGCTTTGCACTCAGTGCTAATGCTTTTGCTTAAGCATAATCCAGCTGAAGGTCTTTTCAGTGCAGCAGAGTTCAGTGGAGGACTGGCTGAGTGTGCTGGTTCAGAGGGCACTAATGCAATTGTGTGATTAATTTACGTGTGCGCTTTTGTTCGCCGTGCAGGCTGCGGTCGGTGGAGAGGGGCAGCGGGACCGGTCCCTCTCCAGTGCTCCCTGTGCTCTGACAAAGATGACTCTGGCCTCTGAGAGCTCCTTCGGAGCAGGGATGAGCACTGCCCAAGGGCAGAGAGTGAATACTGTGATGACACTCACGTTTGAAAGACAGTGAGGTGGAACAAACAAGGTAATTTCTTAATAAATATTTATTTCAAGGAGACATATTTGGCTTAATCCTTTTTTCCACTGATGTTAATAAAAGTTATGCATTGACAAAAGGCACTGCAGCATTTGTAACGTATTTTGACATCTGTGGATGAAAGGTTCTAAATAATAGCTAAGGATTATGTATTCCTCAGTGGGAACATGAGTTAGCCTGATGGATAAATTAATAAACACATTGTTATGTAAGTATGGTAAAATGCTGCTGATGCTGCATGATTAAACTTGACATGCTGACAAAGGAAGCTGAGGATTTGGGTTATTTTATTTTACATTTTTTTTTAATTTGAATTTTCAAAAATTTCATTCTCATAAGGCTTGCTTGAAAAATCTCCAAGTACTTTCAGCTTAAAGACACTAAATTTCCAGATGGACATAACTATATTCAGCTCTGTTTCAGAGGTAGAGAAATTGAGGTATGCAGGAGATCACTGAGACTTGTGATCTGATTACAAGTACAGTGGTCCTCACTGTGGTACTCCAGAATCATTTAAATACCCCACGTGATCCCAAAACTGAAATATCTAGCACCTAAAAGTGACAACTAGTGACAACACATTTACAAGCATTAGATTGTGGTACATAAGAGATTGGTGTTTCCTACTAAATGCTGGAGAGCCAAGTATGGAGTATTTATAACCAATTATGGGTTTTTATGTTTGCAAATATTATGATATATTTATAACAAATTAAAATTACAAATTTTCATGGAAATGGTTCTTTTGCTGAGTGCAGCCTACATCATTTCAGCAAAGGAAGCCCATGGAAATGACTAAGAGTGAAATTAGTTATCACCAACTTCCAGTGCTTTTGTCTTAGTCTGTACTGCATTTACTGCACTTTCAGCAACTCCAGATTGATCCTCCTGGATTTGGACAAAATAAAGATTAAAAGATCAGTTTTGAGTGGGTGATAGTTTTCTTCAGAGCTGAAGAGGATTTGGAGTTTGTGGTTTGTTCGGAGGTTTTGTTTTTTGATTTGGGTGTGTTTGTTTGGTTGGTTGGTTTTTGTTGTTTTTGTTGTTTTGGTTTTTTGGTTTTTTTGTTTGTTTGTTTTTTGGGTTGGGTTTTTTTTTTCATTTTCCCTTCAAATTTAATGATCTGTAACTGAAAGAATTTAGCACTCTGCCTTCTGTTCTGTCCTGCTCCTCAAAGACTACTTTTGGTGTCCATGCAGTAAGCTGTCAGCCTTTTTAAAGTTTGGGGTTTTTTAATGGCTTTATACAATGTGGATGCACTTTTGTCTACAAGGTCACCTTGTAGGAGGTGACAAAAAGCCAGTCACATTAGCAAAAAGTGTCCTTGTGGAAAATGGCCTGCCTGGTGCTGGTGCTCGGGACGTGCTTGCTCCGTGCCTTTCCGAGCGGTTTCATCCATTCCGATGAGTCACGGGGACGAGCAGTCTCACAGACAGTCCGTGCCCAGCACAGGACACAGCCCCAGCTGAGTCAGGGGCTCTTCCATGCTGAAGGCAATTACTGATGGAGCCTGCTAGCTGTGAAACAATTACACTGAGATCCATCAGGTCGATAACTAATCCTCCTTTCCTTCCCTTAGATACAGATAATGCAGATTCTGCCTTCCCTTGCTCCTCTGGTATTAGCGGGAAGATTTATTTAATACCACAGGAAATGAAGCCAAAGATGAGACTGAAATTCATTTCAACATAGTGAAGACCTTGATTCTTCTGCAAGTCTCTTGTACTGAAGACTTAATGCACTAAGAAAGGGTGATGTCAGTGTCACGGGCTGGCATCTCCAGCTTGCACTGCATTTGCTTGGAGGTAGGGAAGTATAAAAACCAAGGGAGGGATAAAATTGGGCATTTCTGTATTGTCAGGAGAGGGGGATGCCTTCCCAAATGCATATTTTCTTCATCTCACCATTGCAATCAGTGGTGTCAAGAGTGAAAAGAGTGTCTGGCACAGCTGGAGATGCCTCCTGGAGATCACAGCCTGTGGGGTGCTGCAGACAGCCGAGGCCCAGCGGCCCGGTTTTGTCTCAGCAGTTAAACAGGTACTCTGTAAGGTGTGGGGTGTTTCTCTCTGGACACAAAAGCAGCAGAGAGCAGTGATTCCCTCCTCACAGTACAGCACAAGCTGTGCAGCTTGCTTCCCTGCAGCATGCTCTTTATTCCTTTCCAAAACGATTGCAGACAAGGTCTGTGCTACTGACCTTTTCCCAGTCTTGGGAGACCAAACGAGTCTCCTGCTCAGCCCTGCCAAGCATGTGTGAGACCAGCCTGTTGTCAGCCCAGCCTGTGACGCTCGTCTGCCATTATCACCCCTCTCCATTCCCCACCTGCACGTCTGCCCGTCTCGCACCAGCCCCTCTCCAGGCACCCCGTCTGCTGTCCCTGCACGCCGCTTTCCTGCCCTCCGCTCCCGCTCCGCTCCGCTCCGCTCCGCTCCGCCTCCTTTGCGCCGCGCTGGCCTCAGCCTGGCGGCTGCGCTGACCTTCCGAGCGCCTGCGGAGCCGTGTGTGCGGAGGGAACATGCTCCCCTCCACGTGTCCGCACAGCCGCTGCCTCTCATAAACTTTTGACCCTTGCTCAGTCCTCTGCCAGCCCCGGCAGAACCAAGGGCAGGCTTATACGCCCGGGTTTAGTTACCGCTGTGTCTGGAGACTGCCAGGGAACAGTGTTGCAGCTCTGATTACACTTACATGGAGAAAAATACTCTTAAGGAAACAGCTGCTATTTTTTTTTTCTAGGCTGTTTCTCTCTCTCTCTCTTTC
>VZRX01001253.1:41296-98203 GCA_013398075.1 Notiomystis cincta
TTTTTTTTTTTTTTAATTATCATTTGTATTATTTGTCTTTAGCTTGCTACTCAGGAGCCAGGTGTGAAAGGCTAATACTCCTTGAGTAATACAGCATGGTGCTTCCTGAGCTGTGTAAGAAGTCCCTGTCATGGATAAAGGCAAGGAAGAGCATAGAAACAGAGAAAAGTGGTTGCAGTCCTTTTTAGGGAAAGAATTAAAGGCAGAAGCAGCAAGTCCATATGTCTAAACTGGAGATTCAATGACAAAAATTATGCCTTCTCTGAGCCCAGCAGAAGAAAAATCCCTCTCCAGTTGAAAGCTGCACAGAACACTGTTCATTGCTTTGTTCCTACTAGTAAATAAACAAAAATGACTTTCCAATGAGTTCCAGTGCAACCTTCAGTTCTCCAGTCAGTAGTTTGGTTTTCCTGTTTCTAACACTGCAGTTGGGCTCTAAACAATTTATAAGCTTCAAAGTTTTGCTTAGAAAATATTTTCAAAAGCATTATCCTTTCACACAATATTATTTGTAACACAATCATTTTCTTAGCAGCTCCTGTCACATTATTACATCAACCTCAATAAGTGATTTCTTTGAACAGTGCCTCACACCAACTTGAGTAATCTCATGAAGTTTGGCTGTGCTCCTTTATCCTCCCCTCCTTGTTCCTTTTCCCTGATAACCAGAGCATTAATGAGGAGGCTGAAGCCCAGGTAAGCTTCTTTCTGCTTCGAAGTCTTTGACAGAGGATAGTCAGATACACTTCCTGCAAGCTGCAGGTTGAATATGTGTCTCCCAGTAACAGAAACCTCTTTTATTTCCTTCTTTCTTGGACTCTGGCACTGTTTCCCTTAAAAGCTGCAGCTTCTTAGCTATTGTGGGTGCTGCCAGGCAAAAGCCATGGAGATACAAACACCCCAAGTGAGTGCTTCTTCGTGAGGAAGGCTAAACCCAGGGAAGGCTAAAGCAAGAAATGGCACCCATGCTTCTCCTCACCTGGATTTAAAGCCTAGATGGCCACCAGTCCCCTCTATGCTGGTGCCAGGAACAGCAGGCCATAATTCCCTCAAACCCAATGGTAACTTGGTGCTCCCCAGGGGCTGCCATTTGCCTCTGATGAGAGAACAAGATCAGGTTTCATTTGAAACCAAATCTACAGGATGTTTCTTGCTGTTATGGAAGACAGAAAGCTCCAGCATACCTAGAATATCATAGATCCAAACAGCTTCTATTTACAGTTGCCTGATTTTGGAGGCGAGGCTGACTCAGGACTTTCTGTGCTTGACTTGGCAAAGCCCACCAGCCTGCACCAGCCTCAGCCTCTGAATATTTGCCTGCTTCACTTCAGACATGTACCCCTGCAATGCAGATTATAGAGAGGACACATTGTTATTTCTTTCTTTTCTCTGGGAAAAATATTTCCTTCTCTATAGCTGAATGGGATCTAAATAAACATTTGCTGTATTTTTGTGTTACTTCAAAACAGAGGTTGATTCTGCCAAGAGAGCAGCACCCAGCATTCTGTGTTTGAATTGTCTATTTTACTCCATCCAGACTCCATAGCTTTGAAACCAATGTGCCACATCACAGCATAAAGTCAATGTAGGGAAATAAGACTAATTCTAGTTAATGGATTTAACAAATTGTATTTACAAAGTAGTTGTTTGATTCTTTTACTTTCTTGTCATATCCTGTTCCATTTAAACTTGATAGCCTATTTTTAACAGAACAGGTGCCACAATTTTAATGACTGTGACACGGTATCTCGTTATCCTAAAAAAAAAACCAAGAAAAAAACTTGAAGCTTATTGTCAGCTTTCATGAGAGAACTTGCAGACAGAGCAGGAAAGTGCAGTCAGGTTCAGGAACCTGATGAGGAATACAGAGAAATGTTAAATAAATTATTACTTATGCATTATTAAAAATAAGTCACACTTCTATAGCTCCTCTCAGATAATGAACTCAAATCCATTTATAATTAATTTCACAACTCCATGTAGGTGAAGGAACTATGCCATGTTGGTTTTATGAGCAAAGAGCTGAGACTTTGACATATGAAATGTTTAAAAATTATTTAATACCAGGGAATTTCCCTCAGAGGACATTCCAAGAAGAAAGTGAGATGGGCAGGCATCTGGGTTGGTTTCCAGGTTTTAGCTTCTGGATCTAGGACCGTCTGTCTGTCTGTCTGTCCTGCATTTTGTTTGGATTCTGGTCCAATGGGGTCTTCAGGTTTGCTCAGTGAGGTACTGACCCAGCACCTCTAACTCCATGGGACTGGGCTGTTGAACTCATCATCCTGAAACTCAGAGCTGCCAAAAAGACATTTCACAGTGCAGTGCTGTGACAGGATGCTGAGGACTCCTGTCACTGTTGTTGAAACCTGAAAAATCATAGTGCTGCATAGCAGGGGCAAAAAGAGGCCATAACACAAATGCTGATTTAACTCAGGGGTGGGGGAGCTGCGAGTGCTGAGACTGGAAGCTGTTATGCCACGTGCTGATGGGAAGCAGAAGGATGGACTTGTCTGATCTGCTGACATGCAGCAAGGAAAGCATTCAGCTGCTGCTGAACCCAATGGAAAATTAAAATCCTACCCCAACTGATTTTCTGACATGGTATATTCCCAGAAAAAGCAATGACATTTACTGGCACACTGACAATAACATGAGCGTTACGCATAACACAACCAAGTGTTCTATCAGAGCTGAAGTCAACTGTGCAGCCCAGATTACTTCCACTTTTGTAGACTGCATTGCAGAGTGCTGTGGGAAGCAGTATTTTGGGAAGTGTAATGAGTAGATAATCTGAGCCCCGTGAATGCAGGAGAACGTGACTTGCCCTCCTTTCCCCTGCACTGCTTGGGTTTGCAAATGGCAGATATTTTCTTTTCCCAGCTTTTAGCCTTATTTTCTTTCTCATGGGCAATTGAATCAAGCTGCAGTGCACCTGTGGTATCCTGACTGTGTTCCTTATTGGGCAGTGGCAATTCTTCTGTGAAACAACACATCTAAACCTTCCTTACCTCACTGCCCTTGCCCAGATGAAGGTGTTCTGTGGTTGGTACCTTCTGCATCTGCTCACTGCAACACACAGGGAGCAGCAGTGAGATCCTGAAGGCACAGAATGCTATTTTTGGTTCTGCACTTTAAATGTGAGCCTTCCTTTCTCCTAAAACTGTGTGTATTATCAGATCACGTTTCAAAGAGGCAATGAATTTCTGCATTTAAAACACTTCCCCAGAAAGCAGTGGGCTTTCTTGATAAAGAGGCAGGTAGGAAGAACCTATTCTATTTCAAATCTCCCTGTCAAATTATGTTGCTTCCTTCTCATGCTGCTATTTAAGCTGTTCCAGAGGCTTGTTCTGACTATATTTGGCAGGAGATGCACAGAAGTTGTCTCCAGCATTGGTCTATGAGGGCCCAGGGAGTGTCAGGAAGAGAATGATCATGATGAATGCCCACCTTCTCCTGGGGCCAGCAGGCTTCCTCCAGGAGCTAAGATCCAGATGGTGACAACAGGTGATCTGCTATTCATATAGCAGTAGAAAAGCTGTCAGGACTCCAGCTGCTGATGGATGAACTCCAGTTCTCACAAGGGGTTTTCTATTTTCTGACTATGAGTTTTATCTGCACTAAATAAACAGTTTCCTTCCTCAAAGCACCATCTTTTTCACAGGAAACTTTTTGTTAGCTCTTGTTCTGCAGACTTCTATTGACTTAAGGGTTACATATCCTGCAAAAACTGCCCATAAAATGGATTATATGAATCACAGAATCATCAAGGTGGAAGATACCTTCAAGATCATTGAGTCCAACCATCAACCCAGCATCACCATAATCACTCCTAAACCACACACCTACATGCCAGAGGCCTCTTGAACACTTCCAGAGATGGTGACCCCACCACCTCCCTGGGCAATGTATTCCAATGCTTAACCACTTTCAGTGATAATTTTTTTTATTTTTAAAATATCTAATCTGAACTCCCCTGGTGCAATTTAAGGCCATTTCCTTTTGTTATTTCACTTGAAACACGACAGAAGAGACTATCCCCAACTCACTACAACCTTCTTTCAGATAGTTACAGAGAGCAGTAAGGTCTCCCCTGAGACTCCTTTTCTCCAAACTAAACACCCCGATAGGGAACTGAGTCGCTCCTCACAAAATCTTTCCTAGACCCTTGACCAGCTCCCTTGCCCCTCTCTGGGCACACTCTCCAGCACCTCATTGTCTCCTTGTGAGGGGCCTGGAGCTGAACACAGCAGTCCTCATGCAGACCCACCAGTGCCAAATACAGGGGGACAATCACTGCTCTGTCAGCCACATTATTGCTGATGCAGGCCAGGATGCCACTGGCCCTCTTGGCCCCCTGGGCACACTCTGGCTCATGTCCAGCTGCTCTTAATCAGAAATCCCAAGGCCCTTTCTGTTGAGCAGCTCCCAAGCCACTCTTCCCCAGCCTGTNATGTATTCCAATGCTTAACCACTTTCAGTGATAATTTTTTTTATTTTTAAAATATCTAATCTGAACTCCCCTGGTGCAATTTAAGGCCATTTCCTTTTGTTATTTCACTTGAAACACGACAGAAGAGACTATCCCCAACTCACTACAACCTTCTTTCAGATAGTTACAGAGAGCAGTAAGGTCTCCCCTGAGACTCCTTTTCTCCAAACTAAACACCCCGATAGGGAACTGAGTCGCTCCTCACAAAATCTTTCCTAGACCCTTGACCAGCTCCCTTGCCCCTCTCTGGGCACACTCTCCAGCACCTCATTGTCTCCTTGTGAGGGGCCTGGAGCTGAACACAGCAGTCCTCATGCAGACCCACCAGTGCCAAATACAGGGGGACAATCACTGCTCTGTCAGCCACATTATTGCTGATGCAGGCCAGGATGCCACTGGCCCTCTTGGCCCCCTGGGCNTTGTCCAGCTGCTCTAAATCAAAAATCCAAGGCCCTTTTCTGTGGAGCAGCTCCCAAGCCACTCTTCCCCAGCCTGTAGTGCTGCACGGGGTTGTTGTGACTCAAGTGCAGAGCCTGGCACTTTGCCTCTTTGAACCTCACCAGTTGTCCTCAGCCCATCAATCCCTCAGCCTCTAGAAATCCCTCTGCAGAGCCTTCCTACCGCCCAGCAGATGAACACTCCTGCCCACCTTGATGTCTTCTGCAAACTGACTGAGGGTGCACTTGATCTACTGTGGCAAACAATGTCAAAGGCTCTACTGAAGTCCAGTAAACAACATCCACAGCCTTTCCCTCACCTTCTGAGTGGGTCACCTTGTCACAGGAGGTCAGGCTGGTCAAGCAGGACCTATCTTTCACAGATCTATGCTGGCTGGACCTGATCCCTTGATTGTTCTGCACGTGCTGTGTGATGGCACTCCAGATGAGCTGCTCCATAACCTTCCCTGGCATTGAGGTCAGGCTGACACTGACAGGCCTGTAGTTCCCCAGGTCCTCCTTCCACCCTTCTTATAGACAGACATCACATTTACCAACTTCCAGCCAACTGGGGCTTCTCACAGTTGTTTCCTTTTTTTCACCAGGACTACTGGTAAATGACTGAAAGTGGCTTGCAAGCTCTTTTGCCAGCTCATTCCTCTGGCTTGCATCCTATCTGGGCCCAGAGACTGGTGAGTGTCTAATTAGCATAATAGGTCACATTTCCTCCTAGATTATAGGAGCTTCACTCAGCTCCCCATCACTAACTTCCAGCAGGGTATCCTGAGGACATCTGGGTTTCTACTGAAGACTGAGCCAAAGAAGGCATCAAGTACCTCAGTGTTTTCCTCATGTCCTGACACTACACTATCCCCTACATCCAGCAAAGAATAGAGAATCTCCTTGGCCATTTTTTTGCTGCCAATGTATTTAGAGAAACTTTTATTTGTCTTTAACAGAAGTGGACAAATTAAGTTCCAGTTTGGCTTTGGCCCTTCTAATTTTCTCCCCAATAACATCACAATAACCTTGTAGTCCCCCTTAGGTTACCTGCCTCTCCTTCCAGAGGTGATACACTCTCTTTGTCTCCCTGAGCTCCAGCCAAAGTTTTCTGAAGATTTAATGAATATTGTGATATTCTTCATAATCTGGTGAACAGCCAACTCTTATCTTTGTCTGTATGTGGAGGAGCATGAAGAGAAGACGTCTATGCCAAGAAATGGCCATATGAATAATTTCTTTGACACAAAACTATTTTGTTTCTTTACAAAGTCTTGTATCCCTATGAAAGCAGAAGTTACCCAGGCAGCACATTTTGCCTCTGGGGCTGTATGTTTTTTTCCTAGATTTGTTTCTCATTTTCTAGCAGCAATCTTATTCACTTTATCACGATTCATAATTTATAATTACTTGTTAAAAAGTTTTCTTACTCCACCAGTAATTATTTTGCCATCCTGCACTACACATTTCCAGAGTGAACAATAGACTATATATGCTGTATTTTGTAATAAAGATATGGCAAGAAAACATTCATGGTTTTTTGAATAAATAGAATGTTTGTAAGATCTGAACAACAGAATGAGGTATGGGTTTGGGATTTGATTGTAATTTTAGCAATGAAACATGACATTAAGATTAGAAGGGAAATATTTGTTGAAAATAAGAAAAGGTTACCTCAACTTTTTGGAATTACAAGATGGTATTCAAAAGAGGTATTTTTATAACCACCAGGGATCCATACAGGATTTATGCAGATTTGACATTTTCTTCTTTCTTCTCTATTTGTATCTGGAGCCCAGGGTGAAAAACCTCCTCTGTGTTTGCTCTCGTTAAATATCTTGGTCTGGGCAGCTGTTGATTCAGGTCCTGTGAATAAATAAAATGAAGAGGACCTCCTGCATGATTCAAAAAGAAATGCTATTTTCTGAACCCTGACTTGCCATTTGTGTGTTAGCATTATCTTATTAGACAAATAAATGGCCTCATTTCCCTCCTCACGAGCATATTAGCTTTGCACTTCCAAAAGCTGCAGCAAGTGAACTTTCCTGACATTAATGGGAGGTGACGGCAGGCGAGGGAAGATGTTGCCTTTGTCCAAGAGGAGGAGAAGCTCTTTGAGCCCAGTGTGCCTGCAGCACTCCAGCTTCATGCACAGATTTTATTCTCAGTGCTTGTGAGTGTTACTGAGGGAAATCGAAGACAAAATCCTTTAAGAATTCTGCCCTGTCACCCCTCTGCACACTGCCTCTCACCATTGCTTAGAGAGGACTATTCATGGAAAAACCTCACCAGTCACTGGGTGCAAGCATTGAGAAATGAGGTCAGCTGACAGAAAATGCATTCATTTATAATAATTATAATAGCAGCAACAATTCCATTAGCCTTATTTTACAGATATGGAAATGGAGACATAGAAAAGCACAATGTGCCGAAGCTGGGAGCACTAGCTGGGCCTGGGATGTTGGTCCTCCTCATTCCAGGTCTCTCTTCTAATGACTAGACCAAATTTTGTGATCCCAGCATGTGATTTCTCCCTGATATTCTTTATTAAACGTGACTAAAACCTGTTAGGGGGGCCTCACGCAGCCCTTCGAGGTTCAGGGATCCTCACTGACCCTCAGCAATATTTGTGCTGCCTCTTGGGAAGCACCAGGCAGTTTGGATGAACGTTCTTCCCCTGGCAGCTCAGTGGCTGTGACTGTATCACTTAGCTCACACAAGCCTTGTTTCACATGCCATTAGCATGTCCAAAGGCTTCTGTGCTTAACTCCACCCTGTACCAATGCTTTAGCTCCTGCTCCTTTTGGACAGTCCAGCACTAGGGAGGAGGGTGGCGAAAAGGATAAAATCACACAGACAATGTGCCACAATGTAAGGAGATATGAGAGCTGTCAAACAGAAAGTGGAATGGATGCTGTGGCCTCACCAGACATGGAAGAAGCCTGGGAAACCCTGTGTAAGTCTTTTATGCCAATGTGCCCTGTGGAAAATATTACCCCATGGCTGTAAATCTGAACCACACGTTGAAGCCCCAGAGCCCATTGCCCGTGCAGGAGGTGGGGGCTCCCTGCTGGGCAGCTGCTCTGCTGCAGTGAACGTGCACTGTGGAAGAGATGGGGCTGAAAGGTGCCCAGATAGCATGTCTCATGCCTAGCAGGGCTGATTTGACAGGCCTGCTGAGAACTCCAGCAAGATTACTCTAAGCAATCTCTATCCTCACCATACATTTTAGAAACTGCAGACATTTTCAATGTTCTGGAGTTTCCAGTGTGTTAGAGCAGGAGGCAGTTGAGACAGATAAAAGTAAATACTGCTCATGTCTACAGCTGTGGTCTTCTCAACTTCCAGAACACAGGAAAAAGACCTCAAATTAAATTCAGGTTATCAGGCTGAAAAATGATGAAATTCCTGTTAGTCAGCATGATCAATTAAATGAAATTTAATTTGCTTTCCAAATGTATCCACAGGACAAATCCAAAGCCTCCAGATGACAAGCTCAGACAAAATGGACTGTTCTCATTTCTCTTCAAGCAAATGGGAAATCTGAACAACTTCCAGTTATTGGTTGTTGTTGTGTTGCAAAGCTGGACCTGGCATGGTGACAACTCGAGTGGATGGAGATGAAGCCTGTCTGAGGAATCCATTTCTTTGGGAAAAGCCAAGCTTACACATTCAGCAGCTGGAAGAGGAAAGGAATATTCTGGGGTCATATAGACCAAACTGCCTGAAAACAGAACATGAAGTCACAGAGTGCAAGTGCAGCAAGGCAAGATGAGCACATCCTGAGAGAAAAGATGAAACTGGGTCATAAAATCTGAGAGAAGAAACCACACTTACCATTCATTAGCAATTCCCAGTTTACTTGGCATCTCAGATCAAGTGTCTGGTCCAGGGGTGGATTTCACAGGGATCAGAATGATTCCCATTTTCAGGTCACTTTTAAATACTTTTGCAAGTATTATCCCAGAAACTGAAGAAATTTCTTACACTAGCTGTCTGTCACGTGTCAGGCTGTTGCAGCCACCCAGATGGGCTGTAGCTCCCAGGAGATGGGGACAGCTCTCTTTCCATTCCTCAGTGGCAGCAGTGTGCCAGCCAAGGGAACTGGCAGCATCCAAGCCTTGGAGAGATATGAAAAGCCTTGGGGCACTTACATCTTCTTAACAACTTTATTTCAAGGGTAAGACAAGCCTTAAAACAAGGTCCTGTGCTGTCTGTGGAGGTTTTTATCAAATGTACCTTTAGCTACTTAAAGCTTAATCAAAATCTGCCTTGAAGCTTATCCATGCAAGAGAGCAGATCTGACTGCAGCTGGGAGCACCACAGAGTGGTTGACTTCTCCCTGCCTGGTGAGATGCACTCAGCCTGAATGTGCTCTTCTTTCTCAGCAGCTATGAGGGGCCATTATATCTATGGTTTCTCTGCTCTAAGCAGTTCCATCATCTAAGAAGAGATGAAAACATTGGCAAAAACTCCTGAAATCAGGATTGATGAAAAGAAATTGTTCTACAACATAGCTATAATCAACTGATGGGAAGCACACCACTGACACCTGCTATGGGTATGCAAGGGAAAAAGAGCATGAAAGAAGCCCTCATCTTTCTTGTATTTAGCTCCTTTGCTACTGTTAAAACAGATTTGTTATACTCACCATATCTGGTGATAGGAACTCCTGAAGGGGCAGAAAAATGTTATGACCTTGTCTAACATTGGCTTTCAAATATCCATGGTCACAAAGACAAGGATGGCACTGGTCCCAGGAGCATGGCACTCTGTGGATCCATTAAAGACTAATAGATTTGTGGTGAACCAAAAACTATTTGAAGCCTGTCAAACTACCTGCTGTGCTGCTCTAAACCTGAGCTAAAGAGGGACTTCCAGAGGAGAAAGGAAAATTTGTTTCTAGTATATACATCTTAGAGTCCCACGCAACAAGAGTGTTTATTTTTCCTCAGGGTGTTAGAACAGACCTGTATGTCTGTTTGCACATTGTTATAAAGGATATTGAGCTGCAACAGAACCTAATCTTGACAAAGTTGGCTATGTTGCTATGGGATAAACTCCAAGAGGCCCAAAGGTACCTTTTAGTATTATATGAAAATATTGTTTCCAATCCAAGTAACATTTTCCCAGCTTTCTCTTACTCCTTCTCATTCAAGAGATTTGTGCCTGAATTACCTTGTTTTCCCAGAAATGACAGATATTTAGCCAGAAGGGATTTTGCTTACAAGTTCTTTTACTTTACAATGTGTCATTGGCTTATGTTGCAGCACAGTAGTGTTCACCAAGATAACATGATATGAAGTTACAGGTGGTGATGTGACATGAGCCATAGGCTACCCCAAGAAACAACTCTCTTTTCCCTTCAGAATCAAATATCTGTCATTACTTAGGCTTCTTTTCAAAAATTTTAAGTGTTGATCTAACTGGAAATGTGTCTATTCTGGTAGTGGTGTTTTTTTCATTTTAAAGGCATTGGAGCATCTGAAGCTTCAGCTTAATTGGAGTCACTTACTGAGATGGCTGAGTATGTCTAACTTTTTTCCTTAAAGAGGATGTTGTACTCTGGCAGACTGTATGAGACTTGTCACATAATGCCAGTGGCTTGAAAACTTGTGAATTTTGCTTGTAGTTGCTTAAAAGTTAATGTTTGATAAATGCATGCAAATCAGCTAATAAAGATTATAAAGGCTATCAGGGGTGTGGCTGAAAAGTGTAAAGAACATCAGTAATTTATAAGTAGCCACATTATGTTTATTTACTATTATGTTAATTATTTTTTGCCAATATAAATATACCCCAGGATATAAAACAGGATTTTCCATTCCATCCACCCCTCCCAGTGTCCTGTTAGACTGGGGTCTATGGTACTCTTGGAGAATTATTTCCTTCACTGTCTACAGTAACTCCCTGACTTAAAGACACAGGCTATTTGTGGGTGTCTTCCACAAACACAATTATAGCCATGTATATACTGCAGAGATTTTTGATAAATGTGGTTGTCTGCTTATTAGCCTACCTTCCTAGGATTTATATTGAATTTCAAATCTTACTTTCATTCATGTAGCTACCATTTAATGCCTTAATAAATGAATCCTTAGTAATGATAGTATGTAAGCCTATCCATCAGACATTGCAGGAGTGCAGGTAGAAGTCAGGGGCTTTCAGAGCTTTTCTGCTGGGCTTCCTCCATCAGTAATGTTGGAAGAACTAACAATTACATCCTTAAAAGCTAGGACAGATATCATTTTGTTCTACTGATTCAAAAAAGAGCCAGTGACCATATATTTTAGAACACTGAGTTTTTATCTGAACCCTGAACAGGTTTACAGCAATTCACAGGAATAAAAATAGTCCAGGGCTGCTTCTAAATTGGCTTTTGGGTAGTATCTCATGTACAATTAGTCCAGTCTCTTGATGGATGACCCTTGGTTAGCATGATCTAAATTTGTTGCTGGAAAGGATAATAAGTTAACGTGTAATAGCTTTAAAGGTGCTTGGTATTATTAAAGACTTAGAAAAATATGGAACTGATAGTAATATAAAATGATTCAAAAGCCAAAATGTAAAATCTTGGCACTATGGTTATATAAACTGAATAAGCTGAAAATGAGATGAAACTGTTGAGGTGGTCTACTTGCGGGAACCAAGCTTCCTGGCTCTTAATGACTTTGCCCTTTCCATAGTGCTGAGCAAGGTTTGCATCCTGCTGTTTCTTCTTGTCCCTCATTTCTAATGGCTTCAAGACTTCTCTCTGTCACACTATAATTGGTTTCACTGGAAATACCTGTCAAAAAGCAAGCAGGAAATGGGGGAAACCCCCCACATTTGTATGGGCTGATATATTCTTATACACAATTAACATAATGTATATATGTTGAGAAGAGTTTTTTATGATGAACTCATTGACTTGATTTTTTTAAACATATTTTATTCAGAATTAGTACCTTTATGACCTTTTAGTAAACTAAACACAAGGAGAAGGCTGTGCACTAATCAATTGCTGTAAGTAATCAACAGAAAGAAAGTACATATAGTACTTGTACAGCTCCTTCAGTTACTCAGCATAATTCAGGGTATGTGTACTTGAAAATTTTGCAACAAAAATGGCTTTTGTGGCATATCTTCCCGATTTAACCTCCTTGCAGATGCTTCTGATATTTGCAGCTTCTGAGCACTCATTAACTCTAAAAACTCCACTATTCATGGAAACTAGTCACGCCATCTTACCAGCACAGGAATTCAAATGCTACTGGAGACTCACTGGAGATACAAGTCTGTAAATGACTTGAATATCAAATTCTCTTAGCTTTTGCTTTATTCATCTTCTAAGGCACAAAGAGAAACTTTTGGTTTTATTTGCAGAGAAAGGGGAATTTTGCATTCTGCATTTGCCATCTGCTCTCTTGTTCCCTGTGACAGTGGGGTAGCAGTACAGTACTAATCTGTGGCCCACTCTGAGTACCCACTGGTTGAGGGTGGGTTAAGCCTGTAGAGACATGAATGAGCTTGAAAGTATCCTTCAGAAAGAAGACAAACATGTAGTGAGAGTGACTAAATAAAAAATCTTCACAAAATGCTTAAGTTTTTTTGCACCAAAACTTGCTGCTGCTCCAGCAGGTAATTGCTACTCAAGTACAAAATGAGGTCATTAGAAGGAGCTCCTGACTTAAAAAGCTTGACTTATGTCATACCAGAGGTAAGATTGGATGACCCAAAAATCTCTCCCTCTAGCCAACAAAGACAGGAAGCAATCAAAGAAAAAACCCACCACCAGCAGCAATAACAAAAGCGGATCATTATCCGGTCATACTCTGACTGAATTGGCACCTAATGGCAAACTGTCTGTCCTGTACAACTTCTGAAGCTGCTTTTTGCAGCCAAAATGATCCACAATTAAGTGTGAATTGTGATTAATTTCAGCCACAGTTTTGTGGCTATAACAGCTGTGGCTATAGCATCTAGCAGAAGAATCAAATTCCTTTAATAACCTAACCCTACATTATCACCTTTTAATTGGATTCATCCATTAGAAAGACCCCAGCAAGTATGGTCAAGAAGAAGGATAAAACTGATGGCAACAGCCATAAGCTGTACAGACCTTTCCTGCAGGGACACAGAAACTTCAAGACCCCCCGGGCATCTGCTTCCAGCTTCCTTCCAGGCAGCTTTGTTGTGGAACTGCCAGTGCTGTAGATTAAAAAATTGTGTTTTTTAAAAATGGTATTCTATTCTCTACTCTGAAGAGGCTTTGTAAACGCTGGCCAGACACACATGGAGCTGTGGAATGCTTTCTGTGCTACAGAAATGCTGCTTGCAATCCAGGGTCACAGCACTCCGAGACAATGCTGCTGCAGGGACGGCACAGCCTGCGCTGCACTGTGGTGTGCGGGCTCGCCCTCAATTGACCGACGGCGCTTTGCCCCAGGGGCTGCCCATTCATCTTTGCTGCGGCTCACACCGAATCAACACACAGGAAATCGAAACATTCTTCCAGGATGAACAGCCTGCTGATTCATCTGGTGTTGCATTGTGCTGCTGTACTCACTACCTCATTTGATTTCATTTGTACAGTGCTAATTGTGAAAAAGACACTGTCAGACCCTTGCTTTGGGGCAGGAAAGATCAACAAAGCAAATTGCTGCTGCCTTTTGGGGCAATCAAAATACACCACATAGCATAAATTTGGAATGGCTTGCAGATGATGCAGAGTAGGGAGCTAAAAAGGTTTTAATCCTTGTTTAGAAATTTGGGGTTTTTTGGAGGGGAGGGAAGGGGGGAGGTGAGGTTGTTTTAATATCTAATTTGCACAAACATATTATGTGAAGGATTCCTTAACATGCATAATCCTTTTCCCTTTTGAACTTCATACATCCCCCAATAATAAAAGAATAATAAAGTCAGATCCATGTTGTAAAGGGCAGTGTTTGTTAGAAGAAGAAGAGTTACTCAGATCATTAACCTGAGCAGTGCAAACAGTAAGTGGTATCTTACAAGTACCTCTGAGGAACTATCAAGCTGCCACACTGGATTAAAGACTGAATTTGTATTACTCATTTCTGTTCCATTTCATATAGAAATAGGCTTATTTACTATGCAATTTGAAAATTACTTCGAGTTAATAATATGACATTCAAAAATTCTCAACAGTTGTGTTCAAACTGCTGAGACAATTTTCTTTTCTGGTACCTTTCTAAGTTTAGTAATGACAGCTGGAAAGACATAAATACCACAGATTGAAGGATAGAACTTCCCTCTAAATTCTTGCTTTTTGGCAGCAAGTAAAATCTCAACTAATGCGAATTACTGGTAACTAAGATTCCCTTTTAAATAGTTCATGATGAATTTCCAAGAATATAAAATGAAAATGGACAAAATGAAATTCCATAAAAGATGCTAAATCTATTCATCCAATAATGCTTTTGCACTTCACACCATGTGACAGCAATTAGTGAGTGTTTCTGTCACCTACAGAATGCTCTGTGGGGGAACCTGTGGGCACACTTCTCTAAGCTTCCCAGCATCCCCCTTCACCAGCTACAGTCAAAGATGAGGGTGGAGAAGTAAATAGTAAAAAAAATACGTAAGATTCATAAGCATGTTTAGGCTTGCCCCTTAAGCTAATTCCCTTAATATAACAGAGAAACATTAAAAGATTTCAAAGGTCTGTTTCAGGATGTGCCATTTCAGATTGCCTTCAAATCCCACATTTCTTAAAGGGTCTTTAAAAAGGTCAGGTTGGGAATTCATGCAAATTTATTCCTTTTAGCTAAAACACAAAGTATGACAGAAAGTCTTCATTTGTTGTTAGCAGTAGTATTGTTAAATGTTTTGATTGATCAAATATTTATTTAGCAACAGTGTGTATATGGTAGCACATGTAATCACCCCATCAATGCCTTGTTCTCAACTATAAGTTCTTAATTCTGCAAGCTTCTAAATACCCTTCTCCCTCACTGAGATCCAGAATAAATTCCCTTCTGGATAGAGAGGAACACATGTATTTATGCAATTTTGTACCAGTTCTGTGGAATCTTTCAAAATGTTAAGACTACCAACCCGGATTTTCATGGCAATAAGGATGTAATTTAACTTATATAAACAAATGAGACAAACCATACAAATTGAATTTATTTAACTCATACAGTACAAGGAATATAAGAACTTTTGCTTTACATACGTATTTTAAATTCTTGTTAAGTATTTAATTTTAAAACCTAACATTCAGTAAGAAAGTATACTATCAAAAGCCAACCTGAAAACCAGTTAGGAAGTATTTTTACTCTTGTTTTTTCACAGATTGTCACATGGGAATGTTTTAAACCATTTTTCTTTCTGCATAAAAGTCAGAAAAAACCCTTTTCTGTAATCTCTTGTGTACATAGTTGCAGAGTTTTCTAGCTGCATTTGAATAAGTGTTATCTTTTAAGATGATAAGAATTTGAAACTCAATCTTTTCTTGCTACTCAAAGTAACACAAGCTTTGCCACAGGAATGCATTAAGTATAGTTCATCTACTTTGAGCTGGTGTTCTCAAAATATGTATGGGACATTTGCTCTGGCTAACTTCTTACATAATAAAAAATATGCTCATCAGAGCATAGCAAAGTGCTCTTTTAACTGTTTGATGAGCTGCTGTGTATCAACGTGGCCTGGAAATGCTTCTTCAGACTTCTGAGCCGCTGTGTAACTTCTCTGAAGATCTCCAACCTGCCAGAAACACACAAACTAACTTTGAAAATCCAAGCACTGCAGTGTTTGCATCATGTATTCCTTGCATTCTGTGCAGTACATTTGTGATACTCTCAAATTTGAACACAGCTGGTCTGAAGAGTGAACAGAGTCAGAATAAAGACATTTGGATGCAGGATTATGTCACACTTATATCGAGGGATGAGAAAGACAGAAATGTGATTTTAATGAGAGGGATGCTTTGAGACATCCACTTAACATATTCCATTTCACCTGACTTCTTGGAGAATGGACAAGGTACACACCATGCCCAGTGCTTGAAGTAAGGAGGAATAAAAAATAGAAGTTTTGCTTTTAAACTCCATAGAAGTGCTGTTGTATATACAAGCAAAACACAACCCATCAGACCTCTGTAAAAAACACAACTCTGTGATTTCCTGCTTCCTCACAGAGATGCACAACAGTGGTGGAGAACTAATGGTGCTCCTCTGTTGCTTTTAGAAAAAATTGTTCCCTACTTAGAGAACTTAATTTTTTTCCTAATAGCCACCATTTTTTGGGAGGATTAAAAGGAAAGCATCTCAGAAAGTGCATTCAGCAAAAAAGAACCCAAATATTTGGGAACACATCTAGCAAAAGTACTCCTACTCCTGAATGGAAAGGGAGAAGCTATGAACAGCCAGGATGCCTTTTTTGCCTGTGCATCACTCAAGACAGAGCTTCAGTGCAGCAAGAATTCTCTGAAGGACAAGAACCCAGGGTCTCAGCCAGAGGGGTCACGTTTTGTAGCTGAATTCATACACTGAATGTAAGGATTGCCTCACCCCACTGCACCAACACCTGGCTGATGTGGCCATCTGTCTTCTCCCATAACCTATGAGGGTTCTTTGTGCAAAATCTACGTAACAAGACATTTGCAGGCTAGGATTTACTCCCCAATCAGTAAGTAAAAAATGCAATTATTCAACACCCTCTTGTGTTTCACAATGGAGAGGATATGCTTACAAATTAATGGGTTATTCTCTTCTTGATGCATGCACTTCAGGATCTGTAGGAGTGGAGCTGCCCACACAACACAGAATCATAACAGAATCATGAAGGTGTAGGCACAAGCAAAGGAGCTATTTCTTTCTTGGGAAAAACATAAGGACTTGTACAAGTTTCTCTTATTAACAGGAATGTTGGACACTGTTAATACAAGTGTCTTAGACACTCTGGATGAACTAAATTATTAACACAAAAAATTCAGAGGTTGTAAAGCTGAAGAACAGACTTTCTTTTTGAGATCAGTAAGATATTATCAGTAAAGGATATTCTTTCTATCATTACTGATAAATCATATGATATTATTTCACTTCACATTCTGAAAAAGCTTAGACTGTAAAGACTGTAGATGGAATGTTAACACATTTTTCATTTTGCAGGCATTTGGACAATTATAAAGTTACTTCATAGCCTGTTGGCCTCATTTATTCTCAAAAGCAAACACTGGAATGGCTACTTTGGCACACTTCTAGGTATTAAAATGAAAATCTAATTTAGCATTTTCCTTGAGTCTATGTACTCTGTATTCTTTTGTCTTATCTATGTGTAATTCTCAGAAGTGACAATAAAAAACCACCTGCCTCACCAAGGCTCAATTTTTAGATTACAGGAACAAGATAGTGCATTACCTTCTCTGAGAGTATGGCAACATTGAAATGGGGTTCATACATGTGAGGTGCTAAAGATGAAGCAGTCTGCAGCAAAGCTCTTGCCTGTGCAGAGAAACAAAAAAATAATATAGTGAAATCTGGGAGGGAGAGTAACAAGAATCTAATGCAATATTCATAATTCTTAAAAGAAATTATCCTGTTTACTAGTCTTTGCTAAGAAAGCCATTTTCAACAAGGTTCTATTAATAGTGTAGGCACAACAGAGTTAAATTGCATTGAAATGAATAAAGACTTTTGGTTCAGTTAGAAAAAGAATTATTGGGACATACTCAATGAAGCAATTCAGTTTTAAACTCTGAAGAAAATATATCAAGTATATTAAATAAAACCCAAAGTATTTAAAGAACACCCTGCTGTATTTATCTGTTGTCTCTGACAGCTTTCTTAAGCATCCCTGAAACCATAAATTTTATCATATAAATGACAGCTTTTGCACTCAAACGTTTTAATAAAATTAGGGGTTTTTTCACACTAGCAAAATAGAAGTATAAAGAAGTAAAACTAAGTATCAGAGTGTATAGTTTCATGCTGTAAATCCAATACAAAATTAAGGTCCACTTGTGAACGATTTTACTAAAAAATGGAGAACTTAATGGGGAAAATTCCAAAACATTTAAAAACAAAAGTAACTGTAAACTGTGGCTAGGAACTTATTAAAGGTAAGACTGAGCTAGGAACTTATTAAAACTCCCTACATCTGAAAAATTCGAGTACATGCAACAGTACTTAAGAATGAACATTGTGAAATAAAAATCCAAGATAAGTAAAATATCATCTCTTTTTTTATTCTTCTGTGCATATTTTTATTGCCAAGATGATCTCAATTTTTAATTATACTTGTGATACAAGAAGAAAACTGAAAATTTTAAGCTAAAAACTGAAGTAGACAGGAAGCTATGCTAATGGAAAGGCTCTGCAGTGCTAGTGATGATCAATCACAACTTCCACAACTGAGGGTATGCTTCACTAGGGAATTAAATGTCTACAAATTTACTGATTATGAAACTGAAACTAAACCCAAAGTTTATCTGTCATTGGAAACATCCAGTGCTGGGTTCATTTCAGTGTTTCCATGGTAATTGCTGGATTATCTGAATAAAGTTAACTTCTCTCAAAGAGAATTTGCTCCTAAAAAGGTATTTACAAGTCTTTGTAATTTATTGTAGCTCTATGATATATACATGAATCCATCCAATTAGCTTGTTCTCATGAGGTTTTAAACAAGCCCACAGTAGTTCTGTCCAAAACTGTCAAAAAAATACATATTTATTTCCCCTGCATGTGTATAAAATGGTTACATTTAATACACCATGCATGTCAATTATACATCTAAGCACAGTATAGCTTGGTATACTCACATTAGTTAAGGTGAACCACCAAGCTTATTGATGCAAAAGTATTTATCAAGAACCTGCTGATTTCTGACAAAATTCTAATGTAGTCTCCTTGCTAAAAAAGCCCCAACTTTCAACAGCTAATCTGACTGCTCTTGTCTGCCACCCAACAAAAAGTATGTTATCTACATTTATAAACTGAATATCCAGTCAAAGTTGTCATTTAAGTGATGCTTACAAAGTCGTGGGGTTTGCTTTGGGTATCAATTTAAAAAAAAAAAACACCTCAACAACTGCAAAGCCATTGGAAACCTTGCTTGTCTTTGGTGATTCATTTGGATATGCCAAAGAATAAGCAGTTTAATGGAGATGGCACGACAGGAGCTTACACTGAAACATGTGTAATAGTTACCCATGTTTTCTGCCTGTAACAGAAAGTTAGACATTCATATGATGCCTTCACCTTAGAGAAATGACATTTGTTAATCCAAAAGGGCTAAATGAAGCATTCTGAGATCCAGCACTGACCTGTTCAGTGTGACCTTTCCGCATTTCCAGCACAGCCAAGTTGTTGTAGGCTTCTGCATAGTCGTTATTGTTGACTAATGTTAGCTTGAAACACTGGTAGGCCAGATTCAGGTCTCCTATGCCCTGAAAGTAAGATGTGTTTTCATTTGTGAAAAGACTGGAAACAACATGCATCTGTTTTGCTTTCTGGAGTATCTTTTCACCCATAAGTACTATAATGGAATGCAAATTACAATAAAAACATGCTGATCACAAACATGTGTGCTTTCTTCCCAGATCCTCTCTTTTTTTCCTTATTCTTTCTCTGGACAGAATAATTTCTCTCCAGCACAAACTTCCATGTTCCAAGCGATATTCACTTCATCTAATTTAACTTTTAGATGATTAAAGTGCCATCTAAAGATTATGCTATCTGCTACTCTCTACAGCAGGGTAAGAAAAACTGAGATGTCACCAGAGAGGAAGTCATCTTGCCTCTCTGTCTCTACACATATTTAAGTTAAGGGAGATTCACTTCTCAGATGGAGCAGCTGACTACTACTACTTCTGTAGTGTTATGACTGACACTGACACAGCATCAGGTTAAACATCAGAAGTGACAAATACTGAAAAATACAGGCACATCAGTTCAAATTTCAATCTTTTAGGCAGTATAAATTACTGTGTTTATCCCAGTTGCAGTACAAGCAGGACAAACATTTGTGTTTCTGACTCAAATCATTATCAACAATTGAAGACAACTCATGTTAGAAAGCTGTCATAAACTTTATTCAGCAAAGTTATCTGGGCATGTAGCTAAAGAGAAATCTAACACAACTTCTTGAAGAATATCTGGAAAATGGACAAGAATGTAAGAAAATTTGTGTAGAAATTTAATAAAGTTTATCACACAACTATACAACACTTCTATAGCTGCCTTTAAGACAGAGGAACATACTTTCTCAACTATGACCTACTTAGTGCTTTAGTATTGGCTATGTGCTGTTGAATGTGTATTTTTATGACAAGATAATTGGTCTGATTCTCCATGTGAAATAAGTAACAGTTCCTACAAAAATATCTTGAATTCCATTTTTTAAAAGTCAGATTAGCTTGTTTTGCAGCCAAGGCCTTCAAGTGCTGGTATATGTTGCAATTTTTTAGGAAGATGGGAAGGTTAAAGACAGTGGGGAGTGAGCATCTTTTAGCAGGAGAAAGCCACGTTCTGTAAGTACAGAGTTTTTTCTCTTGATGCTTCTTCCCTACTGAAAGGGAATAAATATTCCCTCTGTACCAGACTTTATCCTGTACACTACCAGGTTTTGTATTTCCAAGTAGGGAAATTACTCCTTCCTACTTATTTTTTTCACATTTTTTATAAATTTCATTTATTCAGAAAGATGGTTCATATTTTTCATACCACAGCCACGTGTCCCAAGTTGTACCACACATCTGCTGTCTCCTCCTCATTTTCAGCCAGAAACAGTGCCCGTTCAAATGAAGAGAGTGTCATATCATACTGCTGGGCATAGAAGCAACAGAGGCCCAGATTGTTAAAGAGCTGGCAGTTATAAACACCCATCTGCAGGAGACGTCTAGATTGAAAGAAAACATTTGTTTCGTTTATTTTTTTTTACTCATTTCAAATAGGAGTTCTACTCTAAAAGACAAAGTTCTCTCCTCCTTTCTCCCTGTTCTGAGAAGGTACAAAACCAAGTGTTATAGTCTTATAGTTAGGTAAATAAAGGTACTTTCATAAAGGGCAGTGCAGGGTATTTTTTTTTTTTTAGAATCAAAACTGTGCCAGTCTGTGTAAATTAGTAACTTCTGTCTTCTTGACTGGGTCACATAATCTGACTTTACTGTAAGACAGAGATGTAGCAAACTTTCTCTATTTCCTCTTTCCAATCCCTCGACATCAATCAAGCTGTAGTTTATTGCAGTTACCTTATATAACTCTTAAGACTTCAATTTTTTCCTTGATTCTCATCCTTCAATACTGCTCTAATTAGTAATAGTACATTTAGATGTGAATCTATATTAATTTTACACATCAAGCATAACAGATTTTGATTCACACTGATATTGTTTAATATGTCTTTTAAAATGGAGATGTATTATAAAAATTCTGTTTCTTAATATCTATAGGAAAAACAGAAATGCTATAAGGGCCTGGGAAAAAGAGAGCTGCTATCTGCAGCATGACTGAGTTTCTGAACCTAAAGCATAAAAGAGCTCAAGTCCAACAGAATTGTGATGGTAGTGCTCCTACTGATTGTGTGGACTTAATCTGCTCTTAGCAAGAGAACGTCAGGCTCCTGGGCATTCTGACTATATGAAGTAAAAATCAAGCAGCAACACTATTTATGTTTAACTATTATGTTTAACACTATCTTTTCAATGCTTTCAGTAAAACAAAGGAAGCCCAGCCCACAATCCAGGCCAGGGATTTTGTGGTCATAACTCCTGGCCACTTTAGGTGGAGTAAGGGCTAAAGAGGAAGTCCTTGTGCCTTCTGTATGCAATTGAAGTTGAGGGTAAGATCCACTGTTCTCAGTGCTGTGAAAGAACTTTTCTTGTTTAGTTGTTGGAAATGGTAATTGTTTTGATAATCTTCACTGATACTTCTACATACCCCTCATGTAATGACTACAAGGATGTAGTGATGTAATTATCACTATGTAAGAAGATAAAACTTTGGTAAACTAATTTTATGGTGATATTTGTCCAAATGCTCATTCATACTCCCATGCCAATCTCCTAATTATAAAAATCAACCCTTCATATTACCTTCCCACATATTCTGTTCCCCCTCCCTCCTTCCCCCTAAGTCCAGATACCTGTAAAACCGCAGAGCTATCTCAGGTTGGTCTGAATAAAAATGGTTACTGCCAATGCATGCAATAGCTTCCACATGAGTATTGTCTTGTTTTAGGACATCTTTATAGTACTCTGCAGCTGTGGAGATATTGTTCATTTCCTATACAATTGGGACAAAAAATTTCAATTACTACTACTGTTTATCACCTATTTTTAACATGGAACTTATTAAAATGTTAATCTACTCAGTGCTTTATCTATGCCCTGTACAGTACCTAATTGAGATTAATTATGTATGCACTTAAAGTTCTCTGATCATACCATTCAGCAACACTGTTCGGCATCTTCACAAGCAACACACGCATCCAGGAGAGGAATGCATATTGATTTATTAGCAATGTCTTTGCCTGAAATTAACTCTATGCCACAGCTACAACGAGATTTATTTGGTTTTTATTTTTTAGAAAAAGAGACAGCCTGTTGTGTTGGGTTTGGAAGTCAAAAGGAGACTGAGGGGTGGGTTTTGTGAGAAGCTGCCAAAGCTTCCTCCATGTCCAACAGAGCCAATGCCAGCTGGTTCCAGGATGGACCCAGTGCTGGCCAAGGCTGAGCTCATCAGAGAAGGCAGTTACATCTCTGTGATAATATATAATATATTTATAAAGGAAAAGAATGTTATTGCACAGATGTAACTGTGGCCAGGAAGAGAGGAGTGAGAATGTGTGAGAACAACTCTGCAGAGACCAAGGCCAGTGCAGAGGGAGGGGCAGGAGGTGCTCCAGGCACCGGAGCAGAGATCAGCCTGCAGCCTGTGGAGGAGCCCCAAGCTGGAGCAGATGGATGCTCAAAAAAAGGCTATGACTCTGTGGGAAGTCCATGCTGAAGCAGGCTCCTGGTAGGACCTGTGGCCCCAAGAGGAGAGGAGCCCACACTGGATCAGGCTCACTGACAGGACTTGTGGGGGTCTGTGCTGGAGCAGCACCACGTGGAACAGACATTTACCCCTTCTTGCACAGTGTCTCGTGATACCCAGAACTGCAGTCAGTTTCCCAGTATGGTAACACAGAACAGACTTATGTCCCCAGTCAATGTCTCAATTATTTTCAATGCTTTTTAAATCAACTAGTAATTGCTCTGAACACAAACAAGAATACAACTGCATAAGAAGATCTATTATGTGCCTTTGAAAACAGGAATCATGAATTTACCAAAATTTGTACTACCTAAAAAATTCCAGTTAAGAGAATTGTATTGTATATAAATATATGTTTGGATGTGTGCTACTTGGAAGATGAATTAGGGTAAACTCACTGCTATAAATGACAGTGCACAGTTTCTGAGGGGTGCAAGGCCCTGAGAATCCTATCCCATACAAGAAACTAAAATATCAAACTCAATTCTGTATTTATGTAGGAATAATTTCTACCCATGTGCTGTAGATACAATGTGCTTCCAACATAACCAAAGAATAAGCTTTTATATAACCTCAGCAGTGTATTTAGATATTAAAGAAAATAGATTTCTTGTGATTAAAGGAAACAGTAACAAAAGAGTCCCTTTAAAAAGTTTTTTTAAATTTTTTTTTAAATCAAAAATGCTCTACAACTGTTTGTACTGTCAAAAGTTAGTGACAGAGGAGAAAAGCTCTGATTAAGATGCCTGATACATATATTCCACTTGTGAGTCTATGTAATGAAAGCAGCCCTGTGATGCAGTACAAATCTCTGCTAATAAAGCTATAATCCTGCACTCAAGTGTCAGTGCAAAACTAGATTCTAGCAAGTATATGCTGCTCTTTAATAATTCCTTAAAGGGTTATGCAATGTTATGTATGGTTTTGCAAAATAATATCCATATTAAAAACTATTCAACAATTCAGAAAGAAAAGCCTCCAAAAATTATGCAGCTGTTTTCTTCCTTGCTGAAGGACAAAAAGGATTTAATATGAAAATGGATTAAGGCTTAGGGGTTGGATGAGAATGATGAGAACAGGATAGAATGCCAAGCATGAATATAGACCCAAAAAAAAAAATTCATTATTTTGGTTTTAACATTTGTTCTAAAATAGCACATTACCAACTTTCAGTGAAAAACAGTATTAAGTCCACTGTTTGACATGAAAAATACACAATTTAAAAACACAAAATACATGGTTACCAACCTAAAGGGAAACTAAAACTAATCCTACTTAATACAACATTTACTTCCTAACTAAGAAACATTCACATTTAACTGTTCTCAGAGGGTTAAGAAACTAATGGTAACACACTGCGCTAATAAAAATAACATAGACAAATAAACTATTTTGCTGTTTAATTTTGCTAGTTGGTGACTTGAGCAGTTTTAGTATGATGAAATATATATAAACTAGCAAGGACAGCATCTGGACAACTTGACTTAATATGGACTTGCTTCTGCATGCCAAAGGCAAATGGGATCTCACTGGTGTGATTAACCACTGAGACAAATAAGCCTGCAGGGCTCCCCTGACATTACCTTGTTACCTCTGTGGAAAGTTGTGTGTTTTGCATTAGTGACACTGAAAATCAGCACAGTTGGGTTTTGATGACCTTCCAGTCATATTCGACTATTGACTCCTTTTTCTTGCTCAAGCAGCTAAATTTGGCCACTGTAAAGGACTGCAGTGGGTGCATACCTCGTAGATCCTGGCAATTCCACAAATAAGAGTCACTTCTCCAGGAAATCGATCTAACCCTTGCTTGAAAAGGTTCAAAGCTGTTACAGGCTGATCCAAGCGCAAATACACCTAAGCAAATAAAAAGTGTATATAGATGTCAAACGTCTGACTTTTACACATGTTCTGCTGTTTAATAAGAGAGATAAATAAAAGGGATGACACCTCCATTTATGCAGTAAACCATTAGCTGAGATGATGAATAATACCGAGAAAATAATGAGTGAATACTAAATAAATCTGTGTAATGAAGATAAAATGGGCTACTTAAGATAATTAAATTTACCTCATGCCATCTATACATTATTAATTTGAATATTACTAATTTAAAATATCTTGTTATTTATCATATATAATGTAATTTGACACTGAGGTGAAGGTATCACCTTGAATATTTCCCTGTTTAATGTATTTTCAAAAACTTGTATTTAGGCTTGAAAGAACTGCATCTTCAGGTTGATAGTGCTGGAATATCAGAATGTTTTACTTAGTCAAATAAGACAGCACTGTGCAGCACACAGAGCAGTGACACTTTCAAGTTTCCTCACTACTCAACCAGCCTCCCCTGTTACAAACAATAAAATCCCATGGAATGATGGCAGTTTTGCCTCTGTGATTTTGGCTTCTGTGTTGATTATGAAAATGTGCAAGGTGGATAAAAGTTGTGTGATAACTGGACATCCAGTTTATTGCAACATTTTGATAGGGACCTCCTCTGCAGCTGTCTGAGAGTAAAACTGTAAAACCCTCCTGCTGTGAGGTATGGTAAACACAGCTACAGCAAAGGGAAAAGCCCTGCACACACGCTTTGACAAAGTAGATGGCTAGAATGATTTATCTATCTCCCACTGAGTGGAAACGGATTTTGGTGGAGAAATAGCATATTAATTAGTGCTAATATATGATACTCCTAAAACCAGAAACAATCTGTGACTGGTGTCCTGATACAAACATCTTGTGATGAAATGTAAGACAAATATCAATGTTAACTGAACACCTGAAAAACCTCCAACCATGATGTCTGCTTTTGCCTTTGAACTTCATGGACTTCTGACTGCCAACAGCCACAATGGTACACTGTTTCTTTGCAATCCCACAGATATATAGTGCTGTAGACATTTGCAAAGAATTCTTTCCTATGACCACTCAATGACATTCTTAATTGTCAAAGATCTAACAACTGTGAGTGTCTTCCAAGAAATGCACTGTCATTCCAAGCTGGTCATGGGCAAAATGAAAAAAATACAGGCATTTTTTACACTCATTCTGCTAATGTCACTCACATTTCCTATATTAAGGTGGGAAATTAATGCCTTCTTGTGAAAATCTATAAAAGAGCAAGAGTTTGGAGGGCATGGTACTTAGTAGAGTAGAACTGTACTAATTACATCTTTAACCATGAATGACACATCCAATTAAAAAAGTGGACAGTGTGAAACTCCCCTAGATCTGCCCCATTTTTATATTTTTATCTTTGATTATGAAGTATGTTTTCTGAGCATTGATGACTTACATCTGCTGTATTGCTTTATCTAGAGGTTGACTCCAAAGATGCACTCACTACAGATGCTAAAACCACAAAGCCACAGTACTCTACTATGTAATTCCCATACCCAGAGTGATAGCACACTGTCCAACGTCTCTGTAGACTGTAGAGCTGCTCTCTACATACGTGGCAAAAGAAATTAAAAACCAGGTGGGGCAGTTTCCATGTACTTGCAGGTGCTTTGTGGAGACTTGCTCTTTAAGAGTACTACAGCTATAGTAATTATGGTTTATATACTAAAAGCAGAATGGCTCCATTCTCTTTTTGGTCTCTCACTTATCTCTTGTAAAAATATCTCATTTCTAGCTCTGCTAGGTCATGAAATACTTTGTAACTTTGCAGCAGGTCCAGACTTCTTTAAAGGACTCCTACTTTTTTATTTTTGTAAACTACATTTCAAAGGAGAGATCACTTTCAAGAAAATATTATTAAAAACCAGATGGCTGTTGTAATAATGAGTATAAACAAAGCTAATACCGTAGTATCAGTATATTTCCACAGAACTTTATGCAATCTTATTATTTTTTAATGGCTGCTTAATTCAAGTCAGATTTTATAAGTTCTGTTAAATTGAGCCATATCTCAGTGCCTTACTCTATTGTCTGTCCACTGACAGTCACTAAATCATGCTATGAAATGTTTTATACTTGAACAAGCTGGTCTATAGAGTGGGAGGCAGAAGTTCAAATGCAGCTCCTGCCTGAGGTAGCACTAATGTGGGGGGATGCAAATCTCCTGTAATGAATCACTGTTGTTAATCCAATTACTCTGCCAGTTCAATAATTCTGTGTAGTTCATGGAGTGAGGCCAGAGAAGGGCCAGAAAGATGATTAGAAGGATGGAATACCTCTCCTGGGAGGAAAGGCTGAGAGAGTTGAGTCAGCCTGGAGAACAGAAGGATGAGGGGTCACCTAATTGTAGCCTTCCAGTACCTGATAGGACCCTACAAGAAAACTGGAGAGGGACTTTTTGCAGGGACATGTAGTGACAGGAAAAGGGGGAATGCATTAGAACTGAAAGATGGTATGTTTATATTAGATAGTAGGAAGAATTCTTCACAATGAGGGCAGTGAAGCACTGGAACACATTGCCCAGAGAAGGCAGTGAGGCACTAAAACAGATGCCCCATCCCTGACAGTGTTCAAGGCCAGGTTGGATGGGGCTCTGAGCAACCTGGTCTAGTGGAAGGTGTCCCTGTCCATCAGGTGAGGAGTTGGGGGGGACAACACACACACACAGGGTTGGAACTGGATGATCTTTGACATCCCTTCCAACCCAAACCATTTTGTGATTCCATGTATTTTACACAATGACTTGTGGTAGAGACAGGAATCTAAAATTACTAAGCTTCAATGAACTTCAAACACAGTACTGAAGACATCTCTAGATAGCAATGATGATCATTTAAATACAAAACATAAATTGCTCAAGAAATGTAAACCACATATGAATATCTGAATTATCCACTAGCAGTGGTGACTTTTGGACAGGCCTGTGACAGATGGATTAAGGGGAACTGATAAAGAGCAACTGGTTTCATCTCTTTCTAGGATACAATGAAGAAAAATGCAGTTTTAGTTTCTCACAGGCCACCTTTTCTTGAATGTCTTAGAAAATGTTTAGAATCTAATGTGTATCCTGGTAAAAAAGTTCTGAGACTCAGCTGTGCCACTTGTTCTTTTAAAGCTTTTAATGCCTTTATTTTGACAGAACATTCCCTGTTTCAAGGTCTCTGACTGCTTCCTTTAAGCTCACTTTGTTTTGATTTTGATTGTGAACCCAGGATTTTGAGCTTCACTCTTTATTTACAGATTTATTGCATTAGTTTCCTAGGAGACCATATATAGATACATTGTTCTTCATACTGGAACTCCAATAATTTTTTAGCTACATAATCCTCACTGGAGTTTAGAACAAAGAATCCAGTAACATAGGAGATTTTTTTTCATCTTGTTTGTGGAATCTGGGAGCTATAAAATAATTTTGTAAACTATCGACTTCCATTGCAATTGTTAGCATGTATTGCCTCAGGCATGGAAACCATACACTTTTAAATACAATAATGTATCTATGACTTACTTTTGCCAAATACAAGATTGTATCAACCATGTCCTGCTGCTTAAGGGCTGACTTAAATTGTTTTTCAGCTTCACGATATAATCCCAACCTAAAGAGACAAGAGATACATATAGAAAGTACTTGTTTATTGGGGTTTTTAGTATTTCTTTTAAAAGCTTATTAAATAATGAAGCAGTTCACACTAAATCAAACATAAACTGCCTGAAAGCACACTTTAAGACCACATATTTGTGTGCATGTTAACAAAAAAACGTCGTTATATAAAGATAACAAAACAACAATTCAAAACTATTAAAAAGATGAATCCATTAAATTTGGTCCCCTCTTATACATGCAGCCTTCTGGTGCTACATGAATAATTATGTCCTCATAGTCATAGGAACTCCTCCTGCTCTTAGAATAAACACTAGAAAATGAGCAATTAATGTCTCAACTCTACCCAAACTGTTTCAGACCAGAATTTCCTCACCCATGGCAAAGACCACATAGATAATCTCCAAGGTGAATGAACATCACAGAAGTCTATTTCATCTCAAAGGCATTTATTTTGCATCATTACAATCAAATGTTCTGCACTAGTCTATAAAACCTACACAATTACAAATTAAAAGGACTGTGCAATTTCAACAACAGAAAATGGTACACTTTCTCATATACAAATTGCCTTTTGTTTCCTTCAGCCAAAGAGCACACACTTGCTGAAGAAATGCAAAACACAAACAGAACAAGCCAGCTAAAACAAAGAAACAGAGCCAATGAGGACATAAGGTATATTGGGATCCTTGAAGTCCATGTACCTGCTTGGATGCATTAGTCTCTATAACACGATTCATAAAAATCCTGAAAGTAATGAATGACCTCTAAGCTCATGTATTGGGTTTGCATGAGAAGGTTTTGGTAGCTGGGGGGTTCAGGAATGGCTTCTATGAGAAGCTGACATGTGTCCAGTGTACGACAGAGCCAATGCCAGAAGGCTCCAACATGGACCCATGGCTGGACAAGGCTGAGCCCGCCCACGATGGTGGCAGTGCCTCCATAATCAGCATAGGAATAATGCACATGCAGGGATAATGCATTTAAGGAGGAGGAATAAACAGTACAATGGCAGGCAGAGAGAGGAGTAAGAATTTGGGAGAAGAGCTCTGCAGCCACCAAGGTCAGTGCAGAAGGAGCAGGAGGATGTGCTCCAGAAATTCCTCTGCACTCCATGGTGAAGACCATGGTGAGGCAGCTGTGCCCCTGCAGCCCATGGAGGACCAAGAGGATGCAGAGATCCACCTGCAGCCTGTGAAAGGAACCTGGAGAAGGTGGATGCCCGAAGGGGGCTGTGATCCCAATGGATGCCCATGCTGGAACAGACTCCTGGCAAGACCTGTGGCTGTGTGGAGAAATGAGCCCACACTGGAGAAGGTCTACTAGCAGGACTTGTGACCCTGTGGGGGACTCATGCTGGAGCAAGGGACGAGTGGGAGGAGTCCTTTCCCTGAGGAGGACGGAGCAGCAGAGACAAACTCACTGCAACCTCCATTCCCTGTCCCCCTGTGTTGCTGGGGAGGGAGGAGGTAGAGAAAATAGGGGGTGAAGTTGAGCCCAGGAAGTAGGAAAGGGTGAGTAATTGTTTTAAGAATTGCTAATATTTCTCATTATCCTACTCTGGTTTGATGCTCGTGTATGGAGTGCCAGCCTGAGGCCTCAGTATATTTTTAACTGGTACTTCTTGGGCAATGAAACTCTGGCATAAAGTGTCTAACATGAATATTTTATTCTGTATTATTTCATAAATCTGAAGCCCTCACTGACACGTTATTTCTCAAACTAATACTGTAATATTTATTTTATGTGGTCTGTTTTAACAGTAGTTCTTTGCATTTATTGACTGACTTTTCAAATAATTTAAAATCCATTAACAAAATTGCAACTAATTGAGTTACTCAATATGGATGCCTTTACTCAAGCACTGGTCTCCTTGTATATTAAAGGAGATTTAACTATAAGCACAGCACTCTCCAACAAAACACTTTCTGAGCTACTTCTCAGCGTTCAGCATTGCACAACACACCCAGCAGTACAGATCCTGCACTCACAATCACTCACCACAGAAGAAATGAACAATGGCTTACCTATAGTAGCACTTCCCAATTTGGACTTTCCACCACCAGTCCTTGAACTGTGCATGCTCAGTGGCAAGGGCTGCCAAATCTAGGGCCTTCCAAAACAAACCCATCATTTAAAAATTAATATCATCAATGTTTACACAAAGAAAACACTGCAAAGATTTTTGTAAAGAGAAAATTTTGAACAAAAGTCCAGTTAACTTGAGGTGGAGGCACTGCTTTTTGTTTATTGCTTTTATAGTTTAATGCATAAAACAGCTGAAAGGATTATTTGTCCCTATAAAAATAAACAATACAAACAGTTTCTTCTAAATCAAAGAGAAGATAGAAAATTAATTTGGTCAGACTCCTGCAGTGGTACTGCAGAATATATTGACTATTTGTCTAAGCAAAAACACTTTTTCCAAGCTTCCCATCCTTGTTCAGTAAAAGTTGTTAAAGCCAAGTAAAAATAAACTGAAATAAAGAAATAAGATCAGCGAGTTTGAAATACTGTAGAAATTTTAATCTCATTGCTAATATCAGGTTGCCATCACTTCTGGAAATTCTCAAATGTGTACAATAAGAAATATTTTTTCCTTTAAAAAGTCTATAATGTAAACAGTTATTTTAATACAGGAAAAAGAGAGAAATATTCTAAGAAACAGATATCTATTGAAGATGGTGGATGTCTAAAAATCTCTTTTGTCTGGTATACTGGAAAAGCAAGTAAGCTAATCAATGTAGTCTGATCAGCCACCACAGCCAGAATCTGTAGCCTTTCACATTTTAGCTATAATTTCAACACCTCTGTTTAAACAAATATATATTTTTTCTGTACCACAATCTACCACAGAAGCACTTGTGTTTCTTTTTCTTTAGAATTTAATTTTGTCTCAGAATATATCAAAGGCATGCTATGTTTGTTATATTTTCAGGATATCATCAGAAGTAGGGTAAAAAGCTTTAACACATTATTTTTATAACAAAGAATTGACCTTTCTTGCCTGGTTTTTTTGGTAACCATTTTGCAGACCACAGAAATCAGAAACAAGTTATCTATTAGGAACAATATGTAGAAGTTCTGTGCATCAGGCACTCAGTAGCAGAGAAACAAATAATTCCAGGAAAAATTAATCTGAATATTGAAATGCTGTAGGAGCCCAATTTAGTGACATCTACGCCTACGCTGGATTCCTGTTCTTTCTGCCAGCAAAATGAGGCTGCATGTAGTCAATGGGTTTAGATCTGACATAATGAAGAAAAGTCACTGGAGCTATGACAATTTAGACAAGTTGCTCCCTTCTGGCTTTGTGAGAAAGAATAACTTGTTTTCTGCAGCAATTCAGGATAAGTAGTTGCATCAGTGCTGTCCCTAAGAGAAAAGAGACAGCTGTCATTCCCTGCCTCCGTGACAGGAGAGAGAAAACTCAGGTAAAACTACAACTCTGAATTCACTGTTTCTTCAAGTTAGGTGGAATCCTTGAAGGTCTTAGATGGCTTCTCTTATCTTGGTTGCCTTTTGTTTCTTAATGTCTTTGCAAACTGCACAACAGGGCCTTTGGATGCTACAACCACGATGGGCAATAAGCTTGCTTCAAGACAGAAACTGCTGGATACCCTTCCAGACAGATTCTTCCTTTCATATGAAGGTACATTAAGAAATTTTGTCCCAGCACTGAAAAATCTGCCAAAGTAGCTGATATTAAAACATTGGTTACTTTTGTTGCATTTACAAATGAATAAACAACGTGGGCAACTGTCAAATACCACACCTGCTTCTCATGCAGCAGGAGCAGCCACTTCAGAGCAAGGATCATACTGAAAATACCATGCTTCAAAGAGCTTTCCTCAGAGCTCTCTGATGGCAAGGGCTCAAGAAAGAGGACTGAGTTTCAGAAAATGATCCCTTCTGTAGCTACACATTCAGATTTCTTTCTGGTACCCTAATTACCTCTGATAACTATTTTATGCAAGGCTAACAATTTTGGCTGTGATTGGAAAATGGGAACTAAGACTGCTTCAGGCTAAGTAGACAGTAACATCAGCAGTTTATCTGTCGGTGCAGATCCTGAACTCTTCCTGGGATCTTCTACTAACATCAAGAAACACAGCATGATTTCATTCTCTAGTTAGTTTATGAAATTCAATCCTGTTTTTATACTTTGCAACTAATGAAAAAGGAAAGCAATAGGAAGATCCTCTGATACTTTAGAAGCAATTACAATGACTTCAATCAAAAAATACTACCAAAGTTACAAGTACGTTTAAAGAGTGTTTGCCTGAGAAGGCTTTGCACATGTTAATAGTTAAAATTTCTTTTCTAGTATTACAAAGAAAATCTTTTGACAATGTGGCCTTTGAAATGTCAGTAAATGGATTAAAATAGTCTTTTAAAAGTAAAAGCCTTCAACTTGCCATGTCAATACCAACTGCTAGCATATTTAAATTTCAGTTTGCTGCAAACTTTGGGTTTTTAATTGCACAGTTTGGGTACAAATCAATGTTTAATCTGCACAACATGTTAATTTAAAACCAATCTATAACAGCAGTAGTGATATGTCTGTCTTGCAGTCCTGTGCATTGCTAGACATTGGTGTAGTCATATCAATAACTGAAAGGGAAAAACATGTAGTCATATTAAAAACTGAAAGGGATTTGGAATTGGCAGATACTGGTATGTCCTTTTCAGGATTTTTGATCCTAATACAGATATCAGTTCAAAACCTACACTGCTTGTCCTGAAAGTTTTAATAAGCTTTAGGATATAACTCATCATCTGGACATACCAATGAGCTGAAGCTGTTAATGGCTAGAGCACTTAGCATACTCAAGAATGCAGAGTCCATGTCAATAACAGTCTTAACCCTGAGAAGCTTTTCAGAACAAATTTATTTTATTCTCACTTCTTATGTTTGCGCAGATAAAAATGTTAAAAACCCTGATACTTGGTGGATTTTCTGGTTTTTTTTTGTGGTTTTTTAAAACTGTTTTTCTTAAAGAATGAAAACTAATGTAGACTCTTCAACTGTATTTAGCATGTTTCTGAGTTTCATTTTTTTACCATTACTTTCCCTAGCTAAACTGTATTATAACTAAGCCTTCCAAACTCTCTACCAGCTGTAACGCAGTATAAAACAGCCTGTAGGGTTGTGGCAATTCACTATTATATTACAAAATTAAATTGGTAAATGTACAGTTGTTTGAAACAGTAATTTCATACAGAGTATGGTATGCACCAAGAAATTAGATAGATGGAAACAATAGCGAGCATCTGCTGCTTCTTTCATGTGCTGTTGAATGGTAGCAATTTTCCCAGCAACAATTATTGACTAAAGTCTTATTTGTAGACAAATCAACACCAGGTAGTCTATAAGATAGCTGAGGAAATTACATTAACCATAGTCAATTTAGCACAATTTATTTTGGTGAGTGTCTTCTGGATTTCTATATTTTGTAAATCTAACATAATTTCAATTTAAATAGATTTCTATTAGAGAGTATAAACTACAAAGTATTGAGAAGAAAAATGAGACTTGTAGCCACAAATATATATTGCACAATCTTTGTGCATCCTTGGGACAAAATGTTTTGTCATCATTACCCACCTGTGAGTAATGGCAAAATACAATGTCATGGTCTACTGAAAAAAGTAGCAGCAGAACTATTTCTGGACAACTCTTTGAAACTGCCTTGCTCTTACAGCATTTAGCCAATAAAATGGCTTTTAGAAATAGCTCAAGGAGTACAGAAAGTCAGTTATTAAGTGTATGTGTTCAAAAGGAACCAAGTCAAAGACAATAATGGATATGGAAATAGTATTTTCTTCAGACAAGTGTTTAATTTTTCATTACATAAGATGAAAGACTTTTGAATACATTTTCAAGTGCTGAAAAGCTCACTGGTTCTCTGTTCTTCTTGCATCCCCATGTTTCTGATAATTGATAGATTACAGATATATTTACTTTTAATTTGATCCAATTTCCACACACTATTTATCCAGTTGAATGCACACTGATTAATGGCATTTCTCAACGGAAATTGCTGAGTCTTTTTTTTTCCTTCTATATACTGGTTGAATATGAAACAGAAGATAAATAATAAAACTGCCTTTGTTTCTTAAATAATAATGCAGATGAGAACAGTACAGACTGTTCCAATTCAGCACAGTGACAAAGAAAGGATATTGTCACTACTGCTTTATTTGCAAAACTGCAGGAACTGGTTTTCTATCCATGCAGGAAGTCCAAACTAAAGACTTTTCAAACTCAAGTCGATTTCCCAGTCTTCCAAGCCTTTCAAGCTCTTTCATCTCATCTTTTGCAGAAGTGATGGGTTTTAAGAATGTCCAACATTACATTGCAGCAGGTAATACAAAGATGTAAGAGATGTCAGTGAATGTTCTAACAAGTGATCAAGCAAGAGCCAGATCAAGTTAAAAGTTTTAAAAGTTTAACTTTAAAACTTTTTAAAAGTCAACATTATGTGCTGTTTCTCTGATGAACCCTAAGCGACTAAATTCTTTTCAGGGAAATGCAAGATACTGAATTTGTGAAATGCCACTGCCAGGAGAGGTGAATAAACAGTGATGCAGCCACATTTTAGCAGACATTAAAGTGTTTCTTTTTTGTTTAAGAAAAATTAATGCAGATGAGGTTTGAAAGAACAATTCAGAGAATGGAGTTATATTGCAAATGGTATAGAAAGCACATAAGAAAAGAGTCAGTGAAAGCAAATGAGAGAAAGCAAACTGAACAGCTAAAAAAATTCTTTTCAGAGATATACATTACATTATAAAGATACCTCATTCTGTGAAGTGTGAATTCAAGTCACAACAATATTTTTTTCCAACAAGATGCAATCATTAACCAAACACTGATCTCCCTCTCATTACAGAGTAAATGGTGGTGATTAAACTTTGCTTACAAGTATTTATTCAAATGGCTCAGGTGGATAAAAAAATATAGACAGAACTTTTCCTGTAAGACAGTGATTTGAAGTTTTCAGCAAGGATTCTAAAATATATGCAGTAAAGTGCAAAAACATGTTCCCATTTTTTCTGGAGTTCTTGGGAAATTACTTGCATTATATGAATCTATGTCTAGCCTACAGATCCTTAAAGTGTAGGCACATGTAGCTTTGTATCAAGTGACCCTTTTATTCTTAGTGAACTGGATTTTCAGTAACAAATACCAATTTTTAATTACCAGTGGGCTAAAACCCAGGCACTTCCTTCAAATTCAGTATTGGATATGCAAATGTTAATTTCTATTTCTCTCTGACATTTCTGACACTTGCATTTACTGTTTCAATGATATTTTTGGATTAATAGTGCATTACAATTCAATCCTCTTAAAAGAATGCTATGCAATAAATTGACAGTGTACAACTATAATCATTTGATACTAGATTAAAAAGCTTCACATAGCAGTAGATTTGGAAATGATTATGAGCTATGTCAACAACAGCAAAATATTTTTGGTGTGTGTAATTGATTAACTGGAGAGTTTAACTCCAGATCTAATTGCACACCACCTAGTAGTGTTGCAGGAAGTTCAATATCTGTTTAGAAAACTATGCATTACTGACATAAACTTCTTTCAAACAAACTTGAGGCAGACATTTTGATTCCATTTCAACTGAGTGCACATATCTAACATAGCAATGAAATATATTAACACTTTATTAATTGCATAAAGAGATCCTTTCCCTGGGTGAACTACCAAAAAACCTCTGCAACGTTTGTCTCTTTCTGAAAGCTTTAACAATATGTACCCAAACCTGATCTTTCCCATTCAGTGCAGTAACAGAAGAAACACAGAAGAAAAATTCTGGATAGGTTAAGAAGAAAACTATAATTAGGAAAATATATGAAGAATAAGTGTTACAGACAATAGTATGGATAATATAATCTTTCTCTTGATCTCACAAAACACCTCAGCACTACAGACTTACATTTCTAGAAAAAGTATCCAAAATCTTACTGGTGTTTTATTTTTATGTAATTTCATGAAATACATTTTCTTTCTATTCACCCAAATGCATAAGCCATCATCTCAGGAGTTTAAAATGTCAAGTGATGTTTAACAATATCTGTTTCATCAGGTATTTTTGCTTTCCTCTCTTAATGGACAGTCTTTTGAAACTTATACTCAAGCCTCAAGACTGAACTTTCTAGGCAGTCCAGCTACCACTCAGGCTCCAATAAATTCCATTAACATGAGTTCATTAGATTCAGAGACCTTGTCATATTGATAGATGAGGGACCCAGTTTTAAGAATTAGAAAGTTTTGCTTCTCAAGAAAGACAGCAATCCATGTCTTGGTATTTGACAATTATCATTCCTGACTATCCCCCCTGTAAGAAAGGATTTCTCCCTCTTAAACAACTATTAATGTTTTACTTCTGTGCTTGGGACATTTTACCTGTATCTTTAGTTTAGCAGAATACTGAGAGAAATAACTGAATCATACATAATAAAATCTGAAAAAGGAACATATGAGTTACTTACGTTTTTTACGTCATTTTCATGGTGAAAGATATATTCAAACAATGCCTGTCAGAAGAATATTTAAAATTTTGTCTCATATTTGAAGAGAAAAATGATAACATTCTTTTAGAGGAATACAGAATATTGATTATGCTAAGCAGAAATTAATTATTTGGGAAAACAATCACATTCACACATAACAAATGCTGACATTTACATTTATTTAAGACACCGACAGACAAAAACTATAGATGTGCTACATTGTCATCTCAGGAAAGCATCTTGATTCCTAATCTATTGCAAAAGATTAGTGGAATTCCCTCTTATCTTTGGTGCTTAACATCACTTAAAACAAAAAAGGCAGCTATAACTTGAAAGTGAATATATATCTGGTACCATTTTAATGACTTTTTAACTGTAAAATCAACGAGTCATCTAAAAAAAGCTTTTTGCAATGGACATCCACGTGCTCACGTAGTGCTAAACCTACTTAAATTAAACACAAGTTTATTAAGAATGCAAGCTGAACAGACTTTGCCTTCAGGGAAAAATTTTTTTAAGATCTACAATATTTTGGGATCTGTAAAGGAAAAAAATTCTTTTCAAAAATTGTTTGTAAATGACAAATAAATGCTAATAATATTGTGCTTTTGAAACTCAAACACACCATCATAATACCAAAGCTTAAAGAAGTCACATGCATCAGTTGTGCTGCGGTTAACTGCTTATAAGCCCACAACAATTACACAGCAAAATAACTGCAGCTTTGTTTCCTCCTGTATAAAGCTAATGAAGTCAAACTACCTTGTAGCTGTTCTGCACTTGAATACTAGATGAGTGTATGTCATGTAATGGGGGTGGCATTTTCAGTGAATAAAATGACATTGAAAGATCCTGAATAACTAAATGGAGACTGGAAGCCTGTGTTCCCAAAAATGTATTACGGGTGCTGGTAACACAAGGTTCAATTGAGCTGAACCTTGACCCTCTTCTGCATCCAAATCCCAGGTCTTTATTGCTTCAAAAGAACAGAACATTTTTCTAAATTTGTTTAATTCATTCTAAAAAACTAGGAGAAAATATTGCCTCATGAGAAAAGAAATACAGAACAAGATCTCAGTCTCCTAAAGGCTTCCATGACCCTTCTGCCAGATTTTCTTAGACAGAATTCTTAAAATATTTACCTTCAGGAAACTAGAGAATTACTAATGAATTGTCATATCTTGTGAGGAAAATAAACCACAACCTACTTTTCTTCTAGTTTCAGTCAGAGAAGACTCTGAACAGATGATTAAAAGACATTAAAGAATTATAAATAGTAACACGTTTATAGGGAGCCCAGAATAGGTACATAAGAAAAGAACAGACAATAAAGAAGTAGTGGAACATTTTCTCCTCTAGTTCAATAACAGAGAAGCATTCAGTAAAAGTGTGTAAATCTAAAGTGACAAAAAAGATGTTTTCCAGCACGGTTGGCATGAAGAATTTACTGCTGTTATGCACAGACTCTGACCTTCAAAAGGATTGAAGCGACTGAACATTCACTTGGATAAAAATATCTAGAGTTATCTTAATAAGTCTATTAAAAATCTACAAGCTAAAAAAGATAAAACTTTCTGTTTCATACCAGAGAACAGTTGCTAAATGGGATTTACCAGAGGCTTTCTCTGGTGACAGGTGATACCTTGTATTGTCTACTATGGTGTTTCCTGAGATAGTCTTTAACATGGCTTATGTTAGTCAAAGAGAAGCTGCATTTCTGTATACTTCAAAACACTGGAAAACCTCAAACAGACAATCTAACTTCAAAAAAGATACAGTGAGGCTACTTTGCTAACACATAAGGAAGAAGTATGTAGGAGGTATTCATACAAACACAAATAGATGGGCTAATTATGTGAATTCAACAGCTGCAAGGTTTATCACCTTTATGCACTGGGAGAGGCGACAGCTCAAAAAGTTTTCAAACTTTAGTCAGTTATTCTTAACAGAGAGTGCAGTCTGCATTCTCACCTCCTGCTTTGGCTTTAGCCTTAATGCTGTTTTGTAAAAATAGTTATAAATTCATGTAGCTCCAAATTTAAACTTAGATCTTACATTATGTGTGAAATGTTAATGTCATAATGTATTAGCTTCATAATACTGACAAGTACACTTGCTGCCTATGGATGTTTCTATGACTGTTGATTTACATTTCTTGGCTTAAGCTTCTTTTCATATGAAACTGAAGGAAGACAAATCTGCCACAGAAAATGCTAATTACAACCCAAAATTGTTAAAAATATGTATGTTTCTCATTCCTGAGAGCCGTTGTTGAGAATATTTCCTCTGAAAGCTAACCTACCTACTTAAATGGCATGTAGTTACCAATCACAATTAAAAGCTAGCTGTCTTCAAGCAGAAGAACTAAGCCTAGTTTTTATGGATGTGTCTTGTGTTTCTTAATCCTTCCCAGGTTACATTCCCTCTGTTTTCCAGACTGTAATGGATTTATAATAATGTGTCTGCTGGCTGATTGCCAGCAAGGACATAATTGGACAAAAGACATGCAGTATTTTTTCAGCACCAAGAGCAAACTTATTTGTAACTGCTCTCAGATGATAGTCTGGAAGTCTTCAATTACCTCACCAGACTAGAACTTACTGTAGTTGATGCCTATTCTTCTGCCTAGTTTGGATAAGAGGCCAAGAGACAATGATGCAAGCAGTGTGTGAAGGACACAGTGCAATTGCACAAGATTTATTTTCTTTGGAAAGCACACTGAAATGCAATGCCCTGCATCAGTCTAGATCAGGCTTTAAAAAGCAAATAAATTTCCTGGTCACTCATGAGAAAGTTTTAGACTTGAAGAGCTATTTTCACCAGCACATTATCAGATACTGCTAGTTTCTTAACAGTGCTCACCATTATGTTTCTCAAAATAGACTGAATTCATACTGGTTTGTTCACCCTTAGGTCGAGAGCCAAACACAGGTCCTTCAACTGTGTTTGATACCTTGTGCTCCCTCGAGATAATTGCTTGATACCTTGTGCAGAATGAGCTGTTGGCCTCAGCCCAACAGTTGTTTTTTATGAACACACTATGCACAGAAAATATGTTCAACCATACAGCCAACTGGCTGTGCTGGGGAAAGATTCAACTGAAAGGCAACAGAATGAGAAATCATCACACAACTTTCAGCTCCCTGCCACTCAGAGCTGGAATCTGTAAATTGGGCAGACAACCTGCAAAAACCTTTCCTACTGTCAGAGAGTTTCACTGACCATCAATCAGATGATCTTAACTGAAAATGAAGAAGTATTCTGAACAAAAAAATGGTATCTTTTTATGTAAGAAGTGTTAACTTATGCCATAAAAGTGAAGGAAAAAATCCAAACATTGTGAACATTTTTAGGCCAGGATTGCCACCTATTTGTACACAGAACCACATTTCCAGAAATTAAGAAAGGTTCTGCTGGTTTTTTGCTCCTGGCTTCTTTGTTCTTTTTTTAGTTGCCCTTCATCACTCCTAGATGTGCAGTTCAAAGTTATTTACCAGTGGAATATTTTTTCCTGTATGAATGTTTTCCCTCGGTTATACTTTCACCATAACCTCTTTAGACACACCTTCAATTTCAAGTCTGGAAAACACTGTCAAAAGGTAAGTAACACTCTATTTCTCTGAAGTTCATACCTAAACCACTGTTCAACATTGCTTTTATCCCCAATCCCATGTATAGTTACATTAGAATGACAACAGAAAACAAGAAAAAGATACCACAACACCAACTAAAATAGTTACATACCTTTGCCAGTTTGGGTTTCTGAGCATATTTTGTTAAATTCAGTCGAGACAGATTTATGAAAGGGCCATCTGGATTTGTTAGCATTGAAGCCTGAGGGGGAAAAAGAAGCTTTTTAAGTGGGAAGATCCCCTACACTTCTCCTGAAGATTTCCAAAATATTATTAGTATACAAAAAAAGCCAGAATTCCAAACAAAGCATTCGTAGATTCACTGCTCTACTGTGCTGTACAGACTCTTCCTTTTTCTTCTCTGTCTCTTCCCACTATTTCCATACAGTGCCTAAGCATGCAGCTTGGTAGATGGGATACACAACCAAAAAAAATCTTCAAGAACTACTTAGAAACATTATTTCCTACCTGCAATAGTGAGAAAATGCAACATTTTGCCATTAATGTGATCTTAATATGTATTACATATTCATGCTGGTTCCAGTTTATTAATTTTGCCAATAGAACAGGATAAAGCAGTATAGATTCTACTCCTTATCTTTTAAAGTGACAGACACCGAGTGCTTAGCAGTTGTTTTGTAGTAGACACTTAAGGTGAAATGATGTCATAGTCTTTGCTTGAATAAAAATGTGTCTCAAGGAGCCTGTGAATTTGGAATTTATATGAATCCTTGTGAACTTGCCAATTTATGTACATTTTTTATATAAACAGACCAGCAAATGCATAAGAAGTAATATTTTCAAACACTATTCTGAAAAGAAGTAAAATAATTAAAAGTACTCGCCTCCTGCAAACTTTTAATTTAGATGCAGCTTTTAAGTGAACAGGGTCACTGTGCCAGATGCTGTGACCAAGGTATCTTCCCTTCTGAGAACAGGGCAAACTCACCGTGCCCAGCCTGACACATCCCCCGGAAGCACTAGTGATTGGACGAGCTGTCAGAGCCGTGCGAGGGGTTCTTATGGCCTGTTCCATGGTACTCGGCCGTCCACTTTGTGTGCTGGGTCTCACAAATCCTGTAATAGGTCGTCCTGACTGAGTTACTGGCCTGGAAATTTTAAGCACATTATTCTTACATTAAGTGGTATTTATTGATAGAGAATTTAAACAGTTATACCAGAAGCATTTTGTTTTCAGGAGTTAAGTTTATGTTTTGTTCATTTGTAACTTGTCACATTTTTAAAAAGAAACTATCACATACCTAACAGCTGGGCTGGGGCCTCCACCTTGGCTAGTTCCAGGAAGTTTCAAAGATGTTCCTGGTCCTACAAAATAAGAGCATTTCTCACTTCACATTGAGATATTACTCCCTTGTCCAGAGGATATCAAACATGATTGTGTTTTATGATAAAGAGTAATCCAGAAATTTCTTTACTCAAACTGAGGGGATAAAGAACTAAACGAAGAAGACAAACCCCCAAAATTGCATTCTACTGATAAATTGATGGACTATTGCAAGAAACCTGCCAAACAATGAATATTCGTGTTCTTTCTTTCACCTTCTCCATTCTCTCCTCCATTCCACCTGTGGGGAGCAAACAAGTGCCTGTGTGAACCTTAGATGCCTACTGGGATTGACCCAAACAATTGTCAAGAACATCTTAGAAACACCACACAGTGCTAAAGGAAAAAGGTCACTGGAACAATGAGACCAGGCTAACTTGAAATGGTTTATTTTCTATTTGGAATCCTGACCTGAGTAAGTAAACCTAAACCTTCACCTACAGAGCAGATGGAGAATGGTATGTCATGATGTTAGACCCCGGTAAGATCCTCACCTACAATTTAGAGCACTGCAAAGTGTGAACTCATCCATATCCAAAGGTCATCATTGAAAACACTGAACCACCTTGAGCCCAGGTGAACTGATGAAAGGTTCCCCTTTGCACATATTTCTGTTTTGACAGTGGATCATTAACAATTACTAGTTCCTGCATGTAGATTTTCATTCACTGACATCTGATTGCGCAGTTTTTCTAACCTGCTAAGTGACTGTCTCTGAGACAGTTTTAAACACTCAGTTAAAAGCCACATATGACATCTATACCTTAGAGTCTCTTCACTGCTTGTCACTGTGTACAGAAAGAAATGAGACTTAAGTTGATGCAGACAATCCTTGACAAATCATTGTTACTCATCTGCATATTTTCTATATACTTATGAGCTGCTTTTATTGAAAACATTTCCAAGAACTGAAGATAAACTGATAGGTAGATAGTTTCCTTCCATCTTTTTTCCCCAAGATAAACCCTAAGTAGCCACCTGACTACAGCTGTATTTAAATAATAAGGTAGTAACCATGATCTCCTTGGTAAAAACCAACAAAATATGCAGTTGGTGCTAAAATAAATTAAAAAACCTGGTATTCTCTCTCTCTTACAATTAGGATTTCTATTGCTTACTTGCCTTTTATAGTCCTATGAATCTTGAAGTTTTTACTCCACAACAGAAAGGGTGGACAGTTCACCCAACACAGTTTCTAAGATTATAACTAGGGCACTCTTCAGAGAAATGGGAAAAGTGGCTTTCAACTTTTCAGACTAGAAGACAAATCTATTACTCTTCCACTTTCTGAACTCTTTTTAAAACTATTGCTGTAATATAAAAGAGGCAAGACATTAAAATTCCTTTTTTTCAGACATGTTTTTTAATAGCTACAGTAGTTGAGTTTTTGGTGTACTGGGAGAATGCTTACAGGGTATAGTTCCTTTGACCTCACCCCAGGCAACTCAGTCCTTACTCTGAGAATCCCAAGCCAACTAGTTATGAATAGATGTAAGAGGTCACAGCAGTGCATGTGGCCACTAGAAGTGTCACAGTTTAAGTGTGAAATTTCAGTAGTTCAAATGACTCCTTTAACTCCCCTGTTAATGAAATAGCTGTGATTATCCATAATGCCAATTAGTACAAATTTCTGAAAAAAATATGCTGTCAAAGTAGCACTTTTAAAAAAGATTACAATATTAACTGATAAAATTTATGGTGCTAATAGTCTAAAAGAAACATAATGGATCTTTCTGTAAAACAGTGCTCTAGGACATTTCTGTTAATAAACAAGACTGATGAAAATTAACAAAGCAAAATTATTAAAAAAAAATAAATAAAACTGGTGGAAGAAAGATTTCATTACATATGTGTGAAGAAGAACCACAGACAAGTATTTGTTTCTCATGGATCCTGTACAATTTATTAATTATAATGCATGACTGAGAGCAAAGTCATTATTAAGGCAGTCTCATCTGGAAACTAAGATAAGGGCAGATGTAAAACTGAAATGGATATGTAACTGATGCAGAAGGATTTGAACTGCTTAGTAGGCAAAGTATAGACTATACCAACTGTAATATGAGAGGTGTGGCTCCACAGTTTTATGTTTGTGAACTATGATTTTAGTGGAGGAGGATATGCTGAAAGGTCTGCCACAGTGAATGACTCGAGTCAAGACCAACTATAGCAAACACACTTTAACAGTGAAAGAAAAAGCCCACAGACAGAAAGTGCCCATTTTTATTAAGTCATGTGTACAAGTGGAGTAATCACAGAACCAAAGAATGGTGGAGGTTTAAAGGGACCTCTGGAGGTCATCTGGTCCAACCATGCTCAAGCAGGGACACCTGAAGCCAGTTGCCCAGGACCCTACTTAGATGGTTTCTGGACAGCTCTAAGGAGGTAGACTCCACAATCTCCCTGGGCAGCCTGGGCCAGTTCTCAGTCACCCACACAGTTAAAAATAAGTGCTTCCTGATGTTCAGAAGAAACCTCCTGAGTTTTAGTTTGTGCCCACTGCCTCTGGTCCTGTCACTGGACACCACTGGCTCTGTCCTCCTTGCACTCTGTTTAGCGAATTCTGTGCTTACCTTTTATGCAAAACTGTAACATTAGAACATCTCAGATGTATAAAGAAAGTAAAATCAAGGTGTAGAAGAAAAAGATGTTTTCTGCATGTCAGTGGACCATTGTCTGGTTTGGTGACTACAAAAGAGAAGTGGATAACTATAAAGCTTTAAGAAAAGAGTTTCAAGAAAAGAGTTTCAAGACTCAACTCAAAAATTAAAACATAGCTCAGAATGAGATTGTTTAGCTTATCAAAGAAAAGATCACTAGATGACTTAATGACAGATTTAACTACTTACTTTGGAAATATACCTTTGAAAATAAAAACTTTGTATGAAGCACAAAATGTTCACAAAGAAGCAACAGATGGAGTTATTGTTGATAATTCCCAGTAAAGGTATGGCACACTGATAAAAGCTAACAAATTTAATAATTTACAAAAGACTGCAGGGTGCTCTCTGTCTTTGGAAAATTCTTATACTTTCTTTAAAATTATATACTAGCTCAGGCACACCTAGCAGATTAGAAGCACAAATAGCAAAGTTTTATCTCAGTGATTCAGAAGTGCAGGCTACACTATTGTAATAATTTTCTTTGGTTTTGAAATCTGTGACACACAATCCAGAAAGTCACCTTTTTTTTCAGTTTCAACATAGTATGAATATATTTTTCCAAATTGGCTGATTTCTAAATAGTATTCACCAAATTATTTTTCTTGGAATGATGCCTTTGGTTTTAACTCTGAATTTTTTTAGATCAGTACTGATAGAGATTAGATAATCTCTATTACAAGGGGCACAAAATCAAATAAAACTCTAAATTTTATTACTATGCTGTTTTAAGACAGATATATGTAATTAGTTGATCACAATGTATAAACACATCTCCAGTACTGCCTGACTGTGACCAAGCATGTAATGAAAATTTTTAAAAATATAATCAGATAGATATGCAATTCCCTGTATCTATACAGACAAGAAAAGCTTTTAACAGGTCAAGTATCAGTTCTGGCCTATGTCCAGTTCTTGCCTTGAATTCCTTGACATGGTACGTGGTTGAGAGCAACACTTAATAAGTTACATCAAAATTTCCATGTGTACTGTACTAAAGAAACAAGAGAAAAATACAAATAATGCTAAAAAAGTAGTGGGAGACAACAAAGTATTGTTGACTTGGAAGGGAATTGATGAAGCTGAAAAAGAGTTGGATAGCAGAAACAATGACAGCTGAAGAACTGCTCTGTGAAGGAAGAGAAAAATGAAGTAGAGAAAAGAAGAAGAAAGAAAATCAGTTCAGATAACGTTTGCAGGACATGATGCCAAAAGGAAATATCTGAATGTTGTCTACACTCCTGGCATATGGATAAAATTCACAGTACACTGAGGGCAGATTTTTTCTCTCATTTCCCATAGTGCCTAATGAAGCCAGAAAGGAGTAAAAGAAATCAATGTACTGATGGAAAAAGTGAGTGAGCACTTGTATGCTCACTACATTTCCTCAAATATAGAGGAAAAGCTGAAAAAACATGGTTGAACATGGTCTGAACTCTCATCTGACAGGCCTAAGTACTACATCAAGAACTACATCAAGGTGGATCTCAATATTGCCATGCAACCATGAAATAATCTAAACTGCTTTTTTTACCAATACTAAATGCCAAACCAGGTCATCTCAGTTTGTACTATTTCATGGTAGATGACATAAGAGATGGCCAAAAGAGATCTTGTTGAGTCAATGTATTTAAGTGAAAGTCAACCTTACGTGCAACTTGAGCAATGGCATTTTCATCCAGGATCATCTCTGCGATTCCTTCTTGGTCCATATCAATTTCATCCACATACACCATTTCTGTCAAAGCTCGTGTTTTCAGGTTCCAAGCAGCCTGAATAAAGATCAGTAAAAAGTAAAATAACTTCAAGACATTAAGTAAATAATCTAATCAGCAATTTTACCATTTCTTTATTATCACTCACTTCATAGTTTTATTAAGCTTGAATAAGGAAGGTGTTGATTTAAAACATCTGAGTATATCCATCTGTCGGATGGAGCTATAAAAGGGGACTAAGTCCTTTGTTCAAAGCATCATCTGTAAAAAACTGCATAAATATATACCCTAGGCATTTCAGATTATGAGAATATTGGAATACATTTGAGTGACCTGGACTGACAAATTACTACATTGTTTGTCTTGGAGGATAATCTGAGCAGTGTGGAAAGGCAAGCATAACTCTAGCCCATGTGACAAGCTTTGTGTAGACTGTGAAGACACCAAATCAGTGTGGAGAAAAAAGAAAACAAGAAAAATCAGTAGCAGCCAATAGAAATACCAACAAAGTAAGTGCAGATCCAACCACTTTGATAATTTTATATGCTTGTAATGTACTCATAGAACTGGCATGATAAAGGAAGTCACAAGACCAATCATCATAAATTTTCCAGAGTAAAAATCACAGCCAAAATAATTAGATTTGTTTCCTTTCTAACAGAGTACAGCAATCTGGTGGAAAAGCATATTTAATATTGGCTAAGGAGACCTTTCAAAATAGAAACAGACTGATGCTATCTTAATAGAAATAAAGGTCAAACACATGGAAACATTCGTTCCTTAAGTACGAGGTATGAGAAGATCTGAAACTCAGGCTTATTTAATAATTTAAGTAATCATTTAATGAGACACTTCTCATTCATCCTCTCTTTTCCTCTAGACTTCCCTTATATTTTTATGCAAATCTGTAAGTAGCAATCAAAAAGAAAGTGTATCTAAGGATGCTGAAATATTTAACTATTCTTTTAAAAAGTGCTTTCTTCCAAGCAGAAGTAAAGGAGGGCTTCAGCCATCTGATTCAACCACAATTAAAAACCTTTGTTCAAGAATGAAGAGAAGGGAATTCAGCAGGATGACCTGAATCTAGGCCAGACAGTCATAATCCAGATCTACTTTATTTTCTTTTAGTTTCTTCTTACATTGTAGGGTGACAGCCTTTAATTAATGTTGAGATTTTTGTCAGATGTTCAACACCTTTAATGGTTTTTCATTACTCTATAAAGTACTTATTTTGTTGAATTTTTAGTACTTTGATGGTATTCTGTTCTTTCCAAAGACATGTATACCTGCAGTCAACATAACCATGTCTATACAGGGAATATGCTCCAATTAGAGCTCTTGAATAGCCAAGCACAGGCTAATTTCTTACTAGAAGCAAGAAAATCTGCCCATAGTAATGATCTTTTCCTAGAAATTGGAAGTAGTAACTCCTTTATGCTAACTGTTAAAACTGAGGTCAGCTCTTTACATAGGCATAAGTGTATTATTGGGATTTTTCAACTAACTAACATGTCAAAATGTTTTTAAAATCAACATGTCTCCCTGTCTTTACTGGGCAAGTATCTGTCATTAAAAAATGGATTCCTTAGGCATCTCTTCCAGTCTAAAGCTCCTAGTCCAAGGCTTCACAGCCAACAAAAATTCAAATATCTCACAGTATTCCTTAATTAAACATCTGTTTGTAAATTACAGATTATCTGCTTTCTCTTTGTGGGACTGATAATTTTGTTTTGTGATAAGCACCATGTCTGGAGCTTATGAAGATAAATTGCATTTGTTTGAAAAAGCATTTATATGGGGAAAGGGACAGCTCATTTCAGACAACCCACATATTCACAACATAACAAATTTAGCTTGCTTAAGTCATAATCAGAACAAAATTTACAATACCTATATATATTTTATATATATAATAATAGCAATTAAAGAGGTACAGAAATGTGATACAGTATATAAGTATACAGTATACAGTATGTAAGTCTGAACTCAAGAAAGAAAAATGACAAAGTGTTTTCCACTCATTTTGTGAGAAATTTGTAACCGAATCAAGTATTTTATTCTTGTTCCTGAAAAATCCAAAAACCAAATTAAAACCATAAACTTGGTATTTAAATTTAAATCTTTTCTTTGAATATGGTAACACACTTTTCTAAGAGCTTGTATTCTCCAATAATCCTTTCTTTTATAATAAATTCTATTCCATACACAATGAAAACCCCAGAACACAACTATATTGTGAAGGGCAATAATTACACTCGAGAAAATATCCAGTAGTATTTCAGTGAAACCATTCTATATGCAAACAACTTGCATGAATTCATGCAGTGTAATTAAAGACCTGTAAAATAAGTTATGAAGCTGTATTTAAAGATGCCATTTCACATTGCATTTAATCTCTTCTCACTGTGGGCTGGAGCCAAAAGATGCCATCACCTGCACAATACTATTCTTGTCATTGCAATAGTCTAGAGCTAATGTGGGCAGAGTAAAAACTAATTAATTACTCTCAGCATCCATCACATATACAAACCACCATCATGCATCTGCCAGACTCTACACAAGGTAGGCAGTGAGCCTGAGCTGCAAGAGCAGGAAGAGCATGGGTAACAGCCCACCATTACATGCATTAAATAAAACATGAAAGTGAGCCCTAGGAGCACAAACAGAGCTCTGTCTGTGAACACACGTTGTTTTCCTCCTAATCTCATCTGCAGGTCATTCAGTTCAAGGTAGATTCAATTTAACTTTTAGAAAGCAATGAACTGCTGAATAAAGATATAGGAAATATATGAGAGCAATAAAATTCTGTCAAATATAAAAGCTGCCTGTTCAAAATATCAAAAATCTTCCCCTTATAAAATGTAATGCTTTACCAGTAAGAAAAAAACAATTTATGCTATTGAGGACTTAACAACAAGTATTATTCAGAGTATCAGAAATTCTTCCTAATGATTGCAACTAACAATTGTATTTATGGAAAGAACTTTACCTGAAACACGGTGTATTCAGAATCAAGCTCCTGAAAAGAGAGAAAGTAGAAAGTGAGGAATGGAAATGCCAAATGATAAAAACAACAGAATTGCATTTATACTCTGTGACAACCTCATTTTCCACAAACATTTTGTCTCTGACACATATATACAAATTTCCATTTTATTACATTATCTCAATTTACACACATTATGAAGCTAATCAATGTTTTGCACAATGAGAGTAAATTTGCAGTAAGTGTATCTTTCTGATACCTTTGCTTTCTTGCTTCTGCTGGATCATGCTAGCCAAATCTTAGATTGATATTCAAGCATTATGAAGCTGAAAACTATAGATTAAAAGAAAATGAGCTTGGAAGATGTATGCAAATCTCCTAAAAATTAACAAGATTATCACACCATGGTCTTTAGGATGCTGACTTAATAAAATCCATTTTTGCACCTCTATTTTAGCTGCTCCTCGTGATCACAGTGATACCAGTCAAGAAGACAAAAGAAAATTTCAGCACTTTTTCATGGCACTTTTATGATGAAAATTATGTATTCACTGCATTTGGACAGTAATATTGCAAGTGGAATAAATGTCTAATTAACAGCCTATTGCACTCCCCAAAAAACCAAAACAAAAGCCACCAGATGAAGTTTATTATGAGTGAAAAAGTTGAAACTTGCATCTACTTGAAAACTTCTGGTAAAATTGAGACAATACTGACAGGAAAATTGTAGGTTTATCACCAATTAATGTATAATTATCATGTTTACATAATACTTAAACTACCCTTCAGGGCTTTTGCTCTTCACTTCCAGGGACTGGGTATGAGTTTTTCCTAATGTATTACTTCAGCTTTAGACAAGGAAGGTGGGAGATAGATGTTATCACTATTAGTCTTTTGTAATGTTAGATCATTTCTGCTCCTAGAGGCAGTGAAAAATTTCTTGCATATCTGGCATTGTGTAAATCTATCACAGTTAAAACAACTATATCAGACTGAATATACAATCTTCAAGTAATTCAGACTATAAAGGGACTTGTGGAGGGAGGTCTCTTGTCCAAAGTCCTCAAAGAAAGGTCAGCTATGAGGTCAGCTGAGGTTGCTCAAAGTCTTGTCCAACTGGATCTTGAAAACTTGCAAGGATGGAGGTTGCACAATGCCACTTAGCAACCTGTTCCACTGCTGGCTATCCTTATCAAATGTTTTCCTTCATATCAAGCCAAAGCCTCCTTCACTTCCCCACATCATTTCAAGTGGTCCCAGGCCCCACTGTCCTGATAACCTCCTTGTATGTATCAGAAGGCTGCTATCAGATCACACCAACGCCTTCTCCCAGCTCAAGCACTGCCCTGCTGCCGGCTTGCTCTGCAGCCAGGATGCAGAGCTGGCTTCTGTTTCACCAGGAGAATGGCAACATCAACCTCAACCTTTTTAGTATGAGACATGGTCTACTTCTTTCAATTTGGACACTTACTCGGCAAGTTTTGCGACAGCAGGGACCTGGAAGACTGGTGAAGGACATCTTCCTTCTGTAGTGTAGTGAAATTTGGGGCCTTTAAAGGATTGTATTTGGAGCCAAAAAGTTGTTCACTGGTTTTAGAATGCGTAACACATCTTACACATTGAGTATTCTATGGAACTAAACATTAATTCAGGGATTAATCTCAGTTGACTGTGACGTACCTGGGCCTGACTAAGGCACTGAAAACTGGCTTTGCATTTTAGTTGTATGATTAAATGAATTACTACAATTCTTTTATGTTTTTTTATGTAGCTGTTTTCTAAAAAAAGACACTATTCATCTTTCTAAGTAATAAAGGACATTGAGATATTTCAGCTTGCATTTTATTCACCCCTTTGTGTCTGAGTATTACAGCATATATGAATATGGTTTTAAGAGCACCAGGTAGTCTTCCATACCATATGTGCTACAGCAACTAATGAGGACAAGTTAGGAATATTATGTCAACACTAATACAAAAAGGCCTCGATGTTTCAGATGTGTAACTTCAGGCACTGTTCATTAGTTTAAAAAATCATTTAAAAATCAAACAAATTTGCTTATGTAGGAGGACTTACATAAAATTGAGAAATTACATCCCTCATGATTTTGGAAGAAAAGTAGAGTTGATCAATAATACTATAACCATTGCTCTCTCAATTATGCAGGTGAGAGTATGCATTGTTCATACATTCTTCAGTTTTCAACAAGAAGTAACTTTAGATTTTAAATAACCCTCAAGCAGGTAATAGGACCCTCACATTAATCAAAAGTATGGAATAACAAAAATTATATTAAAATATAATATACTTTAACATGGGTGGATCCAGCAGTTGCTACTCATACAAGTAATCCACTGGAACTAGATTTCAAATAAAGAGTTTTTTGAGAGGATTAACAAATAGCATTGCCCTGTAAGCTTGTCTCTCAAAACAAAAGCTCAAATTTATTCTTCATTTACACTTGAAATCCAAAAGATTGTAAAATCAATGAAGGAATTATTTAATCCAGATACCTAAATCCACTGAGGGCACTTTAATATTAAAATGTAAAGTCAGTTTATTTGAATACCAAAAATACTTAGAATAATTAAGTTTTTTGATGCTTATAGTCTGGAAGAGGGAATATATTACACACCTTATATTATAACAAGGCTTCACTCTACAATTCATTTCAGGTGACTATAATTTAATACATGCAATATATTAAAATTATTTTATTTTGAAAATGCTTTTCAAATAATTAAGAGCAGAAACACAGAAAAAAACCCCAAACCCTTACCCAGGAACAATGACTTCACTGTAAGTCTCACTACTTTCATGTATAAACTTACAGTCTCTTGCACCAATAAGTGATTTGAGTTAAAGATGCTTTTTTAAATCAAGTTCAATGCCCATAAACAGAACCATGATAACTTTATTATGATCTTACAAACACAAGTATGCAAATTACAGCAGCTGAAAGTTCAAGATGGGAGAAGAAAGGATGAATGAACAAAAGCAAACCCTCATAGAAGACCATTAATCAAGTTAAAGGAAGAATATCCACTATATGTCTATTAATTTTATTAGGCAATTTTTTATATTGTTAAACTAGAGCAGGCCTCATACATGGGTTCTGTTTATTGCCTTGAATCTGACATATGGAACACAAAGAGTAATCAGATTAGGTGACTAATCAGGATGATCAACAGAGACAGTCCTGGATTGTATTTCCTCTAGGTCATGCTATTACTATAAACACAGAAGACAAGGCCTGCTTGCTCACAATAGGAAATAATTAAACTGAACATCAGTATTTTACGTGTTTGTCTGCCCAAATGCAGGTCACACAAAATACGGTTTTTATTTATCCTGAGATAAGAATGTCAGCATAGAAGTGAATTCCACCAATATCATTTATACTCCTAATTATTAAGTGAAGAAATGCACAGGATATTTTATAGAAAAAAACCTTTCAATCTTCCACAGGACGTAACTCAGTAGCAGTTAATTATTCTTCTATCACAATGTTATTTATTAAGAACTCTTCAGGAAAACTTCACTGATTTTAAAACATTTCCATTTTGTTGTTGTGCTCTTTAAGAATTCAGGATTTAGAATGGCACAGTATGTGATACTGCTATGTAGGAAAATTTCGGATTCATGCCCAGTTAGCTAAAAGGTCAGCACAGTACTTTAAAAACCTCCTAGGGCTTACTGCATCTGGTGACAGGGTTCAAAGAGAGTTCTGCACCAATTAAGACAGCTTCTAAATGTATGTACATGTGACTATTGACTGGATCATCAGTAAACTTATTTTTAAGATTCTTATATCATCTTTTGCCACGTTCTTAAAGGAGAACTTCTTGTCATTATACTTGTGATAGAACCATATCCTGAATACTAAGCTATATGTACAGGGAGTGGTAAATCAAGACCTAGGTCAAGATATACTGGTCAAGAAAATTTCTTACTACATTTTTAAATGTGGTGGCAAAAATGCACCTACTTCTAAGGCTATTGTGAAAAGCTGGTTTCAGCAACCCACAGCTCTAGGATAATGCTGCAGCTGCAATGGAGCAGGACTGGTGCTATCATTTAGCAACTGAGCTGGGAAAAAAGTGCAGGCTTTTACACAGGAAAGGCCATCTCTTTCAGGCATGAAAACACTCTCCAATTAGGCATTGTTGGTCTCTTCCTTTACTTATCTGCTGGTACATTACACATCCTAGAAGGAAGAAAGCCAGTTGCCTGAGCATGAAAAAGTTCTGACGTATAAGAGTCACTGTTTAACTCAACCTGAGCATGTCTTTAAAGTTCCTGTGCTTTAATTATATCCTAATGCATGATGTTCAAAGAAGTGTTTCCCTAAACAAGAAAAGAGGCTACTGTTCCTACAAGATGCCTCTTTCCCTGGTTGCAGAGGTTGGGAAGCACATGCTTAGCAGAATATGGGACAAGAGGATAAGAACAGATGGCACAGTGATTACAGCCATCGAGTATTCCCTCATGCTGCACAGCAGCTCACTAAATCCAAACTTTCTGCAAGTGTTGTCATTTGTCTGTCTGCTTTGCTGGTGCCCAATATGACATGTCTTGGGTTTGATCTGCAGAAGTGCACTAAAAGTTTGACTATTGAATTTCCTAGAATTGCTATGTGTTTTTTAAGCATTATAAACCGCACTTAGTGGGTTAGGTACCCAAATGATACATATTTCACTTTAGAAAATTTGCCAATTTATATTAAAACATTACTAATGTAATTCACACAGATGGAAAACAGCACCATTTTCTGATAGGTGGCTAAAGACAACAGAATTAAAGTTCAATCACAATATTTAGGTTTTGTTAACACGCCATTTCAAAAGTAACAGAGATACCTGAAAGGAGCAAGTGTTTAGAAAGTAATGAGCTGAAAGTACAAAAACATGGGTAAGGAAAACATCTTTCCAAATGAAAAGCAGAATAATAAAATAAATACAGGCTTATTTTTACAAATAACCAGAAAATAACAGGATTTTAAATTGATTACAATAAAAAGGATAAAATCTGAATATGCTGAACACAGTTAACTGAAAAAGAGAAATGCTGTTCCATGTTAAGTCTGCCATGAATGTTAAAGTTTATTCTAATTAGATAATAATAAAATGTTTTGTTGAAGAGCTTTTAGGTGTAACATTTTGTTTGTTGAACTGGTTTGACTTTGGTTCAAGTTGCACTCTTGAAAGTTATTTAACCAATATTCTGGTTTCTGCCATGATGAACAGGTGGTATAAATAATGTTACATCTTCTCCTGTCAGGAGCTGTGCTTTTTGTCTGGACTAACAGGGAGGAATGATGGAAAAGAGCTGTGTAGCCATTCCATTACATACCATGAATCCAGTATACTCCATGATCCTTCTGAAACAACATGCTACATTTCCATTTAGTTATCATCTCTCCAATTATTTTATTTTTCAAGAAAATCTCTAAATTGTTATGCCTTACATGAAATACTTTCTATAGAGTAAAATCCACTTGGTGTCTGCCAACTTTACTTGAACACTGCTGTATGAAATCTTTTCAGACAAAGACTGAAATGTCCTGCCATGCATTTTTAAATGTTATAGAGCAAGACAGATATTTCCCAATCTCAAGTAGATATACTTTCAAATACTTTTAGAAGTCATTTGTTTCTGCTTAAAATGAGCTCTTAATAAAGATTCCTCAAGAAGATTATATGAGGCAAGAACCAAACTAATCTTATTTCAAGTTTGCCTCTCTTCTATCTGAACTTCCTGGTAGATTTGAAATGTGCTACTACTGAAGAGCACCCTTCTCACACAAAACTGTGAATAGGAACACGTTTCTGAAATGAACATACTGAAGTTATCAAGTCCGGTCATTTGCAACTGTGGCTTGAAAGTTTTTCCAAAACAGTGATGAAACTTGATCTTAAAATTCAGAGACTTCACAAAAGACTTCTAAGAACTTATGATTTGATCTCATATAGACAATGTTCACAACCCCACTCTCCACCACTTCTCAAAGGAAAGGATCTTAAATGTTTTTTCTCTTTCATTCTTATAAAAGATGAAGCTTTTAGGCTGGTGTGAATATTTCAAAGATTAAATTAGGTGCTCAATTGTTTGTCTCAACTTTATACAGAATTTGGAAAAACTCTCATATTGCTGGTCCTTGTTCTCTAAAGGAGAATGTGTACCTTGTCTAAGAAAACAATTGAATTTATGTACTTAAATGTTTCACCACGTGTCATCTATATTTGGAAGAAGTAAAACCAATTAGGATCTACATCAGAGAATCACAGAATGTGAAGGATTTGAAACAGACCTTAAAGATCATCTAGTTCCACCCTGCCCTTGACATTGACAAGGACACTTCACACCAGACCAGGCTGCTCAAGACTTTATCCAACTACATCCTCTCATTGCTGTTTTGTTAATTTCCTCCTAAACATTTTTTCTCAGCCTCATACATCTCCTATTCCCCAGCAGAAGTTTGGAGTTGACAGGTATAACAATAGCATTTTATACTTGAGCTCAAGCACAGAGTAGAAATGCAGTTGTCTTTACATTCCCATGTTGAGACCATAGATTGAAAAATGTTTTATTCACCTAAAACTTCACAAATTAAGAGCAACAGAAGCATTATGATCTTAACAACTTTTATTTTCTGTTATCTGTGCTATTTCAAGAGTTTCTTTCACAAATCAAGCGTTTTCTTTCTATATGCAAAGATAACATATATGAAAAGCCAATACATATAAATAACACAGCACTAGCATAGGACTAATACTGAGTCCCATTTAGGGTTCAGGAATAATATTCTTGGAATACTTTCTCCACTAAAAATGTTTCTGCTGATGGCTCCTTGTTGGTGCCTTACAGTAAAAAACATCAAAAAAAATCTTTTAAATATCTATCCTAAACCAGTTCAAATAATTACTGTGCTTTATATTTACACTATTGTGTGACCATGCAGTTTTCTTTAAAGACTTGTCCTTTGTGATAAAAAGAACTGCATTGAAGATTCTTAAAACATCTGTCTACAGGATGCTTTGAAAGACTTACAAATTTACTGTAGTGTTTAAGACAAAGTCTGTTCAACTACTGTTTTTAAAATATGGCATTAAAAAACGTTTACAGGCACGTAAACATTAATTCAGAAACAACTTTCTCAAGTCTTCTGTTTTCACAAAAGGGTGAGAAAATATGCAGGTATTGAAAAACACGTGATAGGTTTCCAGAGATTCTGCAGCTGGAAAAAAGAGCAAAGAGAGAGAGATGCAAACGCCTTCTGTCCCAAGGTAGGGCTCGTAGGTAAACTGAGCTAAAGTGCATGTCTCTTAACCTTATGCGATTTGGTCCCTACAGCAGCTATGATATCTGAACATCAGTATAAAATCCCTACAGACCTGATTTTTTCATCTTTCCTCCCTTTAACTCCGCAAAGTCTCGAGCGAGTTAAAGTTCTCGTTGTGAGGAGCCTGGCCCCGCGGCTGTCACGGCAGCACTCCGGCAGCGCCACGAACCGCAGCCGCGCTCCCCGCTGCCCGCTGCCCGCTGCCCGCTCCCCGCTGCCCGCTCCCCGCTCCCCGCTCCCCGCTCCCCGCGTTGGGGCCGGGCGGGCGCGGCTCCCCCGGGCGTGTCT